>CM053578.1:54282489-54369143 GCA_028646485.1 Cryptoprocta ferox
AAATAAATAAAAAGCCTATACTAAACTAAAAAAAAAAAAAAAAGTAGACCTCCCTAAGATCAAGATTTGTTTAAAATAACATGAAAATTGTAAAGAGGTCCTTTACTTGTATTTTACTAGAACCAGGTGCATAGAAAGACACACGTTTTTAAGTGAGTTTCCTGCAAAGGGATGCAGTTTAGAGTCTTCTTGCTCAGTGGTATCTTGCTTCCAATATGAGATTCCCACTGACTTCAAAAAGAGCTTCATGAGTTCAAATATATTGACTGTGGAAGGATAAAAGAGAACTACCCTGTTACAGAAAACACATAACTCCTGAAATGCGGCTGCCCCTGAAGTGAGGGTCGGTGAGGTAGATATAAACCTCAGGACAACAAGTTGCAGAGTAGTGAACGAGAGAAATCAAGACAAGTAAAACAAAACAAGACAAAATAAAACACCCCTACACAAGTAACTTCATCATCTTCAATTGTCTAAAAAACCTATCTTGGCCAAAGATTCAAACATAGAAAATTATATGAAAATAACTTAAGACTATTTTTCAGAATTAATTCTCAAAATGAGTCTCTAAACCAGAAGACAAAATATTTGAATAAAATAATGTTAATCATTAGCCTGTGTCTGTATTGACATTTTTGTTCTCAACACTAGAGTCTAGTCTTCACTAGAGACTCCCAAGACTTTTGCTCTTTCAAGAATGACCATGGGCTAGGCCCCTACTAAGTGCTGGACAGTCCTGGGGCAAATCTTGCATAAACACATCAGTAACAGTCTTTTCCCTTTTGCTTAAAGAAGTTGGCATTCGGAACCCATCTGCATATAGATGGTCAGCTCAGTACTGCCCCACCTAAACAGAAAGATGTTATAGGAAAAGCCAAAGGGGTCACACCTTTGGGGAGCTCACAGACAAGGACAATGATTTGTGATAAATGCCCCAAAGGAAAAATATACAAAACATTACGGGAACTGAGGAAAGAAGGATCAGTTTTGTTTGCCTTGGGAAAAGTATTTGGAAAATCACTTCCCAAAAGGAAGTTGGTCTAAGCTAGTCTTTGTAAGAAAAAGTTCATCTGGCAGAGAAAGAAGGTAAAAACAATCCAGGCAAAACTATAGCATGATTAAAGCTTTAGAAGTGTGAGGTTTTCTGTATTGATAAGTATTAGAGGTAAAACTTAGGATACATGGTGGAAGTGATCAATAAGGCTACAGTGGAAGAGGCCAACCCCATATACTGTATGGTTCCATGCACATACTTTGTATCTACAACTAAATATACACTGACGATTCTCCAAATCTATACCAGCAGCCCACTGAATCCTGACATCCCTACATATATATCCATGCATTTTCTGGACACTTCTTCCTGGTCATTGCCAGGCACCTCAAATTTAACATTTTCAAGACTACACTAATATATTCTCCTTGACATGGTATCAATGATTAATGAAAATTGTGACCATTCACTATTCATTGGGTTAGGAGCAGAAAGTTTCAACATAGACATGATCTATTTTCTCATTGTCAAGGGATTATCAGTTGCCCTCAGATAGCTTGAGTATTATCCAGAGGGGGCAGGATTCAGAAAGGTGAAGAGGCAGGAACTCCAAGAACTCTTAAGGACAGATATTTCTTTTTTATGCTTTGCAAACAAAAACTGATTTTTGATCTGTAGGTCATGCCTGGTACTATTTGCCATTTTGCTTCACAGGCTAGAGTCGTTCTGAACTTTGGATCCCAAAGAGAAACTCCATTCCTTACTTTTTCTTTTCAGGTAAATCTATCTAACCCTGGGCCCTTCCTGAAGCCTCAGGCTCTGCAACATTATTTGAAGTTGTCTTTCAATTAGGAGATTAAGGAACAAAGTCAATACCAGTGGGACTCAAAGCTAGCACCCCAGCAGGAGAGTCTTGAAAACCCAGAACTGGGACATGAATAATCCCCTACTGGCTTCAGTATGTCTTTGAAGGTTACCAAACAAATCTTTTAGTCATAAAAGTAATGGGGGAGAGTGTAATTAGCAAGCAGAGCTAGCCTGTCAATTCTTGCAGTGTGGCAGGAGAGGAAGATGCTCTATGTTGCAGAAGTCCCTGAAGCTTATGACCTGCTAATGGACTTACATTTATGGTCTTGCCTAAGGACACTTCATCACACTCCTATTTCTCTCATTTTAAGCATTCCCTAGTTATTAGAAATTAAGACATGGTAACCAAAGAACACATTTTCTATTCTTCATTTCTTCAAGTTGTACAATTAGGATGATGAAATTTATCACCCCCAGGAGTTGGTGTCACTTTGGGGAAGAGTCTTGTGACTCTCAGATGGGTGTCAGATGGCATGACTCTGAGTGGTTGATGTCTACAATTTAGCATCATATGGTGACAACTGCTTGGTTTCACAGCCAAGCAGATCTGGAGGGGTTTTTCATAGCTTGGTCCAATATTCCCTAGTTGTAAGACTACAGATAAAATTTTAATAACTCTTAGTTTCCACAATGGAAAATCGAGGAAATAAAATTCATTTTACAGGGATGTTTTAAGAATACAGTAATAGAATGTTGAAGAATGCATGGCATATAAAAAGCTCTCAATAAGTATCAATTCCTTCTATCACAAAGATTTTTCTTTGTGATATAATGTTTTATTAAATACACGAAAGTGAGACATGCCCTGTTTAAGTGCTTCTTTCCTGGGGAAAGGGAGATGCTAACTGTTTTTGACTGTGGCTTCATGGTCATATTTGGAGATGTGCTGAAGAGAAAATGGCAAAATTTTTGATAATAGAGCACACATTAAAATTCCTGTCCAGCTTGATGTTTCAAGTAGCCCCATCACATCTCTTTGTAGGGGAGCTGTGGCCAACTCCATCTATCTGCTCTTGTATCTTTGAGGGCATACCTTCCCAACAAGTCCCGGGCATATGTCTACACAGCAAGAAAAGAGAAGTGGACTCCATGTGTTAAAATATTAACTCAAGAATGTTAAATAACAGACATACAAAAGTAAGAGAGTCGAACATAAAAACCAATCATTAAGGCTTCCAAGTTGCCAAAATTCTGTTTACTGCAGCATCAATCTAAGAGACAGCTGACCTACATAAGCTACTTTATTATGCTTGATCTCAGTACTTATTCATGTGCCTTGTTGTTCATGGAACATTTTTATAGCTTTCATTCTCCTCTGTGACAGTTTTACTAGAGTGACAAGCCCATTGGTCCAAAATAAACAGAGGTAATGAGAGCGTTTGTCTTCTGAGTCTTCATGTTCAAAGGCAGGAAAAAGAAAAGACAGAAATTACATATGTTTAAGAGGTAAAGGTTAGATACTTGAGAAATAGGTGTCCTTGACTTTCTTAAGAGTTTGGAAGATGCACAACTTCATTACAAATGTTTTCTCTCTTTTACTGATATTCAATTCTTATAATTAGCCTCATGCAAATGATATGTGGACACATACACAACTAGGGTCATGGAGGGTATTTATAAAATAGGATTTTTGGGGGGGAAACGTGCAAGCCCAGAAGTATCAAAGTGACATGGTTTCCTGAGAGGTATGCTGAGGTCAGGCATAAAATGTTTCTGTGGAAACACTTTAATCTTATAACTCTGAATATTTTTAGGGAAAAGAAGCAGGAAATATATAGCTGATTCTGTAATAATGGAACTTCATGGTAAAGAACTGGCCTTGATACCAAGAGAGAGCCTCAGAGTTTAGTCTCTGGTACTAGTCTTGTCTTCAACCAAGCTTAACTCAGACCTGCTGAGACACCTCACTAAACAACAGAAAGGGGATAAAAATGAGCCTCCTGAGCCATCTGCATGTCTCTTCTTCAATTAGCAACATTAAATTTTGGCATGATGAGCAGCAGCCCTGAATTTGCTAGACAGTAGATATTCAAGAAGAATACCCTAAGGTTCTTATATTAAAGGAAGTTATACGGCAACAACAATCACACAAATCTTGCTTCTGTTCCAAGATGGCTGGTGGTACTGTTTTAATTTTTAACATTTTAAAGGTTTTCTTCATTTTCTTGAAATCAGAATAGGTATCATATTTTTATTTATGCAAAACACCTATTACAGGCCTCCTAGCACATGCTTTCTAGCACAGAAGAAAGAAAATTTCATAAAGAAGAAAGTAGGAAAAAATATATTCTATTCATCACATACTGTGGAAATGTTCTGTCTTAACCATTGTGTGAATTTCTCAACCATTCCCTATCACTCTAGGTAATAGAGACTTAAAAGAAGGTAGAAAGAAGAGGACAGCCTTCCAAAGTGGCAGATTAAGGACCATTGACAATTTGTTCCTCCACATAAAAGCAGCAAGAACACTAGCAAACATTGTCAAAATAAACTTTTTTATTTTAAGGAAAAGACTTGCAAAAATCTGAAGAGTATTTATTCAAGAAAAACAGTTGAATCTCTGTAAGGACAGCAAGTTTTGGGGCATTTTAACTGACTTTATTCCCATCTCCCTCTCCCCAGCTCTAGGGTAGCTGTGAAAACCAACAGCCACATAATCATGTGAGTTGTGAGAGTCAGCATCCTAGCAGCCACTGGCAGAGAAAGCAGTTTTGGAGCTCCCTAAGAGTCCTACCCCCAGAGATTTGTCATTATTTGACCTGTTGGGCAGCTCCACTGGAAACCTTCACTCACAGTTTGTCTTTATTTGACCTGACTTGGGGCTTTGCTCACTGAGAACAGCCTTCATCTCTGGGGAATTTGTGGAAAAAACCCAGCAGCAATTGTTTAACACTGCATCTGCTGTAGGCAAGGATAACAGTTGCAGCTAACAAGAAGTGGACCAGAAAACTTAAAAGAAGAAACATGGAAATGAGATATCTTAGGAGGTTGTGAAAAGCTCTGACATGTTCCTAGAAATCTAGAAGGGTACACTCATTTGCAGAGTTGTATCCATGCCCAGGAAAGACCCCAAGAAGGCCCTAATCCCTTATCTCTGGCTGACCTTGAAGCTCTGTGTAAGCAGAAAATGAAAGCTACATAAACTTCCTGTCAGAAAATTGAAGATATCACCCCCATGCATACAGATCCCGTCATCGAGGCTGGACGATTTATTGGTTCAAGGTTTTTAAGAAAATCTGTATCCAGTCATTAGTTGACAATAAGCTAACCAAGCAGAGAACTCAGTTGCCAAACATAACAAAGAATAGTTCGGGAAAGTCACTAAACAACAAACAGCAGCAGCAATAATAACAGCAACAAATAGAAACAACAAAGTGCATGAGAAGTGGATCTGATCACCAGAGTTTCCACACCACATTATTTAAAATATTCAATTTTCAACAAAAAAAAAAAATTGAGACATACAAAGAAACAGAGAAGTCACAGGAAAAAAAGTAATCAACAGAAACTGTCCCTGAGTAAGTCCAGACGTTGGACTTATTAGACAAAGACTTTAATTGAGCTATTATAAATATATCCAAAATAACAAAGGGAACCAAATCTAAAGAAGTAAAGGAAAATATGAGAACAATGTTTCACCAAATACAGAATATCAAAAAAGAGTAGAAATTATAAAAAATAACCAAAAAGAAGTTGTAGAATTGAAAAATACAATAAGTGGAATGAAAAATTTGCTAAGAGGGTTCAACAGAAGAGTTGAGAAGTCAGAAGAAATAATCACCAAACTGGAAGATAGGTTAATCGAGAATATCTGATTTGAGAAACGAAAGACAAAGAATGAAGGAAATTGACTGTCTTGGAGACATGCGAGACACCATCAAGCATATGGACATACACATAATGGGAGTGTCCAAAAGACAGGAGAGAGGAAAAGGAGCAGAAAGAATATTTGAAAGAATAATGGCTAAAAACTTCCCATATTTGATTAAAATAAATATTAATCTATACATTCCAGAAGCTCAACAAATTCTAAGCAGATAAACTCAAAGGGACCCACACATAGACCTATCCTGACTAAACTGTTGAAAGCCAATGATAAAGAAAGCATCTTGAAAGCAACAAAAGAGATGTGATTCATCACATGCAAGTGATTCTCAATACAATTAATAGCTCCTGTTAGAATCCATGGAGGCCAGAAGGCTGTTGAATGACATATTCAAAGACTGTCAACCTTATTAACAGATTATGTAACACATTTCAATCACTTGTACTAAATAGTGGTGTAAAAAACTTACACAAACAAAAGGCACAACATATATTTGAGTGAAAAAATTCTGGAATGCTTAGGAAATATGTTTCATAAAACCACCATATTAAAAAATAACAAATATAGGCATTGATTGAGGCCACACATACTACATGTATAAATCAGACAAGGCTTATAAGTCTAAAACTTTGTTTTTCAAACTGTGGGTCACAACAAAGTAGTGAATCATGAAATTAATTTTGTACGTTAGGACAGCAGGTTTTTTTTTTTTAAAGAATAGAATACATCAGAATATACATACATAGTAAAGGTAAGTACAGTTTCGTTAAACTTGATTTTAATAAGCATGTGTGCATTTTTGTGTCTATTTATATACATTAAGTAGATTTGGATATCTTTTGTTGTAGGTTATAACCAAAAAAAGGTTGAAAGTCACCATCTAAAGGATACCCAAAGAAACTGACACAGTTAGGATTCATGGTGAAGACATGTAGCAACTTTCTCCAAGGTAGGAGCAGAATTTCTGGTTCCCCAAATGCTCATCAGGGCTGAGTGGCAATGACCAAGTGAAGGTGACTTACATCACACTTTCTGGAAGCATAAGCCCAGAATCATATTCATAATCTGGCTAGGTGCTAGAGATCATCTTGCCTGGGCCAAGTACATCTCAGGGTACATAAAATGTACAGTATGATTGCAGGGTACAATCACAGTAAAGTGAATAAACAAAATCCTCACTCATCATACTTAGTCTCTCCAGGCTAATATGGTCTATTCCGCATTTATTCCTGAATTTATCATTGCTGCTGGACAAAAACAAAGAACATCTTTGAGAATCTTATTTACAGACTCATGAAGCAACTTTAGAGCTTGCCCTGTACTTTTGTCTCATTACAGTCACATATCATAGAAATCTGTTCCTCTTTAAAAAATGGCCAAATTTGGGCCATGGAGGCCAGAAGCCTAAAGAAAAGAGTTACAGAGAAGTGAGGAATGGTTACAAACCACTGCTAGAAGGAGTAATTTGTTTGCAAAACTAGATTCCACACAGAATTGCAAGGAAAGGAAAAAAAATCAATAAGGCATTGAAGCATAAGTTTCAACATTCTGGCCTAAAAAATGCAATGTAGAAAAGTAACTGAGAAAAATCATAGGGCTGTCCAATCTAAAAACTGAAAGAAACTCTAAAGGTCCCCTAAGGTGCTTCTCAAAGTTAAAATATATGTACCCTCAGGGGAAGGAAGGTGTAAATGAGCTGAGAGGTAGAAAAGCCACAGGAAAAACAATGTGTGGAAGGGTCATATCATTTCATGGAATCTACAATACCATGAATTGTAAGATGCACTATTATTTTTGAACAGTAAAAAAAAAGAGAGAAAAAATGCAGGGGCAATTTGTTTTTATCACTTATAATATTTTAATCTTATTTTAAAAATATTTTAGATTAGACATAAATTTTATTATATACCAATTTGTGAAGGAAAATTTAAACTATACAAATTGAT
Organism: Cryptoprocta ferox; assembly: GCA_028646485.1. Lineage (NCBI taxonomy): Eukaryota > Metazoa > Chordata > Mammalia > Carnivora > Eupleridae > Cryptoprocta > Cryptoprocta ferox. The sequence goes on from CM053578.1 coordinate 54,290,123, forward strand.
TATGTATAAAAGGAAATTTTATAAGCAAAATAAATTGGCTAAGACGTTTCTAAAATTTATTTAAATTCAATGTCACTCTTCTGAGTCACTTTTCAATATGGAGTCATCGATGTTTGCAGTCATCATCCTTTGAGCTATCAGGATATTGAGGATGCAGCATCTATTAGAAGAGTGTTCCACTACCATCTCCAGGACTCTCTTCCAAACTGCCAGCACCCTCCTGTAAGTTTTGATGCTGGTGTTCTATTGAACTTAGTAGGAAGTGTCACTGGAAAAGTTTTTAGCCAAACCAGACTGATATTCTTTCCTCAAGTGATGTTTAGTTGGTTTGTAGACAGAAATTTTAAGGGGTTGCTGTTATCCGGCCATGCCACTAGCAATTCTTTAATTGTGCACCCTCATGTCTAAAACTGCATCAAGGGGCGCCTAGGTGGTTCAGTCAGTTAAATGTCTGACTCTTGGTTTTGGCTCAGGTCATGATCTCATGGTTCGTGTTTTAGCCCCACATTGGGCTCTGCACTGACAGTGCAGAGCATGCTTAGGATTCCCTCTCTCCCTCTCTCTGCCTCTCTCAAAATAAATAAATTTAAAAAAATTAATTAACTAAATTAAATTGAAAATCTCAAGCAGGCTCCGTGTTCTCAGCACAGAGCCTGACGTGGGGCTCAGTCTCACAAACCATGAGATCATGACCTCAGCCTAAATCAAGAGCTGGACACTTAACCCACTGGGCCACTCAGGTGCCTCTGTAATCTGTTCTTGATGTTGATTATTTTAGCACCATTGGCATTGACAGGCATGTCAAATAACACTGGGATTTTCTCAGCATTTTCTATTTGACTAAGTTCATAGTTTCCTTTTTTCTTAACTGAATCTTATATCCTTGGAAATTATCCCTGGAAATTCAACAGCTTTCAAAACATTGGAAGCTTTTGATAAAGAACAGTCTTGCATCATGCATGAAGTTGGTTATGCCAGCCTCTTACTGTTTTAAAATGTCTTTCATTTATTGTGAATGCTTTGGAAATTTCTCTTGTCTTCAGCTGCATGACTTGGCATTGGTAAGTGATCCTTTAGTATGCATTTCAGTAACAAAACATAGCCTCACTCCACCTCCTTATGAGTTCCTTCCTCAGTTGTTGCTTTGCATGAACATCTAGACTTGTGGCCAGTTTCCCAACAATAAACATTTTCATCCTAATATCAAATTTACCCTCCATTTCATGTTTCCATGTTTTTCTTTGAAACAATAACTGTTTATTTCAATGCCAGATCATAGTATAATCTTGTTAAAGACATATTAAACAACATCTAAACCCAATTAGGGTCTTGGTCTTAGCAGAGTGAGCATTAGATGGCCAAGAGAATTTCTTCCAGACAGAAGCCTGCAGGAAGGCAGGGAGCACTGCCAGTAGCACTACTCTCAGACTAAAAAATCCAATATGTAGTAACCCGCAAATGTGTGCAAATTACTTAACCTCTCTGAGCCTTACGTTCCTTATTTGTAAAATGAGAACAATAAAGTCTAATTCATTGGGCATACATGAAATTAACTTAAACAACATACATGTGACATATGAGTCTTTCAATAACAGTTAATTCTCTCCCTAATTGGTAAAAATACCACTATAAAGCACAATAGTCAATTCATAGACTCATAGCTTCCCAGAACTTTGTTGCAGGAAGAAACATTTCCCAGACATTATTTCACCTTCCTCATTTAATGAGTATATTAGTATCTACCTAGGGCTGCCATAAAAAATTATTATAAACTTGGTGATTTTCAACAGAAGTTTATTCTCTTTCAATTCTGGAGGCCAGAAAACCCAAATCAAGGTATCGGTATGGCTATCCTCCCTCCAAAGGCTCAAGGGGAGAATCTTTCCTTGCCTTTTCCAGGAACAAGTGTTCCTGGACTTGTGTATATCATTCTAGTTTCAGCTTCTGTCTTCACATGGATTTCTCTCCTTTGTCCCTATATGGCCTCATCAGTCATTGGATTTACTGCCCACCCTAAATCCAGCAAGATTCCACTTCAAGATCCTTAATTAACTCCATCTGCAAAGACCTTATTTCCAAATAAGGTTCCATTCTACAGTTCCAGAGGGATACAAATTTTGAGGCAACACTATTCAACCCACTGCACTAGAGAAACAGGTTTTACTGAAATAACATTTAAAAGAGAGCAAATTTCTAACCTTAAATATTTCTGAGTGTTCAAAGATCTCTTGGCTTTCTATCTTTATATTCTCAGAAGTGGTCTATAAAAGTATAACTTAAATTTTTCAGGGTAAGAGTGACTGAACAGAAGAGCCTTTGGATTAGACACCAGAGTTCCAGTAGCAATTGAAGACAGTAAGCAAAGGACAAAATGGGTGTAATATTTTAAAAATGAGCATAACATACAGTTAAGACAAATCTTTTACCTGTCCTATCCCTGGAAACTTCTCACTGGCCATGTTTTCTCCACAAGTTTCAGCCTCTGCGCATGTTTCTCAGTCCCCCTAATTCTTGAAGACTTGGTTTGCCTCTCCTTAATCCTCCACTTTTTTCCTGAATTTTTTTCTTCTTGGTCTCCCTTTAAATTCAACACTCTATATTATTTTCCTATTGCTGTTATAACACATTCCCACAAACTTAAGTGGCTTTGAATAGCACAAAGTTATTACACTACAATTAATACCATTCTCTAGGGGAGAATCCATTTCCTTCCTTTTTCCAATTATACAGCTTGCCCACATTCCTTGTCTCATAGGCCCATTCCTCCATCTTCAAAGCCAGCAATGGCAGGTCAAGTGTTTCTCAGACTGCATCACTCTGACCTCTGCTTCTCTTGTCACATCTCCTCCATTTATAAGAACGCTTCGAATCACACTGGACCATTCAGATAATCCAGGATAATTCTTCCCATATCAAGATTCTTAATCAGACCTGCAGAATCCATTTTGCCATGTAACATTCATAAGTCCCATGGATTAGGGCCCGGCTATCTTTGTGGAGCCATTATTCTGCCTACTATTTTCCTTATCTTTTCAAACAGAACATTTTAGCTCTCTACGCTGCAGGCTGACCTGCAATGCTGAAAGGCTCCTTAAACCAAGGATCTTACCCTTTAGCTGTTTTGAGATTTCTAGTTTTATTTTTCTCCTCTTCTTCCAGTCACAACAAATGAAAAACTATAGCATAAAGATTAAATTTAAAAAAAAAGGATTGCTTTCCATTAAAATAAATTTTGTCCCCTCCCCTATACTCCAGAAGGCCAAAGTGGTTATAGAAGCTTGGGTTTTAAATAACAATATTTCTACTATACTCCATCAAATGTGAAAAATTCCCCTTTAGTCAGTTATTACCTACTAGAAATTATAGACATTGGCTTTTTGGTTTTTTTAAAATACCTTAGGTAGCATAGCTGAGAAAGTGCAATTTCCAAAGCAGCATCCATATTTATACCTAGGAAAACATCAACAGGACCTAGCCAAATATATTTCAAACCAAATAAAAATTTCTGTTAAGATATCCATAAATGTTCTTTTTTGATTTCTTTTTTAAGTTTATTTATTTATTTTGAAAGACACAGAGACAGCACGAGTGGGGGGAGGAGCAAGAGAGAGAGAGAATCCCAAACAGGCTCTCTGCTGCAAGCACAGAGCCCAATTGTGGGGCTCGAACTCACAAAGCCACAAGATTGTGACCAAAGCTGAAACCAAGAGTCGGATGCTTACTCGAATGAGCTGCCCAGGTGCCCCTCTTTTTCTATTTCTAAGATACACATGATCATTCAAACTACTTGTCCCCACTGAGAATAGAAAAGAGGTTTTTAAAGATTGGATAAAAGATCCAGGAAAGTTTATTCAGGCTGATTCACTAAATCTTCTTAAATTAGGCTTCATAGGAAAGGTTCTAACAGTGAGATCTGAGAAAGAGGAGCATCAAATGGATCAGATAGGATCTTTTTTTTTTTTTATGTCAGCATTGACAACATCAGATGATTGTAAATAATCAATGCATTAACAGTATTGCATACTGAAAAGGCAAGGTACATATCTCTTTCTGTTCTGTTCTGATTCTGGAAAAAATCATAAAGTCATGTCCCATTCTGGGAAATAACACGTTAAGAAGGACTCTGACAAGCTGGGGCACATACAAGGGAGAATAAAAAGGGTGACAAAGAATCTGGGGATCATGAAATATATAAAAATTGTCTAAGATTACCAATTTCTAACATGGAAAAGATAAGGACAGCAGATCCATGATAGTCTTCCAGTACTGAACAATTGCCACTGGGGTGAGGCAATAGATTTAATCCCTTGGTGGCTTTAGCTAACCATTCCTCTAGTCCTTCATCCACTCTACTGCCCAGATGATTTTTCAAGACACAAATCTCAATATGTCACGCACAGTCTGTGGCTACTCCCTAATGAGTAAGCATGTAGCCAATCTCCAGGCCAAGTAAAAGGTTTGAGCATTTCAGAATAATCTGATAAGATCCTTACCCCAATCAGATGGCATTCTGGGCAGCTGAGTGCCCTTTCAAGGAGTTAAGGGCCATCACCATCAATTATGATGACCTTTAGGACAACAGCTCACAGCCCAAATTAAAGATCCTGAAACATGCCTTATTAGCTTTATCACCTCTGTGCCTCAATTTACAATGTTTCCTCTTCCTGGAAGTTAGTTGTGTCACTAACTTTCCATTACCCTACAGGACCTAATTGAAGATTCACCACATTCAAGAGCTTTCCGGAACATCACCTTCCATTTTTACCCAGATGAGTTGGGTATCCCTCTTTTATATTAAAATGCCACCTTGCACAAACCTTTTACAGAAAGTATTGAATTGCTTTGCAATCACCGATTTACTTGATAGTAGGACATAAGAGCATAAACTGAGATACATCTGTATATGAAAATGCATTTATTTGCATAAAATAATGTGCATGAATGAAAGGGACTGTGAGGGGGAGGCTTTGAGTATCTAAGCCTTGTGGCCAACATGGAAGAAAGGTCGGGAAACCAAGAGAGCAACTTAGTGGCTGGCCCTCAGCCTGGGTTCTGATTCCTAAACCTGGCCCCAAGGACTAAGTCCAAGTCCTATGGAGAAAGAAGGGCTACAGACAAAAGCTTTAGGAACTGAAAGATTTAGAAAACGTGGCGTACATACAAGACTGTTTGGGGCCAAGCCACAAACTATAACACATGGTAGGGAGAGTGAGCCCTCTTCCCACTTCTACACTCATTACCCGGCCTTGCTCAGGTTTGAAAAGGCCACTGGTACATCTGAGACAGTGCAATGAATGCTGGAGTGGGCAAGGAATGCCATGGCCAGCAGATGCTGCTCTGTTATGTCTAGAGACAGGATTTAGGAGGGGACACTTGGGAAAATGAAGCAATAAAATTGTTTTGTTTTTGTTTGTTTAAATATCGGGGATTTCCAGAACTACTTCAAGAGTGGCTTTTGCAAGGGGCTGGGTCTTACACTACAAGGGAGAAATGACCAAACAGCCAAGTATAAATTATCACTGTTAATGTAACTCTACCTACAGCCATGGTCTGGAGGCCTGGTGAAATCTATTTATGGTTATATTAAATTCTCAAGCTACTCCTACACCCATCCATTGGCCTTGAGATCCTTGAAGGGAGAGACTGCTGGTTTTTAAAAAATCTCTGTAGCCCCATTACCCATCTGAGTTCCCACCACAGAGTAGCTGAATTCAAAATATGGCTATTGAATAAAGAAATATAACTAATTCAACAAGAACTATCTCTAATGGATAAATTTAGGACACACAGGTGGAAATTATAGGAATGTAAAGTGCCTTTCTAACAAAAATCCCTATCAGTGGGGGGAACCTGGGTGGCTCAGTCGGTTGAGCCTCTGACTCTTGATTTTGGCTCAGGTCATGATCTCACGGTGGGTCATGGGATCAAGCCCTGTGTCAGGCTCAGCATGGAGCGTGGAACCTGCTTGGGATTCTCTTTCTCCCCCCACTCCTCTCTCTGCCCCTTCCCTACTTGTACTCTCTCTCTCAAAATAAATATATATACTTAAAAAAAAAGAAATCCCAATGAGCTTAAAAATTAAAAAGCTCATGGTGACACAATGCGAAGTTTATCACCGGAGGAGTTGTCAAGATGCCCCTAGAGAAGGTACATGCCTCATGGAGAGAAATGGACCAAATCATTTCTAACTCTCAAACTACTTGGTATTAGTTACATGAAGACCGAGAGGAGTGTGGCCATGACAAAGGAGTTAGCCCTACAGGGCAATATGTAAAAACTATGAGTCAGCAACAAAATTGGTTTTTAAAAAAGTCAGCAAGGACTGTCTATAAAAATCAGTTAGCCTTAAGCCAGAATTCATCCGAATTAAACCAGTATCCTGAAACATTGTTGCATGATGCCATAGACATTATCTTCAAAAGCTATCCTATTATAACTTCGAATGATGTCCAGAGGACTAAGGTATCTAATGGATATTATCTATAGTGAAGATGCTAAGTGATGAAAGGTTAAAGGAAAGATTTACAATGTATTGAGAGCAGGCTGTGATTTGTAGACTCATAGCCTGTTTCAATGACTGTTCTACAGCCTCTGGAGAAGTAAATGCTAGAGCCACTTGTCTTTATTCCTTTAACTTCCAATAAATGACCGAAGGATCCCACATCTACAAGAGGGAAATTACTAGACAATGCAGAAAAGGTCTTCAGAGATAAATGAACATTCTGCCTTAATTTAAAGGCCACAAATAGAATGATGGAGAGTACTATTTCATAATGTCAAAGTTCAAAGGCACTTTTCAAATGTCTTTTTTAAAGAAAATCTGACCTTTCTTTCTTCACTTCTCTCTTTCTTTATTATCAGAAAGTTAGCCAAGGGCAGTCTGGGCCTTGGGTCACTTCATTTTGACATGGAAGTTCTTTCAGCATTAAAAATAATCAGAAGATCAGAAATATTTAACTCTGCAGTGGCCAAGAGGACACATTCAGTAGCATAAAAAAGAACAACAATGAAGTGCTAGGATTTCAAAGCTTGTGTTTTAAGAACTCCATAAACTCCCCCCCCCCCCATACATGAGGGAGAACTTAATGAGGCCATGACTAGCTAAAGGAGTAAGTATGAATACAGATTTTTTTCTAATGTATTTCACATTATTTTATGTGAAAATCTTAGAAAACTGCTCAGTACACCATTAGCAACTCTCTAAGTATCTTTTTTAGGTGTAGATTAGCTGACATTAGATATAGATGTGAATATAAGTATGTTTTCATGAAAACAAAAACTTCTTACAAAAAGACCCCTTCCCCCCTTTTTAAGGTATAGTTTACAGACAGCAAAATTTAGTGTACAGTTCTGCAAATTTTGACCAATGCGGTCATACAACCACCACCACAGCAAGATATAGAATAATTCCATCACATCCCCAAATTCCCCTGTGCCCCCTTGTAGTGAACCCCTCTCTCCATCTCTAGCTCCTGGAAGCTACTGGTCTGCTTTCTACAATATTGCCTTTTCAAGAATGGCCTATAAATGGAATTATATAGTATGTAGCAAAGGCCTCTTTTAAATTTCATGCACTGGATAAAAATTAAAGTAACTAAATGAAGTGTCGATTTTAATGTACTGATTACTATTACCTGAACTTGAGGCAATGATAGGATATATAAAATCAAATTACCCTTGAATATTACATCTTGAAGCAGGTAGTACCCAGGCAACCTTTTGAATATATCTAAAGATCTTTAGGACCTCAATTTCGACATACTGAATCAAATCTCTTAGTGCGGGTTCTGAGAATTGTTTTTATCAAGTTCTCCAAGCTTGATTCTGATTGATCAGCCAGATTTGGGAAACATTAACCTAACAGACATTCACTATATGAGATTAACTCTCAGCCTGTAAATTATGTGTGGCAATGGGATTAAAGTTCAGAGGTTAAGATAGTTTTATCTAGGTGACCTTGTCCTTGGATGTGGCTATGACTCTTACTGCCTGCAGAACCTTTAACAAGTCACTGAAACTCGCTGAACCTTGGTTTTCTCCTCTGTCATACAGGGGTAATGATGCTGACTTCATAGGATTATTTTGGGGTTTAAATGAATATAAAGCTTTTCGAAAGAACCTGGCACACTTAGCACTCAGTGAATGGAAGCTGTTTATCTTGGTGGCATTGGTGTTAGTATTAACATCATCATCATCATCAACATCATCATCGTGCTGTCATATAAATGTTTTACTTGCCTTTCTCCACATTTCTGCATTTTGGTCAATTTCACTATTTTTAGCCCTTTTTCTAGAAGTGACCAAAGTAAACAGAATCTACTTTTGTAGCAGCCCAATTAGTGTTCAGGACAGTGCAAAGCTAAGAGAAATTCACTGACTGTCCCCAACCCTCACTTTGACGTCAAAGACACCAATGGGAACAAAAATGAATTACTGGATTCATTCTTTCCCAAGGGTATATTATTGGTCAAATATAAGCAAACAAAAGGCAAGGAGAGAAGCAAAGGGCCAGAATAAAGCAGAAAATTAGGCTGTCTGTGTAATTAGGGAATATCTAAATATTGACTTAATTTGTTTGCAGTTTTATACTGCAATGTATACACATGTATTTTTCAACTATAGTTTGTTAAAAAAAATTTTACTATTGAAGTATAGTTGACACGCACAACAGTTTTTATTTAAGTCATGAAATATAGAAGAGTGATGATATTTATATTTGGCTGCACTTGCTGATCTAAAGAAAGAAGTCCAAACCTCACAGAATTACACAATGCTGCCAACACCAAGGACCAAAGACCACGGGGCAAAAGACAAACCTGAAACTCAGAAGCCCTACCTGTTTTCAGCATCAGCGCTGCACTTTGGGGACATCAGTTCAAAGGATTTGGTAAATTTCACCACCTGCCACATAGAAAGACATAAATCCAAGTCAATTAAAGCTTTCTTGCAGCTTAAAATAATGCAATAAGCAGTTTTAATTTTTATAATGATGATTACAATAATTGGAGATTAAAGAGCAATTTTAAGTAGAGAAATCTCAAGGGACAGAAGAAGAAATTTCTATCTTACATTTTGTATCTTATGTCTAACATGGCTTACATTGCCAAAGTTTTAATATATTTTACTAAATATGTGTATCTGTTTTTTCCAGTTTTTATGTAAATTCCAGTTAGTTAGCATACAGTGTAATATTAGTTTCAGGTATAGAATTTATTCAAAACTTCCATATAAACACCGTGCTCATCAGAACAAGTGCACTCCTTAATTCCCATCACCTATTTAACCCATCCCCCCCACCACCTCCCTGTTGGTAACCATCAATTTATTCTCTATAGTTAAGAGTCTGTTTCTTAGTTTTCCTCTTTTTTTCCCAATCATATGTGGAATTTAAGAAACAAAACAAACAAATATAAGGGAAAAAATTAAATATATATATATATATATATGTTTTTATTTATTTGAGAGAGAGAGAGAAAGATAGAAAGAGAGAGAGAGAGAGAGAGAGAGAGAGAGAACAAGTGGGGGAGGGGCAGAGAGAGAGGAAGACACAGAATCTGAAGCAGGCTCCAGGCTCTGAGCTGTCAGCACAGAGCCTGGTGCGGGGTTTGAACTCATGAACTACGAGATCATGACCTGAGCTAAAGTCGGACACTTAACTGACTGAACCACCCAGGCACCCCAACTACGTATATATTTTTACAATGATGTGTATACTATCTTGTGGCAGCCCTGCCAAGGGATATCTCATTTGAAAACATTTTAAAATTGTTATTGCCCTTTGAACAATCCAATCACTATCCATGAAGAAGGTAGAGACAAAATACCGCTTGAAAAGGATGCCCTCCATCAGCTCCAGGCTCCTAAAGTTGCCTTCCCTGGTTTACCATTGTTCTCAGGTGAACATTTTGTTGCCACCACCCCCCACCACCCCTGCTCCAAGGCTAAAGGAGAGAAAGCTATCTTCTTCAAAGATCTTCCCTAGTGTGGACACTTCTTCCTTCACCCGTCTTGTGAAACTGGCATACTTGGTGCAAGAACCTGGTCAAGACCTATTACATTGAAAGAAAATTATGGACACAGAAAATGTAAAGGTAGTTTTTCTTATTAGCTACTATTGAGTTCTTACTATAATCCAGGCTGTACATCAGAAGCTTCTTGGACTATTTAAGTTCCTTATTACAATTCTATAAAGCAGGGATTTTTATCCTCAGTATATAGAGGAAGAAACTAACCCATAATTTTTAAGAAACTTTCTGAATTTCAGACAACTAAATGGGGCACCTGGGATTAAAGCAAGTCTGCATGATTCTAGAGTGCCAGCTCTTTCAATAGCGCTAAAAATGTTGAGTGGGAAAAGCACCATTTCTGGCCCTCTTCTGACAAACTATACCACATGATAGAAAAACAAGTCCCTTATACTGAGAGGAGTCATCTGAATGTCACTGGATGCTTCCAAGGTTGACATTTAGATTTGCCTTAGCCAGGTGCAGTCACGCTTCAAAGAAAGGCCTTTTAAATTAACCACTTATGAGGAATTGATGGGCAGCTGCAAAAATGATTTGGAAACTGGGAATAGATTAAATATTAAAACAGCTTTACCAGTGAGGTAATGAACCCAAACTAAGAAAATGCAACATTAGGGAAAAGACAAAAGAAAAGAAAAGTTCATCACAAAGAAAATTGTGTGTGACTCATTGAATGCAGAGCAGTGACAATAGACCAACTACAAGCAAATACCCTTGACAACTACAGAACACATTTCTTTTCATATACCAATGTGAACTGGGCCTCTACAAAATCATTCATTGTGGCCAATTTTATTTGCTAAAGATGGCCACAACAATATCTCTTATCCCACACTCTTTGCTACAATATGACTCTGCCACCCTCCTACCAAGTGGTAGGGTCTTTGTTTCTTCCCCTTGAATCTAAGTGGGCTTCTGACCACTTTGACCACTAGAGTATATAGAATGGATGTGATGTGCTTCCTGAGATTGTCATAAAAACCATGCAGCTTCTGCATTGTCTGATGGAATACTTGTGCCTGGAGGCCTGAGATACCACGTAAGAAGTCCAACTACACTAAGGCCACTATGCTGAAAGGGAGCCAAAAACCACTTAGAGAGGCCATATGTAGATGTTCTGGTAAGCAACTCCAGTCTTTAAGTCATCCCAGCCTAGGAATCAGACATAGGAGTGAACAAATCTTCAGATGATTTCAGTTTCCATCTATTAAGTCATCCCTGATCTCCATGTTTTCCCAACTGTGGCCCCAGGAAACCTGAAAAGAGGAAGGCCATCCTTGTGATATCCTCTCCAGATTCCTGACCCATGGGATCTTTGAGCAAACCGTGATTGGTTTAAGCCTCTAAATTTTGGGTTTATTTGTTACACAGCAAAAATAACCAGAATATTTATCTCAAGTGAGGACTTAAACAGAAACCAGTCACTTAGAAATTTCCATCTGGTTGCAATACTTTTGGGTTTCACAAGGCTTAACAAGCCACAAAGAAACGATTTCCTATCATCAGATAATAAACCCCTCAAACTATAGTCCAAATAATTTTTAAAGTTAAAATTATAATAAGGTAAACAGTAGTAGCATTTCATTTTTGTTTGCCTAATGGGAAATTGTTACAGATTTTAAAAGGGAAAATTAGTCCTCTATCTCTGCTTTGATCTCTCATCATTTGTGATTTCTTTCCATTATTTCATTAGATGACAGAAAATTCTTTTCCTATTTTTATCATGTTTATGCTATTGCTATGGACTGCATGTTTGTGTCCCCTAAAATCCATATGTTGAAACCCTAATCCTCAATGTGATGGCATTTGGAGATGGGGTCTTTGGGGGTTGACTAGGTCTAGAGGGTGAAGCCTCATAGGAATTAGTGCTTTTATAAGAAGAGGCAGAAAGAGCTTGCTTCTTCTCATTTTCTATGATGTGAGGATACAATGAGAAAGTGGCCATCTAAAACCCAGGAAGACTGCCTTCACCAGACACGGGATCTGCTAGTACCTTGATCTTGGACTTCCCAGCCTCCAGCACTGTGAGAAATACAACATGTTTGTTCTTTAAGCCACCCATTCTATAATAATTTGTCATAGCAGCCTGAACTAAGATAACTGCAAATGTGTATAAGGCATTTTGCACAATTATGACCAATCCTCTATGTAGGTATCAATGCTTACAACATACTGGTAAGGTAGATATTATTATCCTAATTTTATTTAAAGGAAATTAAGGCTCAGAGAGGTTAAGTGGTTTCCTGGAAACCATAAAACCAATACCCTGCAGAATTGGGAACTGAACTGTATCAGTCTGATTCTAAAGCCCCCACTCTCCCCACTACTCACTGCTTTTGTAAACATGAGCAAGTGGTATTGTGGGGGTGCCTGGTGGCTCAGTCAGTTAAGCATCTGACTTGATTTTGTCTCAGGTCATGATCTCATGGTTCATTTCATGAGTTCAAGCCCCACGGAGGGGCTCTGCATTGACATCATGGAGCCTGCTTGGGATTCTGTCTCTCCATCTCTCTCTGCCCCTCCCGTGCTTGTTCTCTCTCTCTCTTTCTCTCTCAAAATAAATAGATAAACATCCAAAAAAGTGGTATTGCAACACCAAATTATTTGAGCATGCCTCATTCAGAGCCAGAATAGTTAAACTCTGTCTTTATTTATCAATTCTATAAATATATTTTGAATATACACTAAATGCCTGAATTTGAGTAAACATAGATAAGAGTAGCTTGAAGTAAAATACTTGGCTTAATACAAAACCAATCAAATTACCAATAAACTATTAACTGTTTCTGCATTTGGAAATCAAAAAGGAGATACCTTTTAATTCCCTGACCTGACAGATGAGGTTAAACTCTCCAACATTACTAGGAATACTTCATTTGGCTTCCTTTTTACTGTTGATTAGAATACTCTGCAAACTCTAACAGGATAGTTATTAATTTCTGAAAAAGTGGCAGCAATGCAAATTGGGTTGTAATGAGGGAGTAAGTCCCCCTTGTGGGCTTATTAAAGGATCACTCTGACAAAGCCACAGAAATTATACTTGGAAAGGCATGTGAAATTAAAGAATTTATCACAGGTCCTAGAGAGGGGCGTGTGGTATGCTCAGAGGGTCACATAAAGTCATCCAAAGCCAAAAGTTTGGTCACTGCAAGCAGAGAAAGAACACAGCAAGGACCCATGGGTACGTGCTTTTATTGGAGTTAGGGATAAGGTAGATTGTGGCACTTGGGAAGTCTTTGGATAATTTGAATGTAACTGGGCCTACATGGAGAGGAGGGAAGGGGTAAATTGGGAAAGTCATCAAGAGGCTTATTGCTTAAACACACATGGTGAGGATGGGTACCCAGAAATGGACAATAACTAGGTAAAAGTTCAGAACAAGCAGGGTGAGTGCAGGCACTCAGGGAGTCATTAAGGCCACAAAGAACAGTTGACAGTACACAAATGAATTTTATCCAAGTAGAAATACAAATGATTTCTTCACAGTAGAAAAGCCTATAGTTACAATTTTATCATCCCAGATGATAGTAACCATTTTAGAAATCTAACCTGATAATCTTAGCCCAGAATTTTTTCAGTGCCTATTTTAGGACTGACTTTACCACCTCACTTGGTTTCTCTCTTTAATGAGTTAAATAAATCTTTGATCCATGCTTGCTTTAGATTTATGCAAGGGTTAGGTTTTTAACTTTTTAAACTGTTCTTTGACACAACAGATACATAATGTCTGTATGTGTCAAATAAAGCAAGGCACTGAGGCCACATGTGGGAAAGTAAAACAAAAAAAATCTCTGCATGCATGGAGTTTACTTTACAGTAGGGAGCTTAATTTACCCAGCTCCTTGAAACTAGTGCTTCCTGGAATAAGAAGTGAACTTCTGCTTTCCACATGTTAAGAAAACAAACCTGGGGGATGTTCAGAGATTAAAAGAAAATAAAGATCTTTAAAAAATGATTTAAAAAAATCCGCTTCAGGATAGTGCTTACAAGAAATGGAATCGAATATCCTGGAATTTTAAAGCTATAAAACTTAGAATGTCATCTAGAATGACAAAGAGAATGGATAAAATCAACAAATACCTCTTGATGAAATGTCCATGTTTGAACTCCTGAAATGTAAAAGAGGACTTTTTAAAACTGCCAAAAGGAAGAAACACTTTTTTCTAACATGTCGGAACTTTTTATTTCAATATAAATCATGTGCTATAAAGAAAAACAGGGTCAAACATTTTGTTTTATTTTATTGGTTTTATTTTTTAAATTCATGTTTAATGAATAAAAGGAAAGTCAAGGATTATCTTTCAAATTTAGCACTCCATATCATGGAGAGTACTAGTTGTGTCCCCAAAAAACCAGTCCATGGTGTCCTGATCAAAGTCAGACACTGGATTCATGAACCATACTATGGACCATGTGTAATAAAGAATTAACCTTACCCAAAGAAAGGTCTGGACGTTGCCCTTAATTGCTGGGAGATAACCTCTAAGCCCTTGGAAAGTCCAGCCTTGATACAAGTGTCTGTTTACCTAGACACCTTAGACCAGCCAGATAGTAACAATGTAACTGAGCCACACAACAGTGTGGTGGTAGTGGGGGGGGGGGGGAGCAGTTTGGGTCATGTGGTATCAGTTGACCTATGGAGGGAATGGAGACTGAGGTCAGCTATGCAGGTTGTCAACCAGGTTTTGGTGATTAAGCCCCAATGAAGACCTCTGGATGCCAAGGCTCGGGTCACCATCCCTGGTTGGTAGTACTTTATCATATACATTGTCACATATCATTACTGGGAGAAGTTAATGATATCCATGACTCCAGGGAGACAGGACAACTGGAAGTCCCATATTTAGAACCTTCCTGGACTCTGCCTATGCATCTCTCCTTTGGCTGATTTTAATCTGTGTCTTTCCCCATAATAAATCATAACCATGAATGTAACAGCTTTCAATGAGTTCTAGGAGTCCTTCTAGCAAATTGTTGAGCCTGAATATTGGGAACCCTTGAACTTATAATTGGTGTCAGAAATTAGGGCAGCAGTATAGTTTATGTTCCCTTACTTTGTACCTTATATGATAATTCATAGGTTCTCATGTCTTTAGAAGAAAAATGAGAATAATATTGACTGGTCTTTGGTTAAATATTGATTATCTAAAGCATATCACTGTGTTTTAGATGACAAAGAGAGATATGAAAAATAGTAAATAAGATCTCTAACCTTTAAATAATATTTTAAAGAGCAAAATTTTTAAACTTAAGGCTCAGGAAAATTTTCTTGACCAGTTGCCATGATTCCTTTTGCTAAACAAACAGAATTATTAAGTATTAAGTTTTTTCTTTTACCTTAGCTATTAGGAAGCTCAGAGCAAAGCTTTAGTTTCAAAGTTTATCTTTTTGCAACACAGTTTGGTTTTGAGTTTGTTGATCTTACTTGGTTTTGCTTATAACATCTACTTTCTCTTTCTTGCTTTTTATTTGAAATTTTGCATTTCATTTTGTCATGTGTCTAATACCTAATAAGCACTCATAAAATATCTGCTCACTATGAATTTTTGCATTTTTGCTGAAAGGTGGCTTAAGTGCTCTTCATAATTAATTGAGTAAAAGTATAAACAAAGAGGAGATAAAGTACTTGAAAAATGTATAAAGTGTATAAAAATACTCTTACACATGAAATAACATAAGTTTGCTTATGTAACACTAATTACAGTTGAACATTAATATAAAAAGAGGATTTTTTTGGAGGCATAGGAAGGGATTCTGGAATGGTGGATAAAAGAAACACAATATTTAAGGGTCTCCAGCTTATAGCAAACAACATAAGAATAAGAGAGAAGGAGGCTTGGATCACATCAAGACAGTGGTCTAATATGAACAGAGCACTGAAATGGGAGGACAAACCCACTGATCACCATAAGCCAGATAAGATCAAGAGAGTGGTGAAACCCCAGCCACAGTTCCATAAGGTGAATAAAGTTAGTCTGGTTCCAGGCGACCTGACTATGAAGGGCTCCAAGTCCATTTTAGAACGGATTTATTTCAGAAATCCTAGTCTAGACCATACTGTTGGGAACCTAGGGCTGCCAGTGGAATCTCCTTACAGACTTTCTAAATTTAGGGCAATTTGAGATTAGACTCACCTGCCCTTAAACCCTCAAAGTCATCAGAATATTGGGCCCTTATTAAGGCGACATACATACGGGCCTTGGTCCATGCTGAGGACAGCAAGATGAAGACCAGAGAAGTAATACAATTCTGGAGATGCAGACTCATCAGCTTGCTTCTCATTCCTCTAGAGCAGGGGTGGGCAAGGGAGTCTGTGGGTCAAATCTGCCCCACCATCTGTTTTTATGAATAAAGTTTCATTTTAACAGAGCCTACTCATTAATTTAAATATTATCTGTGGCTGCCTTTTGCTCTAACAGTGTACTTGAGTGGTTACAACAGAGACCATATGGGCCACAAGGCCTAAAATATTTATGTAGCTGGCCTTTCACTGAAGAGTTTGCTGACTCCTGGTCTAGAGCCATCTCTGGACCAGGTCAACTAGTTACATTTTGCTACACTGTTAATGGCTGATGGTAGATTAATGTATTTATATTCCTATGTAATTTGCCTATAATTCAGAAAGTGGTTCCTGGAATCAGAATCTTCACATCTGAAACAAGACACTAATGATGGAAATTTTAGGCACCATGGTATGTGGTGGGGGATATACTTCAGAACATGCGTAAGTCCCAGTTGTCATGGAGAGCCCCACACTTATAAAGCCTATTGTCCTGAAACAATTATTAAAAGTGCCTCCTTTCACTCTCAAAAAGTATCTTTGAAAAGCAAAACTCTAGGCAGGCATGCCTCAAACCACTTCTATATTTAAAAAATATTTATTAAAAATATAATGCATTCAAGTAGAAAACTATTTATGGTCAGACACCTGGATTTAAAAAAGAAACAGAAAAAAAACCAGCCAAAATATTTCAAAGCAATTTAATGGGATATATAGTGCCACTGTGGAGATTATGACCAATAAAAAACAGACAAAAGCATAAAAGGAGAGAATAAAACCCATGCTTTATTCTTGACTTGGGCCAATGGTATAGTTATCAGTTTCATTAATTTTTTAAAATTTATTCTCCACATCCAAGCCTGATTTTATAATAGATGTACTAAATGAACCTAGATTAAATAAATAAATACCCACATTCACATCCACTAAGTAAAAAGTGAGCCTTCCAAGAGACATATCAGAAGTGGTTTTATAGGTCAATGAAACTGAACAAGTGGTTCCGAGCTCCACTGGCTGTTGATGAGCCCAGATTATTGCACCCTGGGGAAGGTAGTACTCATGCCACAGTGAAGTAAACAAAATATCCCCAAGCATCTCTGCCTGCTCTTTGGAAAATCTCCATGGACAGAAGTCTTTTTGATGTGGATATTTATCAAGCACTAGTTGGTCTGGTTTCTGTTTTTTTTTTTTTTAATTTAAAAACAACTTAAAAAACAAATACTGTGCTCAAATAGATATTCCTGCCACCAAAAAGAAAATGAGAATCATCTAATAATCATCATTTTTTTCATTAGTTTTCTTAATCCATATTTTTCCACAAGAAGACTATTCTATAGGGCAAAAGATAGAACTAAATGATCATCCACTGCCATTCTTCTTGATAAATTTCTCACTTCTGCTGAGGAGTAATTTACTCTAATCATTTATTCACTCAATCAATATTTATCAAATACTTAGTGTGCAGGCACTCTTATGGGCTTGGAAATACCAAGGGGCATAAATCATGTCTTGTCTTTTGATGGACCAACAACATAGTATACAAAGGTATACTATGGTATACCATATATACCACAGGTATAGGTATAGGTATAATTTCACCACAATATATGTTCAAATTTCTACAAGTATCCAGAAGAGGATGTAGAAGAAGGCTTTGTGTGAACTATGTCTTGAAGGGTGAGCAGGCATGCCCTAGAATGAGTAGTGGGGGAAGTTTTCCAGGCTGAAGGAGTAAACAGGTCAGAGTTTGAGCTGAAAACAGAGAGAACACTCAAACAGGTTTAACTGAACCTAATTCAATGAAGGGGCTAGTTACAGAAATGTGGGCAGGGTTAAAAGAAACCAATAAGAAATGGTGATGCTCCCAGATACTAGCAACTTTGGAAAGCAGTTAATATCTCTAGGTTTAAAGGAGCAGTAAACACCCATAGGTCACAGAGATTAAGGGAGAGAGGGAAGGATGGCAGGAGGGAGGGAATAATGTTATTGCTGTCCTGAAGACGTGAGAGCTATGGAGAGGGTTCTTGGAAGAATCTAGCCACCTCTACAACTGGCAGAGAAAGAACAAGAGGAATAACTATTTCTCTCTCATCCAAGCTGTAAACTTTCTGCTGCCCTCTTGTTTGTCAAACTCAAGTGGAAGTCAGTGGAAAAGAAAGCCCAAGTGTCTTTGAAGGCTCTGAGCTAAAGAGAGAAAGATCAAGAATAGATGAGGAGAGGGGGGTTTGCAGAGAATATTATGGAGTTGACAATGTTGAACTTCACCTGAGCCCTGCTCCCCAAAACACAGTAATAATAAAGAAATCCCCCCTACCACTTTGTCTCTCAAAATTGGCTAACCTCAAAGGACCACCCTGCTCTAGCATATTCCAAAATAACACCTGTCTTCATCCTTCCTTCCTTTTCTTTGAGATGTTCCTCAGAAATGAATGTTCTCCCTATTGCAATACCTGGATGAAATTATCTCCCTAATTGTCTGGTGCATTTTCTCATCCACAAGAACAATATGTGCAAAGATACAGAGAAAACAGCATGCATAGGCTGACCATGGAGGGGGGTGGTGATGAAGAAGGAAGAAAGGGATAGGGTGAGGCTGAGGACCAGAAAGAACTGCCAAAAGGTAAGCTGGATGCAGAGGAGATGAACTTTGTTATGTTGGGCGTTTTCAACTTTATTGGGTAGGGGGTACCTGGGTGGCTCAGCTGGTTAAGTGTCTGACTCTTGATTTCAGCTCAGGTCACAAACTGATGGTTTGTGAGATCGAGTTCCGTGTTACCTTCTGTGTTGGCAAAGTAGAGCCTGCTTGCAAGTCTGTCTACCTCTGCCCCTCCCTACTCATGTGTGCACATGCGCACTCTCTTTCTCTCTAAATAAATAAGTAAATCACTAAATAAATAAAAACTAAAAGAAAAAACAAAGCTTTTGAACTTTATTGTGTAGGCAAAGTTGCAAAATGTTCTGAAGCATGGTAGAGGCAGATGCATGTTTTAGAAAGAGAACTAGAAGAAGTATTAAGAATTGTCGGAAAGGAAGACTGCCCTATTTGCAAGTGAAGAAATGAGGCAAGAGGAAAATGTGGAGGTAAAAGATTAGTAAAGACAGAGTAAAGCCAGTGGTTGAAGAGGTGGGAGGAAGGGGCTAGAAACAAGGTTTCAACATAAAAGCAACAGAGCTTATAAATGATTTAATATAAATGATAAGAAGAGGGTACGGTGTGGTTTTTAGCTTGAGTTACTTACTACATAATGATGATTCTATTAACCAAAATAGGAAATCTCAGAAGTGGTAAAGATTTGGGACAGAATGTGGTGGAGATGGTCAGTGGGGATTAAAGTCCAGAAGCTGGACACACACACACACACACACACACATTTAACACATACAAATGATTAATGATCTGAGTTAATATATTGATATAAAATCATTAATAAAGTAAGTTAATATAACAAATATATAATGATATATTAATGATTAGTGATCTACGTATATATATGTGTATATATATACATATACATATATACATAAAACAATGATTGGATAATCATCAGAGTTTTTTAGATACTTGCCATTTTGCACTCTTGAAAAAACACTTAGAACAAAAATAAAAAAGAATTTACATTGGCTTCCTTATAGGGAGAAGGAAAGTTAAAGAAAGTGGAAAGAAAGCAAATAGAAAGGAAAGCCTGAAGCAATTTTTGCCATCTACTTCAGATGGAGGGGATTGAATTATAGGCTGTTTCAGAGCAATCAGATAATGATGATCTCCATCTCTTTCTCTCAAGTGTTGGATTCAGGAAGATCGTTTAGTTCAATGGCTTAATTGTATGTGTATTTACATAAGAACCAAGAAGTTAAGGAACATGTTAAAAAGTAAATATAGCTTATGCTTCATGGTTTAGGAAATGAACTCCAGAAACGAGCATCATAGTTATAAGCTCAGTTATAAAGTACTTGATGGAGTTCCACATGATGCAATAGTTGCCAGCCACAGAATGATCCATGAAAGGAGAACCCTTGGAAATACTAGTGCTGAGACAGTGCCTTAGGACTTTACGATTAAAATGTCTGCTTCTTGCTTTCCTTGACTAAGCACAGAAAGAAATAGAGACAATAGTAAATATATGAGCTAGAAAGAAACTAGCAGAAGGGATAGGAATTGCTTAGGTTCATGGAATGGAGTAACATTATGCACAGAATATTCAGTTCAAAGGACAAAATATTCCCTAATGTCAATAGTATCTAGCTATGGAACCATCTTTCTATTTTTTCAGTCTAGTGGAAAAATTGACAAAGTCACTGGAAATTGATTGACTAAAAAAACCCTTAAGGGAAGCAAAAGAGGGTAAAATATTAATTTTGGCAGGAGAGAGGCTGGAAAGGCATTCCTTGTTTCTATTTTTGGTATCCACTGAGTGATATGGCCAGTTAACACCTACCTACCCAGTTTAAAGACCACGAAGGCAGGGGCTCCTGGGTAACTCAGTCGGTTAAGCATCCGAGTTCACGAGATCTAGCCCCACATGGAGCTCTCTGCTGTCAACAGAGAGCCCACTTCAGATCCCGTCCCTCTCTCCCTCTCTCTCTCTCTCTGCCCCTCCCCTGCTGATGCTCTCTCTCTCTCTCTCAAAAGTAAATAAACAATAAAAAAAAATTTTTGACCATGAAGGCAGTCTCTAAACACTGAGTTAAGAGCTTGATGAATCAAAGCATCTATAACTAGATTTCAATTTCCTTTCTTCCTCTTTCCCGCAAATGAATAAAGGCCAGGAAATAGCACACATCTGCAATAACCAGCTTTTTAAATATTCAAATCACAAGTCAACAATTAGAAGTTTTTGTTTCCAGGAATGATTCTAATAAAATAGAGAAAAGCAAATTTTATTTTTAGAGAAAGGAAACTTTCAGCAGATTTTTTTCCCTGAAATAGTATTTTTCCCCCAATTGTAAAAAGTAGTATATGGACTGCCAGTAGAGATGTCTATAAGTTAAATGTTTTAACACATCTGTTCTCTTCCAAAAACAGAGCAAAGATTGATAAAATACAGAAAGAGAAAACCAGAAAGACATCTAGAAGTTAAAAAGCAGAAGAAAGAGAAGGGCAGGATGGCAGAGTATAAGGAAAAGAAAAGATCTCTGAAGAGCCAAGCCTGAAGACAGGCCTACTGTACCCCAAGTCCAGAAACAGGCAGGCAGCAATGATTGGAATTTCAGCTTCTACTGGGGTTGGGGGACTAAAAATGTTCCCTTGAAACAGGTGACCTAGCTTCACCCCCAGAAACGGACCATGCTGCTTCTGGCTTAGTGTAATATTACCACACAGCAGGAGACCCACCATAAGGCCTGCTTCTTGACTAGGGGCCAAGGAACTGCACAGACTATCAGACAGGGAGAGAAGAGTACAAGAGAGAATCAAAGAAAACAATGGCACAGACAAACAAACAAGCAAACAAAACACCCTCCAATCGAAATGAGCTCCAATCCCAAATTCAAAAACGCATGAACAATTACTATTAATACAGACACCTAAATCAACAACCTGCAGAATCAGAAAAGGAGATGCTGATAAATCCTAGTTACGTTGAACATTTGAACACACCTGTATCAGAGAATGAGAGGTGATGAATAGAAAAATATTAAGAATATGAATGATTTTAACATCTTGTTCTGGACCAATGGATCTCGAGGGGGAAAAACCTCTTTTGGAAAAAGACTTTCTTCTCTGAGAAAAAGAGAGAGACGTGAATATAAGTATTCCTTTTCTCCTCCCCTGGGACACAGTTGCATGATAACATACTGCCTGGAGCTGTGCGGGCCTCCTGTATCAGGAGGATGAAAGCCAGCTGAGCACTGAGACATGCATGGGAAAGTGGACAGAGCCGGCCTGCTGATTACATCACCGGGCTACTGCAAGATTGGCAGCCACCTCCTGCAGACTTCTCATATAAGACACAGACGTTCTTATGGATTAAGCCATTTTCCCCTTATATATTCTATTACTTGCAGACACTGCCCAAACTGATGTGTAAATTAAAGCAATTTCAATCAAAGTCTATACAGAATTTCTCATGGAACTTGATAAGCTGCTGTGAAAATTTATATGAAAGAGCAACAGGCCAAGAATAAGCAGGCTGATTTTAAAGAGAACAGCACTGAAGACTTGTTCTGTCAGATATCAAAGTGTATTACGAAATTATAGAAACCGAGACAGTATGCTACTGGTGCAGAAGTAGACAAATAGACTAGTGAGCTCAGAAACAGACCCAGGTATACACGGAAACTTGATATAATACAGAAGTGGCATTACAGAGTGTGTGTCGGGGGGGGGTGGTTCTGACGCAATGGGTTATACGTATAGGGCCTTACACTATACACAAGAAATAAATTCTAGATGGATACGAAGACCATAAATACCAGATAGGTTAAAGAAAATATAAGACAATGTCATTATAACATGGAGGCAGAGAAAGGTTTTTTCAAACAAAACTCTTAAGGCACCAATCAAAAAGGAAATTGATAAACTTGACACATTAAAGTTATAATATTCCTGGGGCGCCTGGGTGGCTCAGTCAGTGAAGCTTCCGACTTCAGCTCAGGTCATGATCTCGCCATTCCCAAGTTTGAACCCCACGTCGGGCTCTGTACCGACAGCTGAAAGCCTGAAGCCTGCTTCTGATTCTGTGTCTCCTTCTCTCTCTGTCCCTCCTCCTCCTCTCAAAAATAAATATTTTTAAAAAATGTAAAGTTAAAATATTCCTCACAACCAAGATACCTGTTGGGAGAGGCCAGCCTCATGAGCCCTGAGTGCACAGCCTTTGCTTCTGTTTGCTGAACTGTGCACGTCAGATTTTGGTGCCTGGTATCCAGTTTGGTCTGGCTTCTCTTTCTGTACTTGGCATGACTGTGTCTGCTGTCCTTCCCGTAACTGCTATCACACAACCAGGGGGAGTCTGACGTTTCAAGAAGTCTTTGGTGGGAAGCATGCTAAAGAAGAGCATGGCACTGATGGGGTTTCTACCTGATGACCCACGTGTATATAACCTCACTCCTGCCCTCACCCCTCCCACAGCAACCCAGGCAGTCGCCTTGCCAAAAACTCTTTACAGCTTCTAAAATGGTACCAAGCAGATTAGTCTCCTCTTTTTGCACATGGCTGACTTTTACCTCTAGACCTTGGTCTCTAGATTAGAGGAGCTCATCCTCACTTTCACTGGGAGGGGACGGGCAAAGAGAAGAAATCATGTAAAGTGGCCTGGAACTTTCTGCTATAATCCCACCATTATAGTCTTAGAATATTCAGCTGTGGTAGCAAAAAGGTCTTTTTAACTTTCAGCAAAGTATGCTGATACCATCTACTATAACATCTACTTTAGATAGTGGGTTTTTTTTAATGTTTATTAATTTTGAGAGACAGAGAGACACAGAGAGAGAGAGAAAACGCAAACAGGGAGGGGCAGAGAGAGAGGGAGAGAGAGAGAACCCTAAGCAGGCTCTGTGTTGTCAGTGCAGAACCCAATGGGGATCAAACTCATGAACTGTGAGATCATGATCTGAGCTGAAATCAAGAGTCAGATGCTTAACTGACTGAATCGCACAGGCACCCCATAGATAGTGGTTTTCGATACCCACCCCCTACTCCTGTACTTTATACCACAAGGCCACACTATTCCTACTCTTCCCTCCAGCTCTATCCCCACCTTCCAAATCCACTTCTGTCATATGTACTTTTTCATTTGATGTGCTGAAGAGCAAGGCCACAGCACAAAAACCAGTCTCTGTTAAAAGATTAGCAAGAATGGCCACCCTAAGCTGGTTTAGATTACTTGCATGTCTATTTACAACTGAACTAGCATGTCTGTCCTTGTCCAGATTCCACCTGGCCCTCCAGCCACTTGCCCTCACAGGAATCTGGGGAGTGGTTCATGGAATCCTGGCAGCTGAGGCCCCAACAGCTGCCTCTCCCTGCCTTTGCTTAGTGACAGCCTACAGCCTGTCTGCACCAACAAACACCCCCAGCCCTCCCCATTCTTTTCTGAGGCTTTAGAGTCAGGCGGCAGGGAGATCCAGGAAATCACTCAACCCTCTGAGCCTTATTTCCTGCTCTATAAACTGAGGATGATAATAATGCCTATTTCATAAGGATGAAGGGGAAGTAAGTGAACTCAAGTAATTCACAAAAGCATCTGGAAGCATTCCATATAGGCTATGGGTCAGATGTGTGTGGGTCCTCCCAAAGTTCCACTGAATTTTACACAATCACAGGATTATGGCAAGGTTATTGTTTGTTTAAACCACACTTGCTGAAATAGAAATAACCCCCAGCTCTGCTAAAATATGGGCAAACACCCCTAAACATTTGAAACATATATAGATTTTTTCAAACTTCAAGTTGAAGTTTTACAATACTTATTATTAAATCTCCCAGATTTACCCTAAGGTTCTTATTCTTGGAAGAAAACAAACCTAAAGGCAAAGATAATAACCTCTTCTAAGTACAGTAAAATATCATCCTCTGAGGTATTAAAACAGCACTTAAATAGCTAGAAAATTCTTGGTCTTTGAAGACAGTTCACAGTAAAGATATTAAATTGCTGCTAAGGGTTTAGACATTTAACTTTCAAGAAGCTAGATTGATGATGATCATTATTTTCAATACTGTTGTGTGTTTACCCAGCGGATTTCCCCCAAAGAGCCAAAGGGCTTAACAGAAACCTGACAGCCAAGGTGCTGAGGCCTTGAACTAGCTTGCCGCTTGCCTTTGGAATAAGTACCAGAACCTCCCACGGTGAAGAGCAGGGAACCTCCTCCACCTGCCCCTGGCTCTGTGCAAGTGCCCCAAGCTCCAAAGTGTCTGTAAGAGAACTTGGAGACTGCACTTGAGATCTCTGATGCAGAGCACAGCCCAGCTGAGGCTTGTCACCGCACTCAGCTCAAGTACAATCTGCTTGAGCTCCAAAAGCAAAGGGCACTGCTTCTCCAGCATTTGTTTGCTTCCTCCTCCTGATAAGAGGGCTGTGGAGCATCATCTGGATTGCAATCCATGCCCATAGATGCCAAGGGCCTTCCTCCTGCTGGGTGAATAGGGCAGGAACCTGGCACGTAAGCTAATGTCTATGCAGCTGGGAGAAATGGGGCAAACCATCCAACCCCTTAGTTCCCTCATCTGTAAATACTCAGGGCTGGGACAGACCTCTAAGGGCCCTACCAACCTAAGAGTCTAAGATGTTTCTAAGATGAAGCGACACATGACTGAAAATACATGTAAAAGAAATAAAAAACTTTAATTTTACAAAAAGCCACCTCATGGTTAGAAGAGTCATGAAGGGAGTGGTTTCACAAGCTGAATTACAAATAAACTATACTTTATTCCATTAATGTAGTCTGCAACTCTAGGTGACAGATAAAAGATGACTTACTGGTGATTCAATGTCCTCCAGGAGTAAAACAGAACAGCGTTCACATTTCAACAGAGTTTGGGCCCGATGCATTATTTTCTTGACAATTTTCTCCAGGTCAGTCTGTTCTTCAAAGAGGTCATTAACAACCTCTAGCAAAGCCTAGGAAAGATGAAATGGATATATCTAGGTGGGTATAGGACTGAATAAAAATGGGTTTCTTTTTTCCTCTCAAAATTCCATTTAGTTTTTTCTTTCATAAAATATAAATATCTTTGTGTGGCTAATTAAAAAATGTTTTAATGTTTATTTATTTTCAAGAGAATGACAGCACAAGCAGGGGAGGGGCAGAGAGAGAGGGAGACACAGAATCCAAAGGAGGGTCCAGGCTCTGAACTGTCAGCACAAGAGCCCATCACAGGACTTGAACCCATGAACTGCGAGATCATGACCTGAGCTGAAGTCGGCCACTTACCTGACTGAGCCACCCAGGTACTCTTGTGTGCCTAATTTTTAAAGCGTTTATGATTGTTTTGACATTTCTATCATTTTGTTTCATAACACAGTTTTGAACTGAAAAACACAACCTGAAAACAGTGCCAGTCCCTATAATCCCATTGGAATCCCACATAGAGCTATAGGACTATCTCCCAAGTAGCTAATGACTACACAGTCCCATTTTGTCCTAAGTTTTCAGGTTCCCTCCATGCTCCCCCGCCCCATCTCCTATAGTAGTTTTTCTGCAATGTGACTAGGTATAAACTCAACATTTTATAATGTTATAAGAATATCTGATTCTCTCTAAAGTACATTTATTTCAGAAAATTACAAACCAGCTCTTCCTCATCATCAGGAAGAAATCGATTCATGGTCAAATTGAGACCATGAATTGGTCAAATTGAGACTTATTTTCCCTAATACACATTTCTCACAGAATTCTGAAGGAATTATAGAGGTGAATGCTAATTAAGCTTCAGAGCCTTTATATATATATATAAAACCCCCATTAATCCCTCTACACAAGAAGTATTGTTTCATCTCACCTGTGCAGGAAAACATTTAAATACTATTACATATCTCAGGAAAGAAAATACCATCAAAATTTCTGTTAAAACAACAGAATGAAAAGCACACAAATTAAAGAAAAAAACTTAAAATTCTAACTTGAAAACTGCGTACTCGCTTAAAAATCAAATTGTAATAACCTGTTATTTTATCCAGCTAACTTGCACTTTCTGCATTGAAATAATATTTATTTGGAATTTTTAACTACATGGCTCTTTTCAGAGATCTCAGAAAAGTGAGCTATGTACTGGTAGTAGATATTATGCTTCTACCAGCGAGCAATAAGAAAATTACAGAGCCAGAGAATTGGCCAGAGGGTGCTTTGTTCGGGAGATCTTAATAAGATCTACGCTCTCAGGTCTGACCTCTCACAAAAAGATTTTGCGGGTTTTCAAATGAACATTTATTCAGGTAGATGATGTTGATGATCATCCCAGGGATATGACCAATTGTCAACTCGAGTAATGAATTTGATTTGTCCTGAAACCACCGGAAACGTGAAAATTTCTTCTCTGAGTCTGTTCAGGTAGAAAAGCATTTGAATGAGTTAAGAGATCCATGAAATGAGTCTAGTTCACTGAGCATCTAAAAGAGGATCAAATATCCTTGGTGGTATTTTCTCTAAAAAGAGCTTGTGAATGTGTCCAAAGGCCCTGGGTAGCTCTATGATCCCGATGTGGAGAAATACCAGGAGGTGAAAAAAGTTTCGAGTGTATCCTGACTGTTTGGCATTTGGACAGCAAATTGTTGTAAGAAGTCAACGTGCAATAATTTCATATTTAAATATAACATTAAAAATGAGGCAATTGTCTGAATAATTACCAACACAATTCCCTGTTATTAAGGGGGAAAACATTATTTCCTTAATCATCTAGACTTTGTCTTCAGATGGATCATATTAACTGAACAATTATTTAACTTTTCAATTTGTTGTGACTGTGCGGATAGGGCCTCTGGGACCCATATACAAGAACATTTATCTCAGAGGAAAAACTAATTGTGCCTTGAGTCTTCACTGACAAATCACATCATAGTAATTTTATTGTTTCTAATTAAAAATTGCTGTTTTACTAACAAGTGATAAAAGTTTCACAAAGAACAATACAGACTAGCTCCACAATGGGAGAAAGAGAGAAGGAAATCTAGGATGATAGGCAATTCAACAGACATTGGAGGCCCTTCATACAGCTGAACACTCCCCATTTCCGTATTTGCTCCCCCCCCCCTTCTTCTACTGCCTTCTTTTGCTCCTGGGCTCATTCTTGGACCTCTTCCCTTCTCTTATCCACATATTCTCCCTATTACCCAAACTGGTACCCTACTTTTAAACGCCATCTATGTATACTGACAGTTCCCAGATATGAATCCTGAGTCCTGACATCTCACCCAAACTTTAGACTCCTGTACCCAACTGTTTATTTGTTATCTGTACAAGCCAGAGTCATTTTCACTCATTTCCCACATCAGTAAGCGTTGTACATTTCACTGCTAATTTTGGGAGGAATCTCTCACTTTTCACTGCCCTAATTTCAGCTGTACTATTTCTTTTTTTTCCCTAGCTCTATTAAGATATAATTGAAATATAACTTTGTGTAAGTTAGAGGCATACAATATGATGATTTGGTACATGTACATGAAATGATTACTATAATAAAGTTAGTTAATGCGTCCATCATCTCACATAATTAAAATTTGCAAGTATCCTCTCCCATTCCATAGGCTGCTTTTTCATTTTGTTGATGGTTTCTTTGGCTGTGCAGAAGCTTTTTAGTTTGGTGTGGTTCCACTAGTTTATTCTTTTTTTATTTTTGGTTTTGTTTTGTTTCTTGCTTGTGCTTTTGTATTAGAGTCAAAAAATTGCTGGAGCTTTTCCCCTATGTTTCTTCTAGAAGGTTTAGTTTCATGTCTTACATTTATATCTTTAATTCATTTCAAGTTTGCTGGGAGCCGTGTCGGCCTTGCTGGATGACACAGTCACAGCAAGGAAATGGCAGATGTTTGCACAGCTCCTGCCATGAAGCAAAACTGGTATCTCCTTCTACTATTAGCTCATATTGGAAATGGGACTAATGTTATTGATTAGGCCTCACAATGTTCCAAATCAGACTGATATTTCCCACACAGATACCTCATGGGAAGAATCATATTCCCACCTCTACAAAGAAGAATTTAGACAAAGCACTGCAGATGTTTGTCAAAAGGCTCTTCTAATGAGCCTCACAAACCCAAGACATAGATAATAAAAGGGATTAAAGAACACAAGAGTTACTATTAACTCTGGCCAGGAGAAAAAGAGCCTAACTTAGAGATAAGAAACAAACAAGAGCCAGACATAAGTTACTGCCCGTACCTTTGCTAATTGGTGCCACAAATACCTTCCCTTACACTGATATCCATTATGAGGATGGGAAAGAGTAGTTAAAACTTAAAAGGCCAGCACATCTAGGGCCTCTATGGAGCTTACTCCTTCAACATCAAATAACAAGGTTTACACAAGCAACTTACTAACCAATGCAAATACATTCTTCCTTTTGTGAGCCAGACAGAATGACTCCTAGCCTATGCCTGAATCTTAGCATTATTGATATAAACAAATGTGTTTGCTATCTGCTTCTCACTGAGAACATCCTGCTATCTTCTCAGTTGTAAGATTTACTACCAGTTTAAACAGATGTGTATGTTATCTGCTTTTCACTGAGAATATCCTGTTATCCTATTATTTGTAAAAATTAACTACCTCACTGAAATTAGAGTAGTTCTGCAAAAATGCCTCTGTAAAACCTGTTTCTGTACACTTTTTAAAACATCTTATCACTAAGAATTATTTGTAGTAAAAATTCCACTTTTTTGACGTCATGTTGACACTTGATCTATAAATAAAGACACAAAAACCGACAGAGCAGAGATGCCTGCCAGAAGAGCAGAGATGCCTGCCTGGTGATCAGAAAGAAAGCCGAGGCTCTCTCACTCTCTCTTTCACTGACACGTCCATCCTTTCATGGACCGCTGGACCTGCTGGAGCTGGACTCCGGCACAAGTTAATTTTTGTGAGTGGTGTAAGACAAGGGTGCTATTTCATTTTTTTCATGTGAACACCCAGTTTTCTCATCACCATTTATTAGAAAAACTATCTCTTCCCCATTAAGTATTTTTGGCTCCTTTGTCATATATATGTTGACTTATAAGCATGGGTTTATTTTTGGGCTCTCAATTCTATTCTATTGGTCTCGTGTCTGTTTTTAGTGCCAGTACCATATTGTTTTGATTATAATAGCTTTGTATTGTAGTTTGAAATCAGGAAGTGTGATGCCTCCAACTTTGTTCTTCTTTCTCAGGATTGCTTTGGCTATTTGAGTTCTTCCTCTCTACTCTCCAGACACATGGATCAAGTTTTTCACCTGCCACGGTGCCTTTCCACTTGATATTTCCACCGTCTGGAAAGCTCTTCCCTGATCTTTGTGGGGTTTTGCTCCTTCATTTCATTCAAGTCTCTGTTCAAAAAACATCTTATAGAGAACTTCTTGATCATGATCTGAAATAAACATCCTCCCAAACTATCCTTCAGTGACCAATCCATATCCCTTTATCTCATTTCACTTGTTATAGCTCTTATCACTACATGATACTATATTTTTTTGTGTTTGTTTGCTTGCCTATTATCTATTGTTAATAGTAAGTTCTATGAGCACAGGGACTTTGGACACACAGTGTCTGAAGAACATCACACAATAAATGTGCTAACAGCTAAATAAATTGTGCCAAACATGAGGAGTAAAGATCAATAATACATGAAGCATCCCTTAAAGACTTCAAAATGTAGGTGGAGAGGAAGGCCATCAATAAATATTATACAGTGTGATAAGTGTCCACAGTAGAATAATGGCAATATATACAAAGAATGACGATAAGCAAAGAAGGGAGGATTAACTAGAAGGCTGAGCCGGGTCCTAAAGGATCTGCAAGGCAGGTGGTGGTGGGAGGAAAAGGTAGACATGATGCACTGAAGCAGAAGGAGGAATGTGGTTAAAGGTATAACAAAGTAAAATAACAGACTGTATTCTGGCAACTGGGGACTATTGCTGGAGTGCCAAGTGAAAGGAAGAAAATGGTAAGCCACGGGGCTGATGACAAAAACAGGATCCAAGTCAGGGAAATGGTGTGGTATGCTATGTTAAAGAAGATGGCTGTAGTAATCTGTTGTGTTCATCTGTTTACTGTGAAATATTCATAAATCATAATGCTTAGCCAATGAAACTTTTAGCCAAACTGATTACTAATTAGCTGAGGATTTCCAACTTTTTGAAACCTTGTTAAATAAATTTCTAAATTGTGGCAGTAATCTCCATACGTTTAAAAGTATAACAGTGGGGCGCCTGGGTGGCTCAGTCAGCATTTGACTTCTGTTCAGGTCATGATCTCACAGCTCATGGATTTGAGCCCTGTGCCAGGCTCTGTGCTGACAGCTGGGAGCCTGGAGCCTACTTCGGATTTTGTGTCTCCCTCTCTTTCTGCCCCTCCCCCGCTCGCACTCTGGCTCGCCTTCTCTCTTAAAAATAAATAAACAGTTAAAAAGTTAAATAAATAAATAAATAAATAAATAAATAAATAAAAGTATAACAAGGCCCCCATCAGTGGAATGGGTATCTCTTGATCTCTCACATCATAAGTTCAAGTTCCACATTGGGTGGAAAGATTACTTAAAAATTTTTTTAAAAATCTTTAAAAAAGGTATAATAAACCTAATATAATTTAATCTCTATTTGATAATTTAGAATTTTTTTGAGTATTGGCCCACCTGCCCTTCTTTCTCTTCCCCTTCTTTCCTCCCTTTTTTTCTTTCCTATTTAACTCTAAAGCTGGTGAAGGTATAAGAGATCAATCCCTCTTTGTGTGTGTTTCTTTATAATTCTATACAAGTGTTTGCATTATTGTCAAGCTATCTTGTGATGCTCCATCAGAAAAACTTTGAATTCATAAGCAAAATTTATGAGGTGGGGTGAAATCATTTGTAAAATACCTTGCTTCTTAAAAGAACTAAACTGTAAAATTATCACTGAAGTGTGTTATTGTCTCCAAGCCATAAGTAAGAGTATATATGCTGCCTTACAGTATAGATGTGACATCAATTTTATTTTTTTTTAAGTTTGTTTATGTATGTTGAGAGAGAATGTGAGTGGGGGAGGGGCAGAGAGAGAGAGAGAGACACACACACACACACACACACACACACACAGAGAGAGAGAGAGAGAGAGAGAGAGACAGACAGACAATCCCAAGCAGGCCCCTTGCTGTCAGCACAGAGACTGATGCAGGGTTCGCTCTCAGACTGTAAGGTCATGACCTGAGCTGAGATCAAGAGTTGGACACTTAGCCGACTAAGCCACCCAGGCTCCCTGAAATTAATTTCATTTTTAAAAGAAGCTGGTACTATTTCCCCCAACAACAACAGAGAATATGTATCCACTTCCATTTGGACTTCATGCTTAAAGGGTATCTTCAACCGTGAATTTGAAGGGTTAAAGAAATAAAAAGGATTCCTGGGCTATTCGAAGATCATCTGCTGTTTTTAAAAGACATGATGACTCACAGACACTTGAAAGTCAGGGAGCTTTTAGGGTTGTCAACAATGTGTCTCTCTACTCACCCTGCTTCTTTCATACTCTTTCCTTGAGGCAGCAAACAGCTGAGCATTAGATATGGCAATTCCACAAAATGGAAGATACATCTGCATAACCTGGGGACAAAGAGAGTGTTAAGAACATTAAAAACATCACTGCACCAAATTCCCCATTCCCTGCACAGGCCTGATCATAATACTTTCTTTTCAATCACAGAAATTGAGTATGGAGTTGCTGATACTAGTACTTAACTTCAGAAAGGATATTTTTCAGCATTAACTATAACATCATCTCAATGAAGCTTTATCCAGCGACAGTCACATCTATGAGCATATAAAGTGAAGCAACAGACTATGATGACTATGATATAGGAACTGTATCTGTATTATCTGTGTATTCCTTCTCTGATCAATGAAACAGGAATAAATGAATAAATTCATATATCTAGAATTTAAAGCAAATGCCCACATTCACATTTGGAGGCAGGCAGGCTGTGAGTCAATTTCTTTGTATGTAAGTATCGGTAAGAGGGATCTCAGCTTGACCCGGGCACTGTCAGCTACAGATTGAAGTATGCAATGGCCCAGTAAGAATTTAGGGGCTGGAGGGCCCAGTAGCCTCAAGCAAAAGAGCTCAAACTGTGCCCTTCATTGTATTGACAAAACTGGATTGAATGCAAATTTGCAGGACATCCTATGGAAGCCTGTTTGAGGAAAGGCTGGGGACTCCAAGGAAAAAACAGCTAGGTGTGGTGGCCTCGATCCCAACAAGGACTTTCTCACCATTTCAGTATCACTGATTTTCAGTACTGCCTGGCACTCTCACTCAAATTCATTCCAGAATCTCTGATTCCGGAGGGAGAGAGAATGCCCCAAGTATAACTGAGAGAACTATTTCCCTAAATTCTTTACAACATAGCACATTGGGATGAGTAATATTGCTTTGGGACTACTCTAAAGCAGATAGAAAAGGGCATGTTTCTCCCTCTGTCTCCTTGTCTGTCTGTCTGTCTCTCTCTCTCAGACACACAGACACACACACACCCCACACACACTACAATGTCCTGTGAAGAGGTACTTTAGAGCAGTGACAAAACAAAGCAGCTCCTGCATGCCTCACCATGGGTGAGGGATAAGAACAGGAGGATCAGTGTGAGACACCCCAGGGACACCCAAATCAGAATCACCCCGAGTGGGAGGTGATTCTGTAGTGGGCTTGAGGAAGACAAAAGATGAAGAACAATCCACATTCCCTATCATAGCTTTCCTCTTCAGATCTTGCTTTGGCTACCTGGGCATACTCAGCTATGACCTCAGGTCCCAGAAAGTATTTCACAATGGTGTAGAAGCCAATGCTGTGACACCACTCTTACAGGAAACAGAGAAATGATGGGATTGGTATGAAGTAGAGGTACAAAATCAATGAGCCAATTTTTACAGATCTTTCCAGGATAAATTCCTTCACTGAATTTGATTCCAACTTCTATTTACTGAGAACCTGCTAGGTGCCAGACACTCTCACTTCATTTCTTTATTTGAATAGCACATCAACTTCTCATGGAAAAATGTTAAGTGCATTTTAGAGATCAGGAAATTCAGTAACTTGCTCAAACTCACACAGGGACTCAGGTCATCTTATTCTACAACTGATGATCATGTCTTACAACATGGTGTCTCCTAGAACTGGATGCTATTTCTGTCACCTCCTCATTCCCCTTCCTTACTACTTCCCCTCATGCCTTAGGAAGTTTGTTGGTAAGCCAGGATAAAGCTGTTGACAGAAAGCTGCCAGATATCCTGCCAGAATTTCCCTGCCGTTAGTCAGAATGGGACCACTTTCAACATCACCTACACACACAGCACTTTTCTTGTAGTTTCCTGTTTATTGCCTCTGCTTTGGAGACAGTGACGATGATGGAGGTGGAGGGAAGGGGGAAATACACGTTATTTTACTTTTCTCCTTTTCTTTCTGTTTCTCCTCCCTCCCTTCCTTCCTCCCTTCCTTCCTCCCTTCCTTCCTCCCTCCCTTCCTTCCTTCCTTCCTCCTTCTTTCCTTCCTTCTTCTCTCTCTTTTCCTTTCCTTCTTGACTTCCTGAATTCCTTCTTCCCTTCTTCTCTTTCTTCCTGTATTTATTTGCCTTCAGGTGCCAAGGTTAATGTGGTTTATAGGTCAAGCAAGTAACATAGAAGACAATGACCAAATGAATATGTGGTATGTTTTCTAATATATCATAGCCTTGCTTCAATTCCTTTGTAATACCAATATTTATTGAGCTCCAAGCATTGAGTCTAATTAAAAATTATGTGAATATTAAATGAGATGACCATTGTCCTTTATATGGCTGTTCTGTGTGAAAGCCAACAAGTCATTGACCTTTCTGAACCTATTTCCTTATCTGTAAAACGCCTGGTTTCACTGGGTAATCTTTTTAGTTCTAATACTTGGTTGTAAGTAGAAACATCCATGAGCTGTAATATTCTACTTGCTGGAGAAAACAAAGAATTCATGTATTGAGCATGTCAATAAACATGCTCACATTTTATTCAAGAAATTATGATTTATAATAGTAACTGATATTGACAAAGTCCTTGGATATGACATTAAGCATTTTATATATACTATATCATCTGATCCTCGTAACTACATATGCCATACTATTCATTCTATTTTTCATATGAGAAAACTGAGGCTTGACAAACTTATCCAAACTTTTTGGGAGATATCTCCCCATAGATCTCTCACATTTCTGCCCAACTTACAAACAAAGGCACTGCTCTAGATTTCAAAGGTGTTTGTGTAATGAATGGCCTTGGAAAAAAGTGTCTTCTTCCAGAGCAAAGAACAGACTTGTTTACTATGAAGTATAATTAAGATAAAATTCTCTGGGGCAGAAGTCAGGCAAGTTTACTGTCCATTATGAAAGACCTGTGTTCCCTATATTTGAGGTTCCTCTGCTAAAATCCATGTCCTGTGTCATCAAGATGCTGCTGTTACTGAACATTTTGTTCCAAGCCAGAAATAGCTGTTCACATATCAGTAAGACTATTTTATTTTTCATTTGTACTGTACGTGTATTGATATGAACTCCACAACAAAATTACTTAGTAGTTGTAATTGTAAAGTAAGAGCCCAGGAGCAATTAATAAAATCCATGTTAAATTTCTTTATTCCCTTTTTATTGGGCCAGTTGCTATTGATTTTATTTTCTCATTCCATTGGTTCCCCCCAACTACTACATTACATTTATTTTATTTTAATGATTAAAACTAGAAAGTCTGTGTGCATACTTAATAAAACCTAATTTTAGTATCTTTAGTAGTTAGTATCTTAGTATCTTTATCCTTCCAAATAAGATAAGGAGGTTGAATACTTTAACTTTCCTGTTATACATATTACTTTTTTGTGTTTTCTAAAAACTTATACCTTGTCTTGTTACTGCAAACTGGACATTATTATTACCTAATGCTTTTTTAGATTTACTCACA
The DNA here is from genome assembly GCA_028646485.1 of Cryptoprocta ferox. Lineage (NCBI taxonomy): Eukaryota > Metazoa > Chordata > Mammalia > Carnivora > Eupleridae > Cryptoprocta > Cryptoprocta ferox. The sequence continues at coordinate 54,325,988 of CM053578.1, forward strand.
TGTTTCCCAATTTTTTCCTCCTTATTCCTAGCCTCTTCTTGTTTCCTTCTGCAATAATTTTCTCTTTTTGAATCCTTTAGAATATCCTTTAGCATTGGTGGTAAATGCGTTTTGTTTTGTACAGAAATGTCTTTATTTATGATCAATCTTAAAAGGCAGTTTAGTTTGGTATACAATTCTAGGTTGACAGCTGTCTCTCTCAGTACTTAAAAGATATTATTCCCCCATCGTGTGCAGTTGATGCTGCTAAAAAGTTCACGGTCAATCGAATTCATTGTACCTTATCCATCTTTGTCCCTGGTTTTTTTTAGGACCTCTTTATGTCTTTAGTGGCCAGTCTGTACTTTTCTAGCCTCAATAACAGGCTTAACTGAATCATATAGAATTCTAAATATATTGATCAACTATTACTGAGGATGGAGACAATATTACACCTTTTTGACACATTGCAAACTGAGAGGGGATCTTTATTTACAAAGGGAATGCTCTACCTACCCTGTGTCATTTATCGGTACAACAATTCAGTGCTCTGAGGCCAGAATCAGCTCTACTATGGATACCTATATGACAGTATGATCATAGAGGCTCTAAACAAATGTGAAGAAGAATCAGATAAACACTTTTTGAAAGGAGGGAGTAATAAGAAGCAGAAGCAGTATGGATATAGGAAATGATGAAAAATAAAATATGTTTATATCTTTTTTCAGTCCCAGTACAACAGATGTCTTTTTTTAAGAAAGAAAGAAAGAAAGAAAGAAAGAAAGAAAGAAAGAAAGAAAGAAAGAAAGAGGGATACTGCTCTATTCTGCTCTTTTTTTAAATCCCCCCTCTAAGAAAAAATATACTAATTTGGCCTTCACTGTCTAGTTTCTGAATGCCAAAAGGTCTAAAAAGCCTTAATGACTAAGAAGCTAATGAGTCTGCACACCCTTGTGCAGTACTTTTCAGCTTGAAAGCACTTTATGAACATTGGCTAATTAATCTTTACAACATCCCACTCAGGAAGAGAGTTAAACTGAAAATCATTAAACAGTGTGGAAAAGTCCCTCTAGCCCTGGAAACTCATGAAAAGTATCATTAATAAGCATAAAATGTGAGCACTGGGACCTTCCATCAATGTCCTAAAGAAAGACAGTAGGTACTGTGCCTTTTCAAACTTACAGATCACAGAGAAAGGCTGTTAAAGCCTCCTGGGCTGGTTGGCTCCAATAATACATCATTAAAGGACACTGGAGGTCTACACCAGAGATTCTGTGAGGGGCCTGGGGCCACCCCCTTCATGGACTCCACTCCTGAAGGCAAATAGCTTGAAGAGACACATCACTATCAGCTAAAGTAATGGGCGAGAGAAGGTCTTCCCACCATCATGTAACATCTCCTTTCTCTGTGCAGACCCTGCAAGTTGCACTAGTAGGTCCCTTCCACCCTCTGGCAGTAACTATAAGGCAAAACTTCACTGATCTGGGTGGGCCACCGTGATTGGAAACTGGGGTGTTATTCAAACATGAAATAAGCTCTTCAAGTAATTTGGAAAATAAGGTATCAAAATATGGATGTGGTCACATTATTCTCACATTATGAAATACTTTCCATATATTTTAAGAACAGAATATTTAAAAGAGTTAAAAAATGAGTCTGAAGTTTTCTACAATCTCCAGAGAAAATTCTTGCTTCCAAAGGTATAGTTTGGTTCACTGAAATTTTGTTTCTAAGCAAATTCGGTAAAAACAATAGGTCATATTTTCATTTCAAGAATCAGAATCCTGCATGAATCTTGTCACCTCACATCAAAGTGTATATGTTTGGCTGAACCATGCCTTTCTCTTATCAGTGCTGTGCTCTCTTTGAAGAAAACAGTCTCCCCAGAATACACAGACATAAAGTACCAACTTTTTAAAAATGTTTATTTATTTTTGAGATAGAGATAGAGTCGAGCAGGGGAGGGGCAGAGAGAGAGAGGGAGACACAAAATCTGAAGCAGGTTCCAGGCTCTGAGCTGTCAGCACAGAGCTCAATATGGAACATGAACCCAAGAACAGCGAGATAGTGACCTGAAGTTGGACACTTAACTGACTGAGTGGCCTAGGCACCCCAAAGAACCAACTTTGTTTAAAAAACCATTGGAATGGAATAGACAATCCAACACATACTTTTGAAAATTGTTTAAGAATGAACATTCTAGGGGCACCTGTGGCTCAGTTGGTTAAGCGTCTATTTTGGCCTAGGTCATGATCTTGTCGTTGCCAAGTCTGAGGCCCATATCAGGCTCTGTGCTGACAGCTCGGAGCCTGACGCCTGTTTCAGATTCTGTGTCTCCCTCTCTCTCTCTCTCTCTCTCTCTCTCTCTCTCTCTGCCCTTCCCCCACTCATGCTCTGTCTCTGTCTCAAAATTAAATAAACATTAAAAGAAAATAATAAACACTCTAAAGAGAATGTGGGGGTGTATTTTATTCACAAAAGATGAGGAAGAGCAAGCCAGCAAATAAAGTAAAAGGAGAAACATACTCTTCTGCTTTCCCTTCTTAGGAGAGGGGGACATAGGTGTTTCTGCTTCTGCCCTGCTGGGTATCAAAGTGGGGGACACCCGGGGAACTGGAATGACCACCCTTCAGCTATTCTCACCTCTCTTTCTAAGGCAAGTATTGGCTAGAATATCCTTAAGAGGCCAAGTTCATCTAAGAGTAGACAAGGTGAGTCCAGTTCCTGGTAAGCAGCCTTGAACCATCAGTGCCCACTTTCCTTGACTTTTTGCAGGTGCTGGTCTGCTAAGCACTTGAATCCTGCAGGTACTAATCATATCACCTGATAACCTTAATCCTATTTGCTCCCACCTGGGAGACTTAAGAAAAACAACTCACTCATATCCAAAGGCACTTCTAAATTCCCACCCTCTTATTATGCACAGGCACTCCATTGAAAGAACCTATTTCAGGAGTGATGTCCTTTCCAAGATCATTTATATTGTGTTTTTCAGATCATAAGATTTCAACAGAAAAAAAGAGAAAAAAACACTCATATTTCTACCACTCAGGGGTAACCACTATTAACATTTTGGAGACTAACATTCAAATTTTCATTTCTCTCTTCCTTCATATAAACTCAAATAGGCTAATCCTATATGTAATATTTTATCTGTTTTTCACTTTTTATAACCAGCTATCACTTATGACCAATGTCTATAGATGCAAAATATCCCATTGTGTGGTTCAGAAAAAGAAATTTTATACAGAAAGAAAGTAGATTACTGGTTGCCTGGACTAGTGGTGGTAATGAAATTAACTGTAAATGGGATAAGGTATCTCACTGGAGGTATGTTCTAAAACTGATTTATGCCAATGGTTGCACCACTCATGAAGTTACTAAAAAATATGGAATCGCTCTTTGAAATGGGTGCATTTTATGACATGTAAAATATACCTCAATATAGCTGTTAAAAATTATCACTCAAAAATCCCACTCATTGTGTGAATTAATATTTTTTAGTCAATCATCTACTGCTAGACACTTAGGTCATTTCTAACTTTAACAATCTTAGGGTTAAACACTCTAGCCATTAAATGTTTGCATGTCCCATAATTATTTTCTTGGGATAAAGCCCTAACATTTGAATTTATTTATTTAATTTAACACAAAATTTATTTAATTTAGCACTTTCTCTGTACCAGGAAATATTCTCAGTACTTTACTAATATTAATTCATTAATATGTATGGACATTTTAAAATAACTCCTAACATTACACAAATTTTTAGTTTTTGTTTAAAAAATCAAACAGTATAGGGGCGCCTGGGTGGCTCAGTTGGTTGAGCATCTGACTCTTGATTTCGACTTGGGTCATGATCTCACGGTTCGTCATCCTGAGCCCTGCATCCAGCTCTGCGCTGACAGCTCAGATTGGGATTCTCTCTCTCATGCATGTGCATGTTCTCTCTCAAAAACAAATAAATAAACTTAAAAAAAATCAAACAGTATAGAAGTATATACAATAAAATAACTACAGATGCTTCTTCATTTCCTATCCTACTACCTACTCCCCTCCCAAGGAACAACCTTAAGAGGCATTTACAGTGCATTCTTCTGGACCTTTTTAAATTAACTGCCAATGTAACAATATTTAGTTCTGGGGGTGTTTGTAAACATAAGAGGGATCATATTATAGGTTATGTTTTATACCTTCTTTATCATGTGGCATTATCTCTTGGAAAACTTTATGTGTCAGTTCAAAGAAATCTACTTAATTCTTTTTAATCTCTGCAGAATATTCTATGCGGTGAATGTACCCACTGATTGACATTCACGTTGTTTCCAATTTTTCTGTTACAAATAACACTGACATGAACTTTGTTATAAATACATCTTTGTGTACTTGTGCAATACTTCTGTTGGACAGATTCCTAGAAGTGAAATTTTGGTTGAAGAAAATGTGCATTAAAAAAAAATATCTTAATAGCAACTGCCAAGTCCTCCTCCAAAAATTCTCTACCAATTTACACTCCCACTAACAGTCTTAAGAGAATTCATTTACCTCTACTCATACAACATTGGGCATTATTATTCTTTTTAAATCTTGTCTGACAGATTAAATCAGCACTTAACTTTTGCATTAACTTACATTTGTTTGATTACTAGTGATACTGATAATAATTTCATAATATAACATTTGTTGGTTATAATTTCCATAATTTCTTAGCTATCTCTGTTTTTAATATGCTCTCTTTGTGTCTTTTGCTTATCTTTTACTGAAAATTCTACTTCTTACTGCTTAGTAAGCACTCTTTTTATTCTGAAAACAACCATCTTCCATTTTTGCAAATCATGAATCTTACTCAATAATTAGCAATTGTCATCTCTGTGATACAGTCCAACAGCCCTACAAGCTATGATTGCTTCATCTAAGATAAGTAGATATTACGGCTCAGTAAACTTGGCCTACTCCCTCTCACTGTATAAAGAAATTTTACAACAATATCTACCTACATAACTCTGTCAAGGTTATTTTTATAAGCAGGTTGACCTACATATCTCATCCTGCCTATTTGCTCCATCCATTTTTGTAACTTAGAGTTTAAGAAGTCAGTATGAGCTACAATTTGATCCAGGCATTCTTAAGTTTTAGCTCTTAAGGTCATTATGATTTCCCCACTTACCAAGAACAGGTATAATTGCAGGAACTATACTGCATAGTAATTTAGTCTTGGTATCAACATGTTGATGCTGGAAAAATCTTATTATATCATAATCAATGTATAAACAGAAAAATTCTCTAAGGCTATCTTCTGATGATAAATACATTAGTTTTTCTTTAAATTCGAAACATATTCACACTATTTCCTCCTATCAGTAGCAGGATCCTTCCTTTCACCATCTTATTTATCTAGCTCCTTTTTTATAACTCCTGGTTCTTAAAGTAGTAGACATTTCATATAAATGGATTCATATAATATGTGCCCTTTTGTGTCTGTCTGCTTTCACTTAGCATACTGTTTTCAAGGTTCATTCATGTTGTTGCATATATCAGTACCTCATTCCTTTTTTCAGTCTTTTTTTTTAATTAATAGACTATTTTTTTAAAGCAGTTTTAGGTCACAGAAAAGTTGAGTGGAAGGTACAGAGATTTCCCATAAACCTCCATTCCTCCCCCCCAAAACACAAGTTTTCCCTAGTATTAACATCTTACATTAGTGTGGTACATTTGTTACAATTAATGAGCCAATATTGGTATATTATTAACTACAGTCCATAGTCTCATTAGGTCCAAACCCACATTAGAGTTTACTTTCTGTGCTGCAAATATATATTTGTCAAATACATAATGACATATACCCACCAATACAGTGTCACACAGAATTATTTCACTGACCTAAAAATTCTCTGTGTTCTGCCTATTCATCCCTCTCACTGTCTCCCCAAATCTTTGGTAGTCAGTGATCTTTTTATTGATTTCATAGTTTTGTCTTTTCAGAATCATATAGTCAGAATCATACATATGTAGTCTTCAGATTGGCTTCTGTCACTTAGCAATATCCACTTAAGGTGACTTCATGTCTTTTCATGGCTTAATAGCTTTTCATTTATTTTTATTACTGAAAATATGCCATTATATGGATGTACCACAGTTTGTTTATCCATTCACCTATTGAAGGACATCTTGGATGCTTCCATGTTTTGGCAATGATAAATAAAACTGCTGTAAACAGTAATGTGCAGGTTTTTGTGTGCACATAACTTCCCAGTTCATCTGGCTTAATACTCAGGAGTATGATTGCTGGATTGTATGAGGTGAGTATTATAGTTTTATAAGAAACTGCCAAACTGTCTTCCAAAGTGGCTGGCTGCACAATTTTGCATTTCCACCAGCAACGAATGGAAGTTCCTGGTGCTCCACATCCTTGTCAGCATTTTCTGTTGTCAGTGTGTTGAATTTTAAACATTCTAATAGGTGTTTCAGAATATCTCATCATTGTTTAAATTTGCAGTTGCCTCTTGACATAGGATGTTGAGCATCTTTTCGTATGTTTATTTGCCATGCGTTTCTTCTTTGGTGAGCTATCTGTTCAGATCTTTTGCCATTTTTAAATCAAGTGGCTTGTGGCTTATTGTGTTTTAGGAGTTCTTTATATATATTAGATACCAGTCCTTTATCAGATATATATGTTTTGCAGAGATTTTCTCCCAGTCTGTGGCTTATCTGTTCATTACATGTTATTTTTGTGTAAAGCTTAACTAGAATTTTTACTTGTTTCTATTCTGATTTCAGAGAACTTTAAGATTAATCAAAGATTTTAATACATTTCCTCATCTATTTTCAACCCTAGCTCAATATCAGTGTACCTAGGACAGTATCCTTTTGTCCAGGCTCAAGGAAGAAGGCATCTTTTTTCTGTGGAGGTAAGCCCTTTACTAGGGTTTTTCATTTGTGTCATTTCTGTGGGATCTTAGGGCTCTTCCTGTCTACCATCATTGTTTCTATCTCCTGTGTCTAGATCTTCTCTCCTCCACCAGAGAGGAATGTTTTCCCTTTCATTTGGTATTGCTGTTTCCATCTTCATCCGCATCTGCTTACCTTCAGGTCCTCACTCCCTGGTCATTTGGGTTACAAGCTGCAGTCTACAAGAATGGCTCACTAGAAACTTGTCTATCATCTCCCAATCAACAGATCACAAAATCCACCAACTAATCTAAGTCCTTGTCCTTTTTAAAACCTTTAATACTTCATCACCAGCTGGATATTAAATATTGGGCTTCCATACACTATACATTCGTATCTCTCCTTCTGTGTTTCTGACACCCCCATTCAAGTTAATATTTCCAGATTCAGTCTTTGGCATTCTAGCCTTCTCTTTCCACATTCTGCCTCTAAAAATGTATTTATTCCCATAATATAAGAATCCTACAAAATAAAGCAGGTTGGTCATCAAAGAATTAACCTTTGAGCAAGAGTTAGCTAGAAAAGAGAGCAAAATTGGTAGGGTCAGATATTTAAGCAGCCAAGAAACTTGTTCTTCTGTTTACTCGCTCCTTTTGCCTCACTCTTGAATGTTGGTCCATCTCTAATTTCCTTTGGCTCTGAATTCACACCCCTATGTCCCTAAATCACACATCTTCTCAGCTACCCTCTATTTTTCACATTTCGTTTTCAGAGTTTCTCATCCTAATCCACCAAGTTGAGCTCTGGAAACATTTGCTTCCTCTATCTTATAGTCCAAGTTTAGCATTTCCAGTCCTAAATTGAACTTGACTCTGAATTCAACAATATTAACTAGACAGGTGCCAAAGTCTCTTCCTTTTATCTGTGTCTTCACTCAGACAGATGTCTGAGAATCATCTGGGATGATTCTCAGATATGGCTCTCTGGTGCTGACTTTTTCTCTGTGCTCTAGCTCCACATTGGAGCTGCCTAAAGGACATTTCCACTCAGAGGTCTATATACTACCTCAAACTTAGCATTCCAAAACCCAGTTTATCATTTCAATCCCCTTGTCCTTCTGAAGAAAGAGAGCTTCTGAAATGCTCTCTATATGCCAAATGGATCATTAATGTTCTATTCACCCAGTTTCAAACCCTTGAAGCCATCTTTGATTGCTGTCCATATATTGATTAAGCACATCACAGCAATTCAGTAGCTTTGAGGTCTCCATCCTCATACTGTTGAGTTTCTGTGGCCTAGCAATTTCATTCCTCACTGTCTCTAGATTATTATAATAATAGCCAAGACATTCTCATCCTCACAATGTCTCAAGAACTCACTAATCTTTGCTTTCCCATCCAGAAAAGTCATAAATTTAAACATACTGACTATCCCAATGTGCCCTGTTGTCACAATTAAAGAATGTAAGAAATATTATAAATGCCTTATACATACTGAAAACTGTTTTTTCAAACTACTATTATGTGAGCATTTTTACACCACATACAGTATTTTTTAAAAATCTCATTAGAAGCTCATCAGAAAGTATCTCCAATATTTAATACTATGGCTTGGTATTTTATAGATGCTTGTGGAAGATATGTAATAATTTCAGGAAAAATAGTGAGGAAGTATAAAATTGCTATTCAGAGGAATATATGAGACCCAGAGGGGATTCTTCTACTTATATATCTTTTTTTCATTTTCCAAAAATAATTTATCATCAAAATGCAACACCAATGACATGGATAATAAACCATACTATTTTTTAATTTCCAGCAATATTCTCCAGTGGAGAAGAAACCGGGAAGGCTATGAAAAATATGCTTAGAGCATTAATATTTAATTAATGTAATAGGACCCTAAAATGAATATTATAAATGTAAAAGCCTTGATCAAATCCATAAGTTGTGTCTATGCAAGTAAAACACTGAATTCGTACCTACTAAATTTAAGACATTCTTTATAGACAACCTGGAAGGCTGAGCTTAAAGTTTCGCCTAAAAACAAATAGAACTTTGTGAAGGGCTAATCATTCACAGGCACACCTCATTTTATTGTGCCTCACTTCATTACACTTTGCAGCTATTGTGCTTTTTACAAATTGAAGATTTTTGGCAACCCTGCATCCAGCAAGTCTCTCAGTACTATTTTTTCGGTGGCATTTGCTCACTTCATGTCTCTGTGTCATATTTTGGTCATTCTCTCAATATTTCAAATTTTTTCATTCTTATTATATTTATTATGTGATCTGTGATCAGTGATCTTTGATGTTATTATTATAATTGTTCTGGGGCCACAAACCATATCCATATAAGGCAACAAACTTGATCAGTAAATGTGTGTGTTCTGACTGCTCCACCAATGAGCTAGTCCTCCCCAGACACTCTCCTCTCTTTGGGCCTCCCTATTCCCTGAGACACAAAACTACGGATATTGGGTCAATTAATGACCCTATAATGGCCTCTAAGTGTTCAAGTGAAAGGAGGAGTTGCACATCTCTCATTTTAAATCAAAAGCTAGAAATGGTTAAGCTCAGTAAGGGAAGGCATGTTGGAAGCTGAGATAGGCCAAAAGCTACGCCCTCTGCACCAAACATTTAGCCAAGTTGTAAATGCAAAGGAAAGGTTCTTGAGACTCTTGAAGGAAATTAAAAATGCTATACAGTGAACATACAAATGGTAAGAAAGAAAAACAGCCTTATTGCTGATATGGAGAAAGATGTAGTGGTCTGGATCAAGATCTAACCAGACACAAGTCTCCCTTAAGCCAAAGCCTAAGTCAGAGAAAGGCCCTAACTCTCTTTGGTACCATGAAGGCTGAGAGAGGTGAGGAAGCTGCAGAAGAAAAGTTGGAAGCTAGCAGAGATTGGTTAATGAGGCTTAAGGAAAAAAGCTGTCTCTGTAATATAAAAGTGCAAGGTGAAGCAGTATGTGCTGACGTAGAAACTGCAGCAAGTTATCCAGTAGATCTAGCTAAGATCATTAATGGAAGTGGCTACACTAAAACAACAGATTTTCAATGTAGGTTAAACAGCCTTCTATTGGAAGGAGATACCATCCAAAACTTTTACAGCTAGAGAGGAGAAGTCAATGCCTGGCTTCAAAGATTCAAAGGACAGGTTGACTCTCTTGCTAGGGGCTAATGCAGCTGGTGACTTTAAGTTGAAGCCAGTGCTTGCTCACTGACCATTCCAAATATCCTAGGGCCCTTAAAATTATGTTAAATCTATTCTGTCTGTGCTCTATCAATGGAACAACAAAGCTTGGATGACAGCACATTTGTTTACAGCATGGTTTACTGGATATTTTAAGCCCACTATTGAGACCTGCTGCTCAGAGAAAAAGATTCTTTTCAAAATATTACTGCTCATTGGCAAGTGTACCTGGTCATGGGAAAGCTCTGATCAAGGTGTACAAGGAGATTAATGTCGCTTCATGCCTGCTAATACAACATCCATACTGCAGTCCATGGATCAAGTTGAAAGAAAGATTTGAAAGTTGGTGCCATGAAGGCTGAGAGAGGTGAGGAAGCTGCAGAAGAAAAGTTGGAAGCTAGCAGAGATTGGTTAATTAGGCTTAAGGAAAAATGCCGTCTCTGTAATATAAAAGTGCAACTTTCAAATCTTTCTTTCAACTTCAGCTTTCAAATCTTATTATTTAAGAAATACATGTTGTAAGTCTAGAAACTGTCATAGATAGTGATTCCTTTGATGGATCTGGGCAAAGTAAACTGAAAACTTTCTGGAAAGGATTCGCCATTCTAGATTCTGTTAAGAACTTCTGTATTCATGGGAACAGGTAAAATATCAACATTAACAGGAGTTTGAAAGAAGTTGATTCCAACCCTCATGGATGACTTTGAGGAGTTCAAGACTTCAGTGGAGGAAGTAGCTTCAGATGTGCTGGAAATAGTGAGAGTGAGAATTAGAAGGGGGGGCCTGAAGATGTGACTGAATTGCTGCAATCTTATCATAAAACATGAATGGAGGAGGAGTTGCTTCTTATGGATGAGCAGAGAAAGTGGTTTTTTGAGATGGAATCTACTGGTGAAGATGCTGTGAAGATTGTTGAAATGACAACAAACAATTTAGATAGAATGTTATATAAGCCTAGTTGATAAAGCAGCAGTGTAAACATAACTTTTATATGCATCAGGAAACCAAAAAATTCATTTGGCTTGCTTTATGGCAATATTTGCTTTATTGCGATAGCCTGGAACCAAACCCACAATATCTCCAAGGTTTGCTTGTATTACCAGTGTCAGGTAGAAATCAAAAGAGGTGAGGGGTTCATTGGTAATTCAGCAAGTTTTCTCCTTATGTATCTTAGAACATTCTAGCTAACAAGCTAGGAAGCTATCTTCAAAGCCAAAATGCTTTATTGCCCCACCCATACTTTTTATTTTCCACCCATATTCAGTCTGTCAGCAGTATAGTCTCATCAATTGCTTTAGGTGTTGTTTCTTCATAGTTCAAATATTTATTTTAAGGGCTAAATTATATATACAGTAAGAAAAAAGAATAAAAATACAAGCCCAGAGAAACCTGAAGGAATTAATAAAAATAAAAGTTGAAAATAATAAATGAGAAAACAATCCATAAAAATGATAAATTACTCCAGAAAGAGTTCTTGTAGGGAAAATCAATAAGAGAAATAAATCACTAGCTAGTTTAATCAGAGGAAAAAACCTACAAATGAACTAAATCACAAGCGATAAAGAAAATATAATCACAGTTACAGAAAAATAAATTTTAAGAATTATAATAGACTTCTTTGCACAACCCTAAGCTTATATTTTTGAAAACCTGATGGAAATTTGTGCATTTTAAGGAAAATATAAATTAATGAAATTGAATCAATAAGTAAGAAAATTTGAGTAAACCAATCAATCACCACAGAAATAAATAGAGTTGTAATAGAATCATTCTCAGAAAAGGTGCCAGGTCTAAATGGTTTCAGAGGCAAATTTTTTCAAGCCTTCAAAATCAAGGTAATTTCTATGTTGTTCAAACTATACTCGAATCCAGAGAAAGATGGAAAACCCGCAAATATTTTTTGAAGGCACAATAATACTGATAGCACAGCTTAATAAAATAGTATAAAAATTAAGCCTAGAAAGTAAGTCCCTTATGAAAACAGATGAGAAAGATCCTAAATAAAAATGTTAGAAAATCAAATACATATATTTATACATGGGAAATTGAGTTTATCCAAATATTAAAAAATAGACATGACCAAGAATTTCTGTTCATTGAACTGGTGATTCAATATTGCAAAATCAGTTTTTCCAAACATTCATATTAACTTGTAAAGGAAAAGTTACAATCACAATATTCTAAAAAGTCATATGATAAAATCTACTACCTATTAGCTAAGAATTTTTTAATAAGGATATTAAAAAGTATTTTTAAAATGGAGGAACATGTCATATTTCTAAATGAAAGGACCCAATATTAAAAAGAGATAGATTATCCCTCTAAATGACTCCATACATTTTTTCTGGTGAAAAAAGAAAGGATACATTTGGAATTTGGAAAAAAAAAGGTAATTCTAAAATTCAAATGAAGTGTACAATTTTAACCAGCATTAAAAGGAATAGAGAAATAAGGAGTAAGTAAAGCTATGATAACCAAAATAGAGTAGAACTGGGGACATAATAATCACAGAACATAATGGAACAGAGGTCCAGAACCAGTATGTATAACAAATTAGCATTGACAAAGGTGATTCAAAATCAATGCAAAAAGATGGTTTACAACAAATCTCATTGGGATAAATATTTCACCATTTAGAAAAAAGAAAACAACTAAAACTTAGAAAATCTTTTTTAAAAAATCCCAGAGAGATTAAAGATAGACTAAAAAATAAAATTGCAAAATTTCCACCAAATGTGGAAATCATATGAGAGAATTTGGGTATATTTGCAGATGAAAACATTTATATCTCAAGATATAAATTGATACTAGAAGACAAACTGAACTGGGAAAAATGATTTGCAATGCTTATGATAATCATGAATACCCTAAATAGGAAAAGAATTCTCTCAAAACAATCAGAAAACCTCATAAGAATGATTTAAAAAAAAAACAGAAACAACTAAAAAATATATGAAAAATGTTTAGTATACTAATTATTAAATAAATATAAATTAAGATAATAATTTTTTCCTAGTATATCAACAAATTTGATACAACAATATTACAATTAAAACTAATATCCAGGGCTAATTATAATGTGGGAAACAGGCATATCTTGAAGGAGATGAACTAGTGTAACATTTCTGAAGAACAGTTTTGCAAAATATACCAAATGTTTTTAAAAACAACAGGCCCTTTGTCCTTAACAATTCCATTCTTAGAAATTTATCCTAAAAAAATAATCTGACAGGTTTACACAAATGTGCTCATGTCTTAATCAGGAGAAAATTCACATTTTGTAAGACCTGAAACTTACACATTTCAGAAGGGAGTTCTTTAATAAAATAAAATGCAAAATAACAAAAACAAAATTAGTTATAAAATATTTGGAATGAGGAAACCATAATATATTACAAATTTTTAAAAGCTGACAAATATCACAAACATTATAATATCCCTCTAAATAGAATAATATTTATATTCATTTTCCTAAATTTTTGACAGCATGTTTTTTGATTGCCTCTGCATGTGATTACAATTTTTAATATTATTTTTCTATAGGCATACAGAAAAAATAGTTGTCTGCCCCAGCATGATCAATCAAAATTTGTTTTATATCATTGATGGTTAAAATGCATAATATAACTCCACCAAGACACATATTTCCTATTTGCAGTGCTAGTACAGGTTTGTGTCCTACAAATGCAGGAATTCTGATCAATTCAATTTTGCATAATTCTCACCTAACAGTAATAAAAAAGAAAGAAAGAAAGCCTGGTGTGTTTATCACTGTAGATGCTGCATTATTGCATATACTCCTGACAGGAGAGAACTTCTGCTTTCACTTGGCATCTATGAAAACCAAATTTTACATATCTGATGATTAAAATTTTCTATAACCTAGCATCTGCTCCATATATTTCATGCTTTATTTCTCCTCCATGGGGCATACTTCTAGGGCCACATACTATAGAACAAATTCATATTATAGTGTGTCCTCTGGCCTTGAACCTTTGTGTCAAGATGCTGAGTAAGCTGGGATAGTGGGTGAAAGAGTATTCAGGGAAGCCATTCTTATAACATAAGCCTACCGACAACTTAACTCTTCACAAAAGAGATTGAAAACGATATAATGTACCTTACTAAACTCAAACTAAATGCATCCTCAACTTGACTTCTTCTCCAGGTCCCAAACATGTGGCCCCTCTAGCAACACTTGACAAATGGGGAAGTGTGACAGATAGGAAGTTGGAATGCGAAAAGAAAGTTGTCTCAAGTGAGTAATTAACAATCATCATGTTTTATGAAAATATTTTACATTTGCTACCCTTAGAAGACTTTGTTCCCTCTCATTTTCTTTTGCAATTTTTTTTCCATCTGACCCTTACTTGTTATATTTCCTCAAGGCCTGAACCTGGGACTTCCTATCCCATTCACTTCTTTCTAGGAAATCTTATCTGCAACACCAGGTTAAATTACTATCTGCATGCCTATGACCTCCAAACTTGTACTTCTAATCCAGAGTTTCCTTTGAGTCCTAGATCCAACTGCTAACTCAACATTTTCACTTAGATTATCTCAAAAACACGTCAAATGCCTTATCCAAGATAGAAGTCACAACTGACCACCCTTGACAACTTCTTTCTCTTCTGAGAGGAATGTGCTGTCCTAGCAAAGGCACCACCTTTCAAACAAGGGTTGAATACAAAAGCCTAGGAGTTATGCCCTATATCCAACACATCACCAAGTCTTTCTGATTTTGCCTGTTAGTTCTCTCTCAAAATTGTCTGTTTCCCTTCATCATCACATCACTTCCTACTCTCTCACCTCCACCCCAATCCAAACTACCCTCATGGCTCTTCCATGTCTTCCTACTGCCTGGAGGACCTGGCATTCAAGCCCTTCACAATCTGGCCACATTTTTTTCTAGACTTATCTTCCATATTCCTTGTATGCTAGCCACAGTAGATTACTCATTCCTATGCATAAATAAAGTTTTAAACTATGTCCTTTTCCATTATTATTCCCTCATTCTAGAATGCTCTTGCCCACTTTGTCCATGTTTTAAACTCTACTTATTTCACAAGACTCAGATCAAATATTATCTGGATGAAATCTTCCTGGATCTTTCCTTTTGCTCTACCATTTTCTGCCCCTCTTTCCAAACAATCAGTACTCCATCATGCTGTTATAGATCTTTGTACATACCACTAATATAGCAATCCTATATTGTAGTTCATTTGTACCAATATCTATAATGGATAGATTATGAATTGCTTGAGGGCAGAGAAAATGGTTTCGTGTCCTTCTGCCACTTGGCATAGGGCCTAGATACAAGGTAGGACCTCAATATATGTTTCCACAGCATATCTTCAACTCTGTTACAAGTGAACAAGGTCCTAACTGATCCTGGCATAAGCAGAAATAAGAAATGTATCTGCTCATGTAATAAAAAGTACAGGGGTAAAACTAGTTCCAGGAGGTGCTGAAATAACCCTCAAATGAGGTCATAAAATGCTGTTATCTCTGTTCTCCTTCACGTGGGCTTCATTCTCAAGCATCATAGTAGCTCTACACCATTATTCAAGATGAAATTTGAGCTGTATAGGGAAAGTGTCTTTTCCCTGACAGTTTGCACAAAAATGCTGAGGCTGGCCTTCATTTATCAAAATGGATTATGTGATCATCACTGAACCAATCCTGGAGGCCAAAAAAGCCTAATCATCTGATAGGTGAGACCTGAGCCATATGCCTATCACTGAGCTTGGAGTGTAAACAAGGACTAAGAATAGGGTAGCTCTCTAGGGGAAAATTAAGGCCTTGCTACCAAGATGTTGAGGGCTCAAAATAATAAGTGTACACAAGTAGTTTATAAAATTCTTGGGAAAATTATCATTAACCTTCATTTCAGACAGAATTCTCAGTGTCACATCATTTATTTGAAATTTCATAAAATTTGAAATCTATCCTTAAAAATATTTCTAGCTTCTTTAAAAAAATCACGTTGATGTTTTTGAACATCTGGCATAATACCTAGCATAGCATATATGTTATGTGCTAGGACATGCATGTTAAAAAATAAAAGAATGACTTAATAAATAACAGTCTGTAGAAGAATGTATACAATATATAGAAAATGTCAAATGCCTACATTAACCAGGACAAGAAATAGAGATCTGCTTTACCCTAAAGTGTAATTCATTATTTCACAATGACCAAGTAAAACACAACTTGTGTTTGCTTAAAGAAAAAACTAGATTTCCCTCCATCTTCTTTTTCTTTTCTCTTCCTTTAAAAGAAAAGTTCAGAAAATGGGCCATGGTTTAAATGCTTGTCTTCACTTACTAAAGTCAACTGTTATATGATCATGCATGAATCCAAGTTGTATTTTGGATTTATATCTATATGTTAAGACATCCATGACAAAAATCAAATCAGAGCCTGGTTCAGGCAGATACTACAGAAATGCTAACTACCAAGTAGAGTTCTGCCTGTGCTAAAAGCAATATGCCATTTGTTTTGGTCTTAAAGGGCAGAAATTTTTCTTACAAATATATCTAGCAGACCTACTCTACCAAATAAGATTGATTTTGTGACTGCTCTAATGCTTACCCATTGACCATGAGAGCTAGACGTGGCTGTCAGCTCAAGGAATTTATAAGATCCAATGTCAAATCCACAGACAGTGAACCCCTTTATGCCAGTCAATATTTTATTCAATTCCCTATTCCTCTGAAACAGGGCACAAAGTATGTTACAAAATTTTCTCAAAAAATAATTCATGAATTGATGTAAGCGTACACACACACACACACACACACATATATATGTTTCTTTATGGTTTAATGTGTTTCTTCATATTCTATCTACCATCGAACTTCCTTTTAGGTACAATTCATTACCAAGAGAGGCTGGAACGCCATTCTTCTCATGACATACAACAAGCAGGAAGGTTAGGGAAGGCAAAGTGTGTGGGAGGCGATGAAGAACCAACTTTTAGGTCATACCAACTTTTCTTGCTTCGAGAAAGAATAGGGGGACAGCAAAATTTTTTTTCAAAAATTTTAAGTTCTAGTTAGTTAACATATAGTATAATATTGGTTTCAGGAGTAGAATTTAGTGATTCATCACTTACATATAACACCCAGGGCTCATTACAACAAGTGCTCTCCTTAATGCCCATCACCTATTAGCACATCACCCACCCACCTCCCTCCATCAACCCTCAGTCTGTTCTCTGTATTTAAGAGTCTCTTAGGTTTCCTTCTCTCTCTCTCTCTCTCTCACACTCTTTTCTTCCCCCCTTCCCATATGTTCATCTGTTTTATTTCCTAAATTCTACCTATGAGCGAAATCATAGAACAGCAAAAATTTTTTCTGTGTCTATATCAGTTTACAAAGTTAATGGAGATAATAGAAACCAAAATAAACAAATCATTTCTATCACTGGAAGCATTATTTGTGTGAATTATATGTTACATAGCACTAATTTCATTTTGCCTACATATCGAACACGGCACTAATAAATAGCTTCAAGCTAACTTCAGAGTATCTTTTTCATTTTCTAGGGGACAAAAAGAATGCTTGATTTATCACCTATACTTCTACTAAATATTTTTTAAAAGTTAAAAGGAACGCAAACATTCTTTTCTTCTTGGTTTCATGATACTTTAGGGAAAAGTTTGTAGCAAAATATTAGCTTCATATTTTCTTGTTAGAAACCCTCTTATGGTCTAAGAAGTAGACTGTATATCTAAGAGAATCAATTTAAGGCTTCAGTAAGAGCAACACTTTGATTCACTGATAATAATTTAGTATCTCCTCAGTGTTTGCATTATAATTCAGTGACTACAACCCCAAAAAGCAAGTAGGAAATTAAGGTACTGAGAGTGAACAACTTTAGGCAGTACAGTATGGTGCCCACGAAACAGGAGACAGACCAAGTTCCAGCTTTTGGTGTTTGAGCAGTTTGAAGAAGAGTAGTGGCTCTCAGAAATATTCCAAAAGGGAGCTGGCAATTTCAGAGTATTCCACAGCTTCTTATTGATTTTTTTAAGTCCATAATGTAATAGGGACAACATCTTATTCATTATTTACTGGTTCTCCTTTAGAGTGCTTTCCTCTACTCAGTCTACCTGTCCCCACATCTTTTTGGACCTTTCTACTCAGAACTCCTGCCCACTATGAGGACATATAAGACCAGAACCTTTTGGTAATTTTTTTTACTCCAACTCTGCTAGTCCTAATCAACTTTTACCTGCATCACCAGGAAAATCTCTTCATAGGTTCATGTCCCTCCACTGACATTTCCCTCCCCTCTGCCACCATTTATTCTCCAGATCTGATCATGTACTCTTCTGTTTCAATGAGCTCAGTCACACCTAATGCCACCAGGTCCAGGTACTCCTGGCCATTAACAGTCTGGCCCCAAAATTTACATATCCCACTCTGATCTTCTACTGGCCCTCATACAACTGTCCCCAATCCACACCTATGAAATATGAAGCCAGACAATATTTCCCTTCCTGTTAATAATATTTAAAAAGGCACTACCATGATAGCTAATGGAACTTTCCAGGCCATTCCTTGCATTTGAAATGTTTTTTGTTTCTCGATTATTTATATTCATATTAGAAAATTTTGCCTTAATGAATAATCTGTCACTTCTGTTACTTAAGTGAAATTAGCAAATATTTCTTAAATACCTAATCTTCAGCATTGATTTTTTTTCTGTGAAAACATGAAGAGGATGAAAATGTGCCTTTTAACCATTGAGATTATAGATGAGAACAAAATCCTCCAGAGTACCAGACTGTTGGTTCACACTGTCAAAGGTGAAATTGCTCTATAGGTGGCTAGTAGGTAATAAAAGCATTGAGGGACACCTGGCTGGCTCAGTTGGTGGAGCATGCAACTCTTGATCTTCGGGTTGTAAGTTCAAGCTCCACATTGGGTGTAGAGATTACTTAAAAATAAAATCTTCAAAAAAGCATTGAAAGTTACATGTTTAGACAGAGGAGTTCTAGAAAAACACATTTTCCATATTTTAATAAGTCCTTTGCTGCTAATATATCAGATTATTGATAAAAATGGGACAATAAAATAACTATTTCAGTATCTTAGTCTTTGCATTAGTCTCTCCACCTTTGAAAAAGAAATACTAATAGTAACTAACTTCCTAAATTAAAGGAATAACTTAAAGCTCTGGAGTTATGATTTAAAATGTTATTAATACCAGGTTCATCATATAATATTACAGTGGGTTTTAAGAACTCTTACCATATGATCCAGCAATTACATTCCTTGGTCTGCTCAGATTAAATGAAAACCTGTCCACACAAAAACCTTACCATGGATGTTTATGGCAGCTTTATTCATAAGCACCAAAATTTGGAAGCAACCAAGATGCACTTCAAAAAGTGAATGGATAAGCAAACTGTGGTACATTCAGACAGTAGAATTTTATTTAGTGATAAAAAGAAATGAGCTATCAGGCCATGAAAAGACATGGAGGAACTTTTACATGCATATTACTAGGTAAAAGTAGCCATTCTGAAAAGTCGTTTATTGTATGCTTTCAACTGCATGGCATTCTAGAAAAGGTGAAACTATGGGGACAGTAAAAAGATCAGTGGTTGCCAGGGGTTGGGAGAGGAAGGGATGGACAGGTGGATCACAGGGGATTTTCAGGGCAGTGAAACTATTCTATATAATACTACAGTGGTGGAAATATGCCATCGTACATTTGTCTAATTCCATAGAATGTATGACACCAAGAGTGAACCCTAAGGTAAACTATAGACTCTAGGTGAAATGATGTACCAATTTATGTTTATCAGTTGTAACAAATGTACCATTCCAGTGCTGAGTGTTGATAATGGGGACAATGCACGTGTGGGGACAGGGGGATACGGGAACTCCTTGTACTTTCCACTCAGTTTTGCTGTGAATGGAAAACTGCTCTAAAAACTAAAGTTGATTAATTTTTTAACAGAACATAAGATAGAGGAGATACCATTTAGTAAAGCTCATCTAATGAATACTTACAAAGCCACATGACAATCACTTGACAGAATGCTGAGATTTTAATTTCTGTGATTCTAAGAATTGTAGAAAATTATAATATAGGTTCAATATCTTCAGTTTCTGTATAAGTTCTGATCCTGACTGAAACCAAAGAATTAACTTTGTTCCAAATAACACAATAATCTAAAAATAATTTTAGTTATGTTTTCAACTTTTATGTTTC
The DNA here is from genome assembly GCA_028646485.1 of Cryptoprocta ferox. Lineage (NCBI taxonomy): Eukaryota > Metazoa > Chordata > Mammalia > Carnivora > Eupleridae > Cryptoprocta > Cryptoprocta ferox. Next base: position 54,346,282 of record CM053578.1, read on the forward strand.
TCAAAATAAAGGCATTTGACAACATTGAAAACCTAAGCTGTGTTCCTTTAGGTCAATGTGGAGGGATGAATAGTTAAAAAAAAAAATAGCCTACAGCAAAATGAGATCTTTTTTCTTCAGGAGACTTGTTGGCATTTTCAAGGAAATCTGACTGTTGGATATGGGGAAGACTAAGGTGACCCAACTGCTCTCAGAAGTGTCCCCAACCTGGGTTCTCATGGCCCATCCATTTTCTCCATCCTCTCCCCAAGAGCAGTGGTCCCAGCCCACATGTCTCAGCTCCCTACCCTGCTTTCCTGCTCACCCTCCATGGGGACGGCACACTCTGCGGTTTGGAGACCATATTTGAAGAGACCATTCTTTAGTTCACTGAGACTCTTGATTTGCTGGACAAGATGTTCAGGAACACTGATTAGAGGTCAGTAAGATCAAAACAAAATGGATATTTAGTAACTGCATTAGCCTTGAGAAATGAAGACTGCTATATTTAAATAACCTTATCTTAAAGTTATATTTCAAAGATGGCATCAGTTAAAGCCTGCTAGGATGAACTTGAAGTGTCATCTGTTCAAGGACAAGACTCATGTTTTAGTTCATAATTCCTATGAGCAGTTTCTGTGGCATGCTTTCTCTTTATTTTAATATACGTATGCTTGATGTTCTTGGGTTTCTTTTACATTTAATCTCAATTAAATTACTTCAGGAGGTGGTATGTGGGTGGATATGGGGGTGTTGGGAGAGAGAGTTAATTTTGTAGTTGAATAAATTCCGTTTAGAATTTTATAAAGCTTCTCCCCATCTCCCATCAAACTCTCAGCACAGAAATCAGTGTACAGTGTTCTTTTTCTTCCAGCCTGCTTTTATGTGGGAATCTAAAGAGAGCAGTAAGATTTATAGATAATTGCTATTTGAACAATAATCCCACTTTTGTATAAGTTATTTACTTAATAAACCAAAGTTCTAGGATAAATATGATTATAATCAACAAAATAGATTCCTTGACAAGAAAGAGGAATGAATCACCATTTACAGGTTTGATAGAATAAGAGTGGGCTGTTCACTTTGTCATTCGATGTATGTGGCTTGGCAGTTAATACTTTAGATTTCTCTTTGCTCAAAAAGAAGCTTATTCTTTTGAGGTTTAAATCGATCAATTAATTATGTGCAATTCAATAGCTATCTCACAAAATTATTATATATTTGTGCTGCTAGTGATAAAATGACTAGTGTCTCTGAAGCTAATTTTTCTGATAAATTTGAGATGTATTAGAGGCAAATTTACTCTTTGAACAAGTTCCTCAGTGCATGCAGTAGACAACTCATATATTGTTATAGAGTGAAAGGTTTTCATCCAAGCAGGCAGGCAACCTTGTATTAGTAGCTGCACAATGCCTACCTTGCAGGTAATCAACAGCCATATCCAATACCTGGGTGAGTAGTCAATGAACTAAAACAAGATCAGTAAAGACAAAAAATATAGTTTTGGCATAAGTCCTAGTATCTGTCCTAGGGAAGCCCAGGTCAAAGGCAGAAGCAGCAATCAAGTTAAAGGTAGAATACTGAATAACAACCAAACTCTGGGGCCCAACCCTTTCTCTACCTGGAAATGAGATGCAAAGAGTAGAAAGGGTAGGAAACCTCATTCCACAAGTATTCATAGGGAAGCTTCTACATGCACATTGGCCAATGCAAAGCCCAGAATCATTTTGGGAAGACTGAATAAAACACAAATGTTAGTCTCTCTGATTACTTGACCTAAATCCCAAGAAGGATCCATGAACCAACTGGGATCTTGTAAGGATCCACAGAGTACTGGATTCTTAATTGGTCTGTGAAACTTAACTGAAAAAGTTCCAGAACCTGAACATCAAAGAGAGCCCTGCACCGTGGCTTCTTAGCCAGGCTTATCTCCCCGTGGGACTCATAGTCAGCCATGGGCTAATCCCCTGACCCCATGCTGTTCACCATCAGGAACACCTTTAGTTAATTTTTCCAATGATGGGTACCATCTACTAAAATCTTCATCTTTCTCTAAAATTACTATTATTAATAAAAAATTTGTTTCTCATTGTCTTAGTGATCAGATACATATTTAAGTGGGAATCAGGCCTTCTGATAAGAATAATGATAAAATTCCCACCAAAAGACATTTTAAAACCTTGTTTTGTTTAATCTATGTAGACTTGTTCTGGTTAATTTAAGTATGTTGTCTCTGTGAGTCTTTCTGAATTATTTAAATTATTCATGCATCCTGCTTCTTCCCACTTCCCACTGCCCCAACTCTTATGACCACTCCTTATTTCTTAGGCAGCCTAGGAGTCAGCAGTCCCTATTGTTATTGGCAATCACCAGCTAGAACAGCTACAAATTTGCTCAGGTTCAGAAAACCAGAGTAGCTCGGCTGTAGTGAATGAATGGTACTGTGAGGGATTGTTTTACTGTATTGACCTATGTATGAAATTTTCAAGGTAATGTTTTAGCTTTTGGTATCACCAAAATGATCACCTTGAACTGGCATCTGAGCCCATGACAAGTACAAGGTTGCATGTGTCCACAGGCATGGCACAACAATTCAACAGACTGTACCAAAGAGATCTCATAAGCCAACTGCTCCTCCACTCTTTCCACACTCAAGGTAGGGCCCCTGCCTAATCCCCTCTGAGGCTGGATCCTGAGACCCCCAGGAGAAGAGGCAACTAGAGGCAGATCTGTGGTGGGGTGGGGGGGGGCAGTTGTTCAGGGTCATGTTGATGGAATGAGCTGGAGATGTAAATCCAGAAGATCTGGGTTTGAGTTCTGGCCCTGAGCATAACACCTACCAGAAATGTGACATTTAGTAAGACTGTTAACATTGGCTTAGAGGAATAATAAGGATTTCAGTTCCACCTCGCTAATCTCAAGCAGATGTAGGAAAGACCAAAATACTTAATTAGCTATCAATCTGCTCCATTTTGTGCCTTAGAATGTAAAATATTCATCCATATGTTGTCTCACCTTTATATAATTTTCCTTTATTTTCTCCTAGCATGCTTTGGGCAATTCAGTTTCTTCTGTAGATATCCATGTGTGGATCTTAACCTACTATCATTGAGAACTACAGAAAAAGATGGATGGGATGTCATTTGAGGAGTGTGAGGTTTTGATAGAAAAAAGCAAGTGCACATTTTCCTAGGCAGATTGAAGTTTGAAAAATATTAGTGAGTCTTGAGCCATAATAAAGAATATTCTTTTACCGGTTGTTTTTCCCTTGCTCTCCCAGAACAAACTGTTAATGTTTTCTAAGCCTGGTCTATTTTGAGCTTGGTTGTATTTTGGCATTTGTATGACAATGTCAGAGCCACAGCCTGTCATTTCACATTCTGCTAGTGACAACTGGATTTATTTTTCATTTAGTTTCTAGAAAAAAACTGTCACTCTACTTCTGTGGTTTGAAGCCAGGAACAGAAAGCCATCCCTGGGCCCTTGGTGTAATTTAAACAAAGCATTTTGTAACTCACTCCTTAATCACTTTTCTACTGCTCACAGATCTCCCCTACTGTGGAAACATGCTGAGAAGAACATCTTCCTAAAGTTGCTCCATCTCAAATGCCCCCTCATGGATTGGGGAATATTTGAAAAGTGCCTTGGATTGGAAATTTATTTATTTATCCCCAGGGTTTTAAAATTAAGGAATACCTTTCTTAGATTGTTCTGTATTTTGAACACCTCTCTGATATTCCTAGGAGCTGCAATTTTCTGAGAGTTTGGACTGCTGGAGGGACAGTTAGAGCTAATTTTCATGTCCCTAAACTACTTGTGAGGCATCTCTTTACATATTTCTACAGAGGGAAGCTGTGCATGCCTTCACAGCACTCTAATTGGAGTGAATGTATGTCACAGGTGGCCTGGGAGATCTGGCTCATGCCTGTGGACCCACTTCCTTTGATTTGCAGAAGTGTCCCAATTTGGATGATAAGTTATATTGTCACCCTAACTCTTAGGCACTTGGTTGTATAAGTCAACCCTGAAAGAAACATAGAAGACAAATAATTGATGAAACACAGAAATCTAATAATAAAGCAAAAGCTTCATTGGCCAGAAGGTGTGGCTCTTATAAAATTTACCTACAAAAAGATCTACTGTTGCTTTCCATCTCTACTTTCCAAAAAGCTGTAATGGAGCAAGCAAAAATAACATTTTAACTTTGCCTTGAGCTCCAAGATGAAGAAAAGATCCTGTATAGCCCAGACAGGAAGCAGGTTCACCTCTCCCATGGTATAAGGGGCACATCCAGGAAATAGAGTAATATAGATTTTTTTTCTGAAGAGTACCCCAACCACCCAAAGGACTTTAGCATTATCACTAGGTGCAATGAAAAACAGAAAAGAACATATGTGAAAACAGTCAACAATTACGAATTGTTAGCATTCACAGTCTTTTTCTTTAGCCTATAACCATAGGGGGAGAGAGAAGGAGTAACTGGAGAAGTTGGAAAACTTAGAGTGGAAAGGGGAAAAAATCACTATTAGGATGAAAAGAAAGGGAAGAGGAAGTTTGGAGGGGAGCAGTGAAGAGTAACACGAGCTGGGTTTGGAGTTGTTGAATGTGTGGGAGACAGAATTCAGGGGACATGTCACTGAGGATGCCTTCAAAAGCAGGAACAGAAATCCAAGCTAAAAGTGCTGTTTAAACCAACAGAAGATTTAGCATCACAGATAGAAATTCCAGAGCAAGGAAGCAGAGTTGATGAACTCAGATTCCAGTCTCTTCCAGGACTTCCATCCTTGTGCTCTGCTCTCCATGTCAGTTTAAATGTTTTGTCAACCAGCCAGTTCGGCCTGCTTCCCCGTGCTTCAGGAGAAGAAGCTCTGTTTCTTCTCATGTGTCATTTTTTTTAATCAGTAAGGAAAACCCTTTTCAGAAGATTCCCAGCTGACTCTTCACATCTCATTGCCAGAACGGCATGTTATAACCATGCTAAAATCATTCCCTGGCAAGGAAAATAGGACCAACATATGGTTTCAATCAATCATAATTCATCCTCCTGTGCTCAGGATGAGGTTTCCTTTCCCTGAAACTTATGGTCGTCAGGCAAAAAGGTGAATTACTGTTAGAAAGGACAAAGAGAAATAAGTAGGATCTGGTATGTATTATGGGCTAAATTTTGTTCCCCCAAAATTTGTATGTTGAAGTCCTAACCTCCAATACCTGAGAAAGTAACCATATTTAGTCTTTAAAGAGGTAATTAACATAAAATGAGGTCAATGGGTGGGCTCTAATTCAATGACTGTTGTCCTTAGAAGAAGAAGATGAGGACACAGATGAATAGAAAGGGAAGACCTTATGGAGATGCAGGAAGAAGATGGCCATTTACAAACCATGGAAAGCAACCTAAGAAGAAACAACCCTGTCACCATCTTGATATCAGACTTGTAGTCTCCAGAACTGTGAGAAAATAAATTTCTATCTTTTAAGGCATTCAGTCTGCAAAATTTTGGTATGGCAGCCTGAGTCTAAGAGTGTATGCAACCAGGAACATCTGAAACAAGGGAAGAATAGGAGATGGGAAGGAATTTTAAGGATATTTTGCTAATCTAGATACTGTTTATAAACAACTGCTAACATCGCAAAAGATAGAGAACCAAACATTATGTACCTTCTGATGTAAATGTTCAACACTAACCAAAAGGGCAATCTTGCCAAGGAAGGAAGGAAGGAAGGAAGCAAGGAAGGAAGGAAGGAAGCAAGGAAGGAAGGAAGGAAGGAAGGAAGACTGAAGCTGAATTTAACCAAGACACTAGACTACCAATTCACAAAAATAGAGAGGACAGAGGAACATGTTGTCATGGGGATGTAATAAGTAAAATCCATATTGTGGGGAACTGTGTAGAATAAATATTCCCAGCTTGAGGGACTTCCCAGAACATGAGATTTTCAGTGCTAATACAGGGAAAGTTATGGGCAAACCAGGACAAGTTGGTCACCCTAGCCATCACATCAGCAAACGAATTGCAAGAGGAAAAAAGAAATGGAGAGGGAATCTATACTTGAAAAATATTTAAAGACATATTAGCCAATCATAATATGTGGACCTTATTTTGAACAAATTAATGAACTGGTAAAAAACTTTCTGAGGCAAATGAATATTGTTAATTTTTTAGTATGATAATAGTATTTTTATGTTTTTATTTTTATTAATTAATTAAAGGTAATTAATATACTGTGTTATATTAATTTCAGGTGTACAATATAATGATTCAATAATTCTATACATTACTCAATGCTCATCATGGTAAGTGTACTCTAAATCTTCTTCACCTATTTCACCCATTCCCCCTCCTACTTTCCTGCTGGCAACTATCAGTTTGTTTTCTATAGTTCAAGTCTGTTGTTTTTGTTTGTCTCTTCTTTTCTTTGTTCATTTGTTTTGTTTTTTAAATTCCACATATGAGTGAAATCATATGGTATTGGTCCTTCTTTGACTGACTTATTTCCCCTAGCATTACACTCTCTAGTTCTATCCATATTTTACAAATGGCAAGATTTCATTCTGTTTTACAGCTAAGTAATGCTCCATTGAATATATATACCACATCTTTACCCATTCATCTACTGATGGACACTTGGGCTGCTTCCATAATTTGGCTATTAAAAAGAATGCTGCAATAAACATAAGGATGCATATATCTCTCCAAATTAATGTTTCCATTTTCTTTGAGTAAATAACTAGTAGTGGAATTACTAGTTCATATGGTAATGCTATTTTTAATTTTTTGAGGAACCTCCATACGGTTTTCCACAGTGGCTGCACCAGGTTGCATTCCACCAACAGTGCAAGAGGGTTCCTTTTTCTCCACATCTTTGCCAACACTTGGTTCCTCTGTTTTTTATTTTAGACATTCTGATAGGTGTGAAATGATATCTCATTGTGGTTTTGATTTGTACTTCCCTGATGATGAGGGATGTTGAGCTCATTTTCATGTATCTGTTGGCCATCTGTATGTCTTCTTTGGAAAAATGTCTAATCATGTCTTCTGCTCATTTTTAATTGGATTATTTGGGGTTTTTTGATGTTGAGTTGTTTAAGTTCTTTATATATTTTGGTTATTACCTCTTATCAGACATGACATTTGCAAATATCTTCTCCACAAAAGATCCTGAATAGCCAAAGCAACCTTGAAAAAGAGGGGCACCTCAGTGGCTCAGTTGGTTAAGCATCCAACTTCCTCTCAGGTCATGATCTCACAGTTCCAGTCCTATGACCATTTTTTAATCAGGTTATTCTGTTGTTGAGTTGTAGTTATTTCTATATTCTGGTACTAATCTGCTATCAGATCTAGGTTTTGTAAATATTTTCTACCATTCTGTAAGTTGCCTCTTCACTCTGTTGGTTGTGTCCTTTGATGCACATGTTTTTTTAAGTATGATATAGTTCTATTTGTCTATTTTTGCCTTTGCTGTCTGTGCTTTTAGCGTCATATCTAAGAAATCACTGTCAAATCCAATGTCATGACTTTTTCTATGTTTTCTTCTAAAGAGCTTTATAGTTTGGGGTCTTATGTTTAGATCTTTAATCCATTGTGAATTAATTTTGGTATACAGTATAAGGTAAGGGCCCAACTTCATGTTTTTGCATGTGAATATCCAATTTCCCATCACCATTTGTTGAGAACCATTTTTAAGTGGTCTCATGTACACATTTAGAAGTTAGTGTTGTTTGCTTGTTCCTTACATGTATTTAGGGTATGTTGTCAGATGTTCTCAAGGAAATGCTCAGAAGATGGGACTTTCTTTGCCAGTTCTGAGATTATTTGCATGACTTAGCCTAGACTTTAAAGGACAGAAGATGGTATGGAAAATAAAAGCAGGCTTCTAGTACACAAAGGATTAAAATAAATGTCTGAGCCCCATCTGTTCCTCACAACCTTTAGACAAAGACAGTGGAAAAGTATTTTACCTGAAAGCAGGAGAAACTTTGGATTAGAGGACATAAAAAATATACCCACCCCCCAAATTCTGTCACAAATGTGTAACTGAAACAACCTTCATCACTGATCTTAACGAAAGACAGAGTGTCCTTTAACTGAGGTAATGACAAGGCAGATGACCACACTAAGAATTCCTGTTTATGTGAATTTACTTTTCAAGGCTCTGCCTGAAAAAAAAGATGGACATTTAAGTTGTTTGAAATTCTTTGCTATGTCAAACACTGACAATAAGCAAAGTTTTGTTAGATTCTTGCATTGCTTAACTTTTTATACAACCATCACTATAAATATATCTCCACTTCAAAAGCCTTCATTTTATTTTTAAAAATTTATTTTAATTTTTTTTTGGGAGAGAAAAAGCATGAGTGGGGGAGGGGCAGAGGGAGAGAGAGAGAGAGAGAGAGAGAATCCCAAGCAGACTCTGTGCTCAAAGTGGAGGCCGATGTTGGGCTCCATCTCACATGGAATCATGACCTGAGAGGAAATCAAAAGTCCGACGCTTAACTGACTGAGCCACTCAGGCGCACCTATGTACTACTTTTTTGCCTAACATATCATAAGCATCCTGTAGTGTTACTATAAATTCTTTGAAAACATGGTTAATGTCTGAATTGGTATATATAATTTATATGATTATTTTCTTAGTATTGATTAGGAAATTTCCAGCTTTTTGGTTTTATAAAACACTCTCATCATTAAACCTTAATATTTGCATCTAATGTTGTTGCCTTAATGCAAAATCCTAGAAATAGAATTTTTAGATCAGAAAATGGGGGGGGGAATTTTAAGGATCTGATATACCTTATCAAATCCTTATCTAGGAAAATTACACTTATTCCAATTTACACTTTCACCTACAGTATCCATTCCAGCTCTCCCTCTCAAACTCTAGGTATACTTATTATTTTGAAAACTTTGTTAATTTAACGGGTAGAAAATAGTGTCAATTTATATTTTCTTTCATATGTATATTAGTCATCTAAATTTCTTCTTCTGTCAATTTTCTGCCCATACTTTTGTCTAATTTTCTATGGATTTGAATTATTTAAAAAATTAATAATAAACATGGTTACCTATGGGATTGAGTCCTAATCTTTTCACATGGCATATGGAAATCTTTCCTTATTTCTTGTCATTTCTTAACATCCAGACTTCCTCATTACACAGTCATTTCCACCATACTAAATTTCTTGCCATTATACGACAAGGTGTTCTTCCAGGACTCTGTCTTTGTTTATTCTATGGCCTCTATTTAGAATACCATTCCTCCGTTTTCCCCCTAAGAGAATCTTCCTCCTCCAAGGATTAAATACCCCTTCCTGGAGTAAACTTCTGTTATTTTTGCTTAACAGCATCTATCCCATTTTCTTTCAGTAGCAGCACCTTAATTTCCTTTTGGGAATTCCTTTCCTCCCATTGCACACAGCCTTGACTGCACTGTCAATCAGTGTCTTGTCCTGCCTGAGCTAAGGCGTAAGCCCTTGGCCCACACTGGGCCAACTAGACATACATTCTCTTGGGATTTTTTTTTTTTTTTTGGGCATTGTTGGGATTTGTGGGAATTTTAAATTATATTTTTAAATTTTAACCCCAGTATAGTTAACACAGTGTTATATTAGCTTCAGGTGCACAATATAGTGATTCAACAATTCTATACATTACTCAGTGCTCAAGATAAGTGTGCTCTTAATTCCCATCACTTATTTCACCCATCCTCCCCACCTGCCTCCCATCAGTTTGTTCTCTAAGAGTTAAGAGTCTGTTTTTGGGTTTGTCTCTCTTTTTTCTTTGCTTGTTTGGTTTTGTTTTGCTTTTGTTTTTGTTTTTAATGTTTACCTATTATTGAGAGAGACACACACACACAGAGTGTGAGTGGGGGAGGGTCAGAAAGAGAGGGAGACACAGAATCCAAAGCAGGCTCCAGGCTCTGAGCTGTCAGCACAGAGCCCGACATGGGCTCGAACTCACGAAGTGTAAGATCATGACCTGAGCCGAAGTCGGCCACTTTAACCAGCTGAACTACCCAGGCGCCCTGTTTTGTTTTTTAAATTCCACATACGAGTGAAGTTATATGGTATTTGTCTTTCTCTGACTGACTTATTCCACTTAGCATTATACTCTCTAGTTCCATCCATGCCATTGCAAATGGAAAGATTTCATTCTTTTTTATGGTAAATTCCATATGAGTAATAGTCCATTGTATGTATACATATATGTACACCATATCTTCTTTCTCCGTTCATCAACGGATGGACACTTGTGCTGCTTCCATAATTTGGCCACTGTAAATAATGCTGCATCTCTTGGAAATCCTGAGAGGAGTCACACAGAGACAGAAAACATCCGGAGTTGACTCATCCCTCAGCAACTCCCTTTAGCAACTGTCCTTTAGTTTCTTCTACTTAGAAGCCCAGAAGCCCAGAAGTCCAATTTAGGTCTGTGCTCACTCGCTTTCTCTCTCTTTCTCCTCCTCTTTTTTAACCCATCAGAAACCCATATCTTTCTAGTAACTTGATATCTCTCTCTTTTCTTATCTTTTGGCTTAATCCTGAATCAGTTTCTATTACTTGTAACTGCCCTCTCTGACTTTCTCAGAGATTTCTGTCATCTCTCTGTGGTCTCACTTTGCTTATTATGCATATAACATTATATTATAGTTATTTGTGTTCTATTCTCCCCTCATATGTGATTTGCTGGCAGGCATTCACTGTTTACCCTGGAATGCCTAGCACAGAACCTGGAACATTTTAGGCACTCATGTGCTCGGGCTGAATTAGAATGACAACCACCTTCACAACCCAGCGAGTCATTTGTCTTCTCCAAAAGAGAAGAAAATATTTTGAATTTTGTTGCTAAATGTCCTTGATTATGTTGGTTTGGCTTAAAGTAAGTGCCAAGTCTATCAAAATGACTTAAATGGGCAGATCATTCATGAACTCAGATGTGGGACTTCTTTTTGCAAGCCAGAGAAAGAAGGAAATATCAGACAAAGGTGTGAACTGTCACAAACCTGTCACAAACCTGTAGCCTCCACCAGGAAAAAAAAATCCAATGCCAAAGCACATCATGAAAAAGAGCAATTTTATCACAGAGCCTCTTGTTGAGGGTCCTCCAGTTAAGCAATCTCTTGTAAAGATTAAAAGCATTAATATAATCTACATGCATTTTCCATTTCAAACAGAAAACCACTGTTTATATATATTTACTAGGAGACAACTGAGAAATCTCTTAGCTAGAAAAGGTTAGAAAAGTTAGTATCATACAAGTTATATTACACACATCTGAATATTTATAGAGAATACTGAAACATTAATACTAGGAAAATAAACAGTTCCAATTTTTTCATTAATGTTGAGTACAACCTGCTACTTCAAAAATATCTTCATCACATTTGAATTATTCTGTAATTCCATTCCCCATTTCCCATCCTCCCAAATGATGTTAAAGCTAATTTATCATTCTCAAGAATGCATTCTCATGATCTTAAAGGAAACTGTGATTAAATGAACGTTTAGTGAATCCATTCCAGAGAGGTAAACAGGAGCTGAACACAAACCGCACTAATTTTCATGGAAATTCCCAAAAGTGAGGAGATGAGTGCTCACATTGCCAGAAATCTCTTTTAGAAAAGGACAATACACAAGTACTCTCAGGCTATTTTTCAACGGACTGGCTGCAAAATCTAATATGCTAGAAATGATTCAAGTACAAAATGGCAAAATGTGAATATATAAAATTCTGCATCAATTTGTGAATATGAATTAGGAGAATTCTTTATAAAGGGGAATTTTATCATAGATTTCACTTTCTTCGTTTGATGAAAGGCATTATTGGTGGCTGTAAATTATGCTCAGTCTACGTACTCTTTCCTCTTCTCTTTGGAGTTCTAATTCCTACAGATTCTTATTTGTTCTTAAGCTTTCAAAATGAGCCTCATAAAGGAGCCCAAGAGAGAGGTCCCTTTCAGATCTTCTGTATCTGGAAAGTCATTCATAATATAAGAACTCAGGAAACTTTTCTGAGATGGACTGACAATTAGAGCAACACATAAAAACTGGAAGATTCAACAGTCCTTGAAATCAGTTCCAGATCTGAACAACTTCTTTACACATCAGCCTCCGTTTGACATGATGAAGGAAGATAGCATAGGGGGCACACATATAATGATATTCCATAGAAAAGGGGGCTTCAGAGGCACCTGGGTGGTCGGTTGGTTAAGTGTCTAACTCTAGACTTCAGCTCAGGTCATGAACTCAAGGTTTGTGAGATCCAGCCTTGCTTTGGGCTCTGCGCTGACAGCATGAAGACTGCTTAGAATACTCTCTCCCTCTCTTCCCTCCCCCCTGCTGCTTGTGCTCTCTCTCTTGCTGTCTCTCTCTCTCTCTCTCTCTCTCTCCCCCCCCATAAATAAACATTCTTTTTAAAAAAGAAAGAAAAAAGGACTTCATCATCCAAAGGAAATAGAATCACCTTTCCCTTAGACACACAGTTCTCCAAGAAAGCCATTCTGGAATTTATCAAACACATTGCTCTGTACAAATGGTTCTTAACCTGGTCATACTTTAAAACTATCCACAAAGAGGGGCCCCTGAGTGGCTCAATTGGTCAAGCATCCAACTCTTGATTTAGGCTCAGTTCATAATCTCATGGTTTGTGAGTTTGAGCCTCACATCTGGCTCTGTGCTGGCAGCACAGAGCCTTCTTGGGATTCTTTCTCTCTCTCCCTCTCTCTCTGCCCCTCCCCTGCTTGTGCACGCTCTCTCTCTCAAAATAAATAAGTAAACATTAAAATAAATAAATAAAAACAAATAAAACTTTCCATAAAGAATTAAAACAAAATGAAGAAATAAACAAAAACAAAGCTCAGTAAGCCTGGTCCTCACGCCAGAGGTTCTGAAATGCTGATACAATTGGTCTAGTGTGGGATAAATCTAATATGCGGCCAGGGCTAAGGAGCACTGACCTAGGGATTCAAAATAATCAAAAAGATAGAATTAAGGAACAAAATTCACACGTGGAAAAGTTTATCTTCTTTAATAACCTTAGAGTATGCAGGAGCTATGGGAACTGAACAGGCAATTTTCTCCAAACCTAAACACATCAGGACCAGTGGAGTGGAATTCAATTTTTGGGAACTAGGAAGCTGCTTCCAAAAATTTCTCATCTCTGTGATCAACTCTCTGATCAGTTTGATTCTTTTTACTAAAACAATAAGACAGAGTTGTTGGTGTTTTCTCCTAGGTTTTTCCCAGAAAAGGATAATAATTCTGTAATTATAAATTATTCTCCTCCACCTTTCAGGGCAGAGCATGATATCTACAATTTTGCAGCCTGGAATGGCTGGCCTTTTTTTGTTTTCCTTCATGGAAATATAATGAAAGCTGAATGTGCATATTCGCACACAATTTTTATGTGGAATTTCAGTGGGTTCACAAATAACCACCTACTTTTCTTCCTTCCTTCCTTCCTTTTTTCTTTCTTTCTTTTCTTTTCTTCCTTCCTCCCTCCCTTTCTTTCCTTCCTTCCTTCCTTCCTTCTTTCTTTCTTTCTTTCTCTCTCTCTCTCTCTCTTTCTCTCTCTCTCTCTCTCTCTTTCTTTCTTTCTTTCTTTCTTTCTTTTTCACCTATGACCCTCCATAAGAATCCACAGATCCCAGCTTAAGAACTCTTGTTTACGGTCTTCTCTATGAGTCAGGGGCTGGGGAGAAGAGAAGGAAGAAGGGCAGGAAATGAAGCAATCTGGACCTGGAACTCCCCAAGTATAAGAGGATGTTTGTCAATTCCTGTGCGTAAGAATGGCCTGGGGTTCTGTTAAACTGCAGGTTCTGATTCAGTAGGTCTGCGCTAGGCCTAAGAGTCTGCATTTCTTTCTAACAAGCTGCTGTTTCATACATCAGATCTCAAGGAGCAAGGTGCTTGGAAGTATGTCATCAACCTTACTGGTTTTTCCTAGCATCTAAAAACATAAATGTACAAATATTTCCTCCCTTCTTGAAAACCCAATATTGTATGTAACATACACTATTTCTCCCAACAAAAAAAGGATAAAAGAAGATGACAAACTTAATTCTTTATTTTCAGTAGTCTCAGATCTCCAACTGTTAAAATGGTTAAATTCAATACTGTTTCCTTTCATGGAACCACATATTGCCAATTCAATGGAAGTAATTTTTTTAATCCTAAAAACAACAACAACAAAACAAAACAAAACAGAAAAACTTCCCCTGGGTGATGTTGCCCAGGAAGAAATGAAATCCCATTATGTAGTACAATGTGGTTTTTACACCAGTTTTGTCTGGAAAAGAATTATACTTCAAACCAGGTATGAAACTGAAACCAGCTTTTCTGAGCCAGAAAAATAACACAGAGCCCAATGAGCTACGTGATCCTCCAGGTTATTAGCAATAAGATCTGGAAGCTCAGTGACAGTCACACAGAAAGGTGACCAGAGGCCTGGGTGCTCACAGCCCACCTAGGGGTTTTAGCTCCAATAATCTCTCTTTTAAAGAATATTATTTTTTTCTGATTATGAGAGTAATAAAAATAATAAACAAAAGTAATACATGTTATTATATTAAAACTTAGAATATTAAAAGATATAAAGAAAATAAAAATATCCATAATTCCAAAACTATTTATTGAGGACCTGTATTTTATTGTTTTCCCTTCCTGTTTTTTTCAATGCATAGAAGCCTACGGTACATACAGTATTACAATAAGCTTTCTTTTCCTGGTAATACATGCAAGGGCTTGGTTAATAGGGTTTGGCTAAATGGAAGGAGGGGTGGAAGTGTGCAGCACAAATGCATCCCCAAATCAACCTAAGCCCTCTGTGAAACTACTATCATTCTATCTCTACTTTAAATTTTTACGCAACTTTACCTAATTGTGGAATAAATAGATCTTATTTTGGATGTGGAGAGAAAAGTCAGACTAACAAATCTCTATCTACAAGGGAATGAAGATAAGGTTGAGAGGGGTAAATGATTCCCTTGTAATTTTAAAGAGGCAATCATGAAATACCATTCTTGTACACACTGGGAATAATTAATCTCCCTCTTCTGATTTCTGCCTCATGAAAGAAGTGGAAAGAACAGCTACCAAAGGAGAAATGCTCAAACCTGTGGTGAATTTCAACAGAATCAAGCCATTAGGAAAGGACATAATTCCCTCAACTGAGCAACTCTCAGAGCTGGGTTCAGGAGAACAAGGAGCCATATTTTTCCTGTTTCCATATAATTTCATTCTACAGTTAAATAGAGACTGATGCAATAGTAAGGGCAAACAGAATCTCAGAGAAAGGGCTAAAAGTTTCTCTCCTTAAATTTTTTAAATGAAAGGAAGAAAAAAATACTGAATTCATAAACTGGCTAACTGAACAAAATTTATTGAGTCTCTATTATGTTTCAGACCCTGTGCTAATTACAGGCAATGAGTGGTTCCCATGAAGATAAGTTTGCTGTTCTCATGTAGCTTATATTCCAGAAGGGAGGAGGTAGAGACAGACAATAAAGAAACAGGGAAGTGAATGAAATAATTTTTGTATTCTGATAAGAGTGACTTGAGGGTGATGGAACTAATTTAAGAAAGATCTCCCCATGGAAGGGGTATCTGAGTGACAAAAAGCTGATCAGGAGACTGAGGGTTTCCAAGAAGAGGGATGAGGAGGTGTAATATCCCCAAGTCTGGAATGAGGTTGGCATGGGCCAGGAATAGAAAAATCCCTGTGGTTGGAGAGTACTGGACATGGAGGGCAGCAGTAGAAGCATCGCAAAGGAAGACTGGACCCAGATTGTATAGGACCTTGTAAGCCACAGCTGAGAATCTGGATAGAGTGAGAAGGCAGAGGTTTTACTGGAAGGGTGTCATGACCTAATACACATTTTTAAATGATCTCTTTGGCTACTGTGTGGAGAAAAGATTGTTATGCAGCATTAGCAGAGTCAGGAGGGCCTGCTAAGAGGCTATCTCAGTACTCCGCATGAAAAACGATGGCTGCTTGGAACAGGATCAGGACGGTAACTCTAAAGACGGAGAGAAAGGAGAGATTGGCTCTTTTGAGCCAAAAGGACTTGCCTATGGATTGACTGAATTTGAGCAGTGAGAAGGAGGTTTAGGGGTTGAATAACTAGATGGATGGGTAGGGTCATTTATTGAAATAGGGAAGACTCAGGGAAAAATAGGTTGCAAGTTGGGCCATATTAAATCTGATAAATCAGTTAGATATCCAAAAGTCAAATCAAGTAGATAGTTGGATTTAGGTAGGAGTAAAGGTACAAGTTTATCAAGTATTAGCAAGAAGGTTAGATATATGTTTTATCTCTCTAAATTGTACTCAATTATAATGTCTTTAAGTTTTTAGGTATTAGGAATACTATTTGATGTTTATGATAGAATAAATCATTGTAATTGATGATGAGAACATACTTTTAATAGAGTAATTGAGTAAAAACTATTTTTCTAAGTAGTGAATTCTTGGCCCCCACCAAACAGTGAAGTCCTTGCTATCTTATATTACGAAAGGTTTAGTAATTATCCCAACACCTCCTGACAGGGGTAATGAGCAATTACTCTCATTACCGTTTTGATCTCTGGACCACTGGAGAAGTACCCCATGGCTTATGGTTTTCATTATCTTTTTCATCTTCATTTTAGAGTTTCAAAGTAGGGAACAGATATAAAAAATAAATTAAAGCAGATTTGCTATAGTTGAAGTAAAGATCAGAACCCAAAGTTCTCCTTCTCACCCACCATACGGGACAGAAAACAATTTGCAAATAGTTCCACTTTGATACCACTGTGGTACCAAAAATCTAAAGATACACTTTTGGAACTCATTTGGAATGAAAAATTTCAACTGAATAGCAAAATTAGTAATATTTTCATTCTTTATGAATTTTTCCCCACGTTGAATTTCATTACAAAACATTAGAGTATTTTCATGCTTATTTCTTAAAGCCAAATTTTTATTAAATATACTTAAGAGAATTTGCAGGTTGTTGAAAATGAACTCCAAGGCTGCTCCAGTGTAAAATCACCTGAGAGAACGAAAGGAAATTATATAAAGGAGAACTTGAGATGTACCATAGTTATGTATAACTGTCTAAAACAGACAAGCTGCCAAGTGTAAAAGAAAAGAAGGAAACACATAGTGGTAAATCCAGTAGCACGTTTTACAACTCTTACCTGTACCACATTGCTGCACAGAGAAGATAGGTCAGCTCTAAGCAAAACTATTGAGATAAAGCTACCTTGGGCTACCCAGCATTCCATATTTTGATGCCATTCTGCCTTTAAATGGATCCATATTCTAATGTTGCCTTCTGACTAGAGGGCTTCTCAAGCTACTAATTGCTATAGAACCATAATCAGTGGTAAAGGGGACATTAATCCTCGACAGCAAATTCTTCAGTAAAGACAATGCTGAGAATCTCATGCTGGGAGAAACACATGAGATCCAGAAGGCTTTTCAGAACCTTCGTGATCATCCCTCCAGGATGCTGGCCCCATGTAGAACAAAATGCTTCCTCTTATTTCTCAGCAGAACATTCAATGCCCTGTACCATCTTCTTCCTTCTAGCCCTCATTTTTAGACCCACATCCGATCCTTCTCTACACAGAAACTCCACACTACATTCTTTCCCTGCCTCTCAGTATAATGTGAATTCTGACCTCCAAGTTCTTTTTATTGCTGTGAGATCCTTGACCTTGTTCTCCCTCCTCTCTATCCAGTCTTAAATCCTTCCTTCTCCCAGGTGCCTTCTCTCCCCTCCCGCCTGCGGGGACCTTGCCTCCCTCTAGGACACAGGATGCATTGCTGCTAATATACCTTGTTACAAAATCACTGTAGACATTTCTGTTATCAGTCTCCCAAATCTCAGTATTCATGTATCCTTCACTATTTTTCCATATCCACATACCACCTATTACGTTTTCATCTGTAATATTTTCTTAAAACAAACTGCCATATTTTCACTCAATATATTTAATTTTATGATATTTTACATCATAACCATAATGGAAAGCCAATAACACTTTACATAAATTGAAGGTAATTGTAAATATATATACAATAAAAATATAACCATTAATGTAAAAAATGTTTGTTCATATCTCCTACCTAAAATTATCTCACATAACACAATTTGGGAGATGCTACTTTATGTTGATGTCTTATGTTGAAATTTGTCTCATATCATGTAACTCTTTATGTGTTTATATCTATTTGCCCTAATAAATTGCGAGTTCCTAACGGAGATCATTTATTATACTTCACATTCCCTAGTGTTTTTAGCCCAGTGCCTGGCACATGGGAGGCATTAAATATTTGTTCAGTGAATAAATGACCACAAATATATCAATACCCCCTAGTCGTAGCTTGTAGATATACAATCACTAAAATGAAGATACTCAATCCTTCAGTTAAACTTAACGAGGCCATTTAATTATATACAGAATTTATATGTATGTAAATATATATATATATATACACACACACACATATATATATATATATAGTACACTATCTTGGATATAAAATACATTGTAAATAAAGAAAAACTCTACATTGCTGTTAGTAGTAACTTATGCTAGCCACAGGAGATTCTGGATTTTAAAATTTTAAAGTGATAGCTCCAGATTTTATGAGAGCAATAAACAGGAATAGATTCAATGGTTAATTGATGTGCCTTGATTTAGACAAACCTAATATATAAAAATCCAAACATACATCAAAGATAAATTAAGGCCAAATGGCTTACAGTGCAAAATAAATTTACAATAGAAACTATTTAAACAGCAAATCCTTACTACATTTAAATATTGTTTGATTCCTATTTTAGAAACATATTTATTAGATAAACTAGGGTATGCTTTATCATAAAAATAAACACAAATAGATGCAAGGGAGAGAAAAAGCTGAAAAAAATCCCAGAAACTTTCAGATTTGAATGGAGATTTAGTTAATATTGCATCTATTTTTTTTTAAGTTTTGAACTGTTATTTCCCAAAGGGCAAGGTTTTAATTTTCAAAAAGTAAAAAGTTATTTACAAGAATTTTAAAAACTAAATAGGGAAACTGTTTCAGGGTCTTGGGAATTATTCCAGCTCCCTATGCCTTATGTGGGAAAAATAAATACATTTAACAATAAGCTTTCTGTATCTATATCCTTCAATTATCTCAAATACAAAAGACTAAAGTAAACTCTACTGCCTTGAAATTATCAAATAATCTTCTGCCAAATATATAAGGGCTCCTGCTCAGTTTCCTGAATTGCTCCCTGGCCCCACCACTCACTATTTCTGCCCTTTTAGATAAGCTCTATATGGAGGGGAACCAACAGGAAATGTGCATGGGCATGTGCATGGGCACCTTGCATTCCAGCCTACAATACATATTATTATACCGTGACCTACCTCCTCCTGCATGGACAATCATGAAATACCAGAATAGGAAAAGATCTTGAAAATCCTCCAGTACAACTCCTTCAAATATGAAAATTGATCCCAAAGAAAGGAAGTTATTTTCCCAACTTTTAAAGATGAGTTTAAGTTGAGTGACGTTTAGAGGCCCACTCAGACCACAGTCCAGCTACCCAAAGTGTCCATCTCCCCTTTGGGTAGCTGAACTGTCCACCTACGAGGTAAGACAGTGGGTCCAGAGAAATATCCAATGCCTTATTGCCCTTTTCTCTGCTCCTCTCTCAAAATCTGTTTTTAGAACTATGATATTTAAAATAGTTCTTACCTTAAAACACAAGCATGGAGTAACTTACAAGAGAGTATCGAGCCAGCCACAAATACAACTTAGGGATAGGGCTGGGTGACTGGTTGGAAACTGGAGTCATTCTGTAATCCAAGTTTCAGATGTTTCCAGTGGCCTCCACCATCCAGCCCTATCCCTTCATACTGGTTAGGTGCCAGGGAAGTACTTGCCTCATAGGATTGTTTTAAGTTAGAAGCACCTAGCACAGGGTCTGACAGATAGCAAGTGTTCAATAAACCTCAGCCTCTACAAGCTGATCCCAACCTATCCTCTCCCCAGGCCAAATACTCTCTCCCAGAACCTCTTCTGTTATGCCTGTCAAACTAGACCAGTCACTTTTCCCAGCTTACTAGATACATTAGGTGTTGGGCTTTGGGCTAAGCAGTATACTTGAATTGCATCAGCTAATTCCCACTGTTATGATTGTCTTACTACAAATAAATGCCATGAAGGTCAAGATTTTTGTCTGTTGTGCTCACCTTTATTTCCCAGATTCCTAGAACATGAGTTTGCACATAATACTTGCTCAATAAATATTTGTTGAATGAATGAGTACCTATTTTATGGATGAGGAAATTGAGGCTGAGAGAGATGAAGCCATTTGCCCAACGTCACAGTCACTATATGGTGAAACCAGGATTCAAACCCCAGTCTGACTGATGCCACTTTAACCACTCTCCCATATCTTCTCAAATGGGATAGTGGTGATTGAGTCAGACAAGGTGCTAATTTTGACTCATCCCACTTAGACTTGCTACCACAGACTAAAAAGGCAGAGAGACCATATTCATTCTAACCCTTAACTGTAAGAGATTATTTTGTCTCCTAAAATAAATCAAGGCTTATTAATGTATACATTTACTTTAATACCAATACTAATGAAACGTCCTTGTGACTTTCAAAGTAATAAAACAATGTACTCAGGTAAACCCACTTAAGAAGACATATATTTCTCTCATTTGGAAGATTTACTTTGATCAACAACAATCTAATCTGTATCATAGAATTATCCTAAGGAAAAAATTGTTTTTTCTATAGCAAACTAAAAAAGATTTAGAATTTTGGTGCTCTCCTAATCAATGCTGACTGGTTGAGAAGGTCAAAAGAATTATATACAAAGCTAAACAAACTGAAGCTTCAGGATACAGCTGTTTCAAAAAACAAATTATTCAGGTAGAAATACTTTATTCATCCACAGTCAAGTAAATTCTTATAGGATGAAACAACTTTTCAGCTATTAAAGACTCTCTAGTGTTTGTATCATAGCCATAATTTCATTGTTAATTATGATACAGATTTAAACACCCAGTGTTTTCTGTGCATTATATTGGGAATCTTTGCTACCAGAAAGCAAGGAACAGATACGTTGCCTGTAATATATGATACTAAAACTTGAGGGTCCTCTATGTGCAAAAGCTCATGTAGAGAAAAGTTATAAGCAAGCTCATTACTATAAACATTCAATCAGATCTTACTGACTAAAAGAGTAGTTTGCAACTATTTATGTCAGCACCAATCTTGTAAATAGCTATTCTCCCCCTAGTGAATAACAATTCATGCTGGTGGGTAGTAAAGAATGCTGATTTGATTTCTTTAACTGGTTATTTTACTACTTTGTGTTTCCTAGGGAAAATATGGATATTAAAAATACATATAACCATGCAGCCTAGTAATTCTTTAGCTTTTGTTTCAAAGTAGATACTTCTTGAGTACCTACCATACTTCTGGCATTCTGCTGATTGCTGGAAACATAATGAAAAAGATTTGATATTGAATTTTTAATAAATGTTAGAGGCTTTAACTGAATTCTGGACTGCAGGAATTGAAAAAGCAAAGATCAGTAGATAGGAAGATGCACTGTGGGTCCTTGTAAATGGCAAGAATTCCAGCGTGACTTAAGTGTGAACAATGTTTGGGCAATGTGTCTAGAAATGAGACTCAAGAAGTAGTTGAGACTCAATCCTGAAATGATTCAAATGCCATCCTAAAGAGTTTGCCTTTCATGCTCGAAGCAATAGAGAGTTGGCTTGAAGTGAGTGACATGGTCACATTAGGACTGTAAAAATCTAACCTCAGCAAGAGTACTCCAGAGAAAGAGCAAGAATCAAGAATGTGGAGATATAAACTATCACTTTTATTTTTTTAAGTTTATTTATTTATTTTGAAAGAGACAGAGACAGTGTGAGTGGGGGAGGGACAAAGAGAGAGGTTAACAGAAAATCCTAAGCAGGCTCCCTCCACACTCTCAGGGTGAAGCCCGACATGGGGCTTGAACTCACAAAACGACGAGATAATGACCTGAGCCGAAACCAAGAGTCAGATGCTCAACTGACTGAGCCACCCAGGCACTCCTAAACTATCACTTTTAAAGGTTACAGATCCCAAAGTCTTTTGTAAGCAAAACTGATAGAATGTGACAACCAATTGGGTATTGGACATGAAATTAAAGAGAGGCGTAGAATCAAGGATGATGGAAAGGTTTCTAGCCTGGTTGCTAAAAGAATGGTGATTTCACTGAATAACTCAGACAACTCAGAGGGAAGATGAAAGTCAGGGCACCAGTGCAGGAAGGTAGTGGATTTGGTGTAGGATATGTAGCATTTGAGAGGCCAACAGAAGATCCAAGTAGAAATGACCTGTGGAAACTTGGGGCTTCAGGTTCAAGAAGGTTAGTGACCTACATTCAACAAGATGGTAAGAAGGCACTAATGAAATTCCAAAGGGATAGAGTAACAATCAAAAGAGAGAACAAAAGATAGCACCTTTGGAGAGGCCACCACTTCAAGACCAGGTAAAGGAGATGAGGAGAGTGGGTACAACAAGAAAACCTGAGGCAGGTGGTGAATAAGAGCCTTATTCCCATGACAGCCAAGGGAAGAGCTTCAAGGAGGCAGGGATGGTAGACCCTGTCAGCTGCTTCAGGGAGATTTAGAAGGATGACTAAGAAGACTTGATACTTAGAGTATCAGTATTTATTAAAGCAAATGTTTTTCCTATTGTTTGATCAAATGGTCATCTGGGGAATATCCAGTCATGCATGAGTAATAAAGCTGTCAGAGGGATAAAAGTCAGAGGATTCTATAAGATTGGTCAGCTAAACAGCAAGAAAACCCTACTGCTTGGTAGGTGTTA
>CM053578.1:54369643-54411045 GCA_028646485.1 Cryptoprocta ferox
TAACACCTACCAAGCAGTAGGGTTTTCTTGCTGTTTAGCTGACCAATCTTATAGAATCCTCTGACTTTTATCCCTCTGACAGCTTTATTACTCATGCATGACTGGATATTCCCCAGATGACCATTTGATCAAACAATAGGAAAAACATTTGCTTTAATAAATACTGATACTCTAAGTATCAAGTCTTCTTAGTCATCCTAAGCCCAATGTCTACTATCCCTGCCTCTTTGAAATTCTTTCCCTGGCTGTTGTGGCTATGGGTTAGAGTCAAAAATTTTAAAACCTACAGTTTTAATGTGGAAGACTGAGTGGAAGTTGACCTCCTAAGTCAAAAATAAGAAAACCAGACAATACAGACAAGGAGACAATACAGACAAGGAAAAGTTTTAAGGATTAACAGTCAAATATAACCTAAGATTTCTAATTCTCTTTGTATCTCTAATGAGCTAATATAAATCTAATTTGATGGCTTTAGCTTTGATATCATATGACTAAGGTATAATTAACTGTCTGTTTTGCTTAACTATTGGTCTAACTAGAATTCCTTTTTTAACTGCATCAACCCATGCACTGCTATAAATTAAATTTATTTCTCATTTTCTTTTGGATCAGTGGGTGGAATTAAACTGTAACAGAAATAATTACCAACCAAAAAGTACTCATTCTGATATTTCAAAAAAATAATTCTGCTCTCAGAATGACAGGATTAGTTTCACTGATGACATTTTGGGTTTTAAGTGTTAGCCCAGTTTTGAGTATCTCTGATATACACAGTTCAATGCAGGTTTATTTAGTCTTTGACAAAGACATTGGTTGGATTTTTAAAGAAATTCTTTTGAAGCAGAAAATTGACTCAATGTAGATTTTTCACTCCGTTACACATATTAAAGTACATTGATTCGGGTGATGGAAAGAGGCAGAAAGAAGTGGAGAGGTATGGGAGAAGAGGCCAATAAGGTTATAAATTTCAAATTACAAAGAGACATGAGAATATTACCAACCTTTTATTGTCAGAGAAATGGTGTCTTACTCATGCCCTTGAAAGTGGAGTGTTGGGTTGTCAGTGAATGCCAAGAGTAATTCTCTTCCAAATGGAGGTGACTGGTTCTAGATGAGACATGAGGGTGGTGTGAAAGTGGCTGCAGCCCTAAACAACCCAGTAAAGAGAACCAGATTCCTGAACACACACACACACACACACACACACACACACACACACACGGCAAACTCTAGAGTTAAACCGACCTGGCCTCAAATCCCAGCTCACTCACTTACTAACCATCATCTTGGGCAAATCATTTAACCTCAGTAAGTTAGTAACCTCATCTGTTAGCATCCTGGGAAGATAATAATAGACTTCTGAAGGTTATTATTAGATGTAAATAAGACAATTCCTATAAAGTGCTCATAGGACAATGCAGTAAGTACTAGTTCAATATTATGACTGCATTAGTTTCCTAGGGCTGCTGTAAGAAAGCACCACAAATTGGGTGGCTTGGAACAACAAAAATGAATTATCTCACAGTTCTGGAGGCTAGAAATCTAAAATTGAGGTGTTTGAAGGGCCATATCCCTGTGGAACCTATAAGGGAAGGATCTTTTCTAGTGTCTGGGAGCCCCAGACATTCTTTGGCTTATATCAGAATAGCTCCCATTTTCACACATCATTTTCCCTCTGTGTCTTTACATAGTCTTTCCTCTGGGCATGTCTGTTTCTGTGTCCAAATTTCTCCTTTTTATAAGGACACCAGTCATATTGGATTAGGGCCCACCCTAATGATCTCATTTTAAACTGATTGCATCGGTGAAGACCCTATTTCCAAATAAAGTCACATTCTAAGGTATTGGAGGTTAGGACTTTAACTTAATTTTTTGAGAAGACAACTGACCCATAACAATTATTTACAAAGCTTTTTTGCTAGAGATATTTTGCAAGAAATAGGTTAGTAAGTAAAGTACTTTAAAATTGTAGAATATCCTTCTCTAGTGATTCATTTTGTTTCTTTTTCTTTTAAAAGTAAGGAATACTTGTTTTTTTTTTTTCATGTAGTGACTTTGGTATAAAGTAGTGAGTTTTCTGCCCTTAGCTGAATCTGGAATAACTGGGTGTTGACTGTTCTGTCATCCTATGGTTTCCTGGTCTTGAGGAAAGGAAAATTGCCACAGGTGTATGCAGCAAGGCCTGCAAAAGTATATCACACAGAAAAAGAGCATGTACTTCTGTTCTGAACCATTTGTTAATCATATAACAACCTCAATTATACTCATCATAACTGGAAGAGAATCGCTCTTTAGTGGAATTTAAATGAGTATAAATTACATACTTATTAATCAAAATGAATTCTTTTCAGCCAATTTTTTTCCTCCTTAAATGTTTTTAATGAGTAATATGGACTTTTTATTGTGCAGTTTTCTCTGCCACAGCCCTCATTCTAAGACCATTTTCATCATGAAAAATAATTCCCAAACACTAGACATTCATCTCTACTTCTTTATGTGCTTTACAAAATGATACCTATTTTTACCCCAAACTAGAGGGTCTGATCTCCTAACATGGCAGTCATGGGTACACCTATAAAAGGTTTCAAACTAGGCAACATAAGAAACAAAAACAGGACTATTTGAGGACACAATGCAGGCCAGTAGGACATATAGCACCTTTATTTTTTTATTCAGGGCTGTATTGACCCACATTCATTCAAATGTATCAATGACCTCCCCTCAGAGAACATGTAACAGAGAAAAAAAGATTCATATGCCAATGTGAAGAGAAGAATACAAATAGAGAAGAGAAATTAGTTAAGTCTTTTACAATTTAACAAGATGAAATTTCAAACACCAAATTTTTTTGCCCTCTAAAAGTACTAGCCAAATATAACTTCTTAATAGTGCCCCTGATAAAAAAAGAAGAATCCAAGTGTAGACCTCTATTTGTACCTCTATTTGTACCATGCAAGTGATCATGAAAATGAAATTATCAATCGAAACTTCATACAGCAAATCATATTTTCCCTTTGATTCCATCAAATAATTCAGAGACGATTTATTTTAATTTTTTGAAATAATTTTTTAATGTTTACTTTATTTTTGAGAGGGAGACAGAGTGTGAGCAGGGGAGGTGCAGAGAGTGAGGGAGACACAGAATCCGAAGCAGGCTCCAGGCTCTGAGCTGTCAGCACAGAGCCCGACACGAGGCTGAAACCCACAAACTGTAAGATCATGACCTGAGCTAAATTCAGACACTCAACCAATTGAGCCACCCAGGTGCCCCTGTTTTAATTTTTAATTTGTCTTCAAGGATAGTCAGTTCTCATCTTAACTATGGTTTGTCTTTACCTCAGTTTTCTCAAGTTGTTAAGTGAAAACAACACAATCCCTATATGCACAAGAGATACATTTGGCCCCAACTGAGGGCCTGCAGTTATTGCTAATGGGCACAGTAATGGATCAAGGCCACAAGATGGCACTATAAGCAATGGGCTATTAGTTATTTTAATCTGCACATACTGTAAAAACTGATGCAGTCTAAATGGCTTTAAAGTAAACTGAAAAACTCTGAGACTGCAATGCAGAATAAAGATGAGGACATATTACATAAATGGAAAGAAAGTTTCTATAATGATTACATAGAAAACAATCCACGTCTTCTACTACACATAAGAAGCCACTTTAAAGACTCCTGTTATTTACTGTGATGAATTAGTTACTTGAAAAATGATACATGAATCCATAAGGGTTTTATTATTTTATGGGCTAAAGAAAAATTTTCCATGTGTTCTAACTTTAGTCTTTTTTATTTTTAAATACATGGCACCAGTAAATTTATAGTTGAAGCATAAGACAGAAAACTAAGAATTATTAGTTCACTGGTTATAGCCATAACATAAACAAGTTTAGTCATCAAGTCTGTGTAATCTGATTGTTTCAGTCAACTAAGCAAGGCAACTGACATTGACAGCTTAGAAAAGTGACCTTCCAGATAAAGAATTCTGAAGCTGATGAGGGGCTCTTATCAGAACTGAGTGATGAAGCCAACTCCCAAAGTAGCACCAATTAGTGAAACAAATTAGCAGCATATCTTCTCTTTAAGACACTGGTACTCCTCTTTCCTTCTCTGAAATTCTTTTACTTAGCAGCTGTGTAATTGTTGGAAGGGTTGGAAGGGGGGAAGCAGTTTACATAAAAATTTGAAATGTGCCAATCACTGGAAAAGACCTATTATAATTGAGAGTGTCTTAATACTATGCTGATTTTAGATTGGTGCTGATGGAAGAGCTAAAAATGATGCATAGCAAAAAACGCATGAAATTGGTTGCTAATCTGAACAGACTGTAACAGCAGGGCAAAGGAAAAATTAGATAGTCCACATATAAAAATCTAGAATTAATAATCTTCTTGTGAAATCACTAGCATATTGCTGCAGGTATGGACAAATGGCATATCTACATATTTCAAATTTGGATATAATTAAGTTATAACATTATATTAATTACAATAATGATTCCATATTTGTATATATTGCACATACACTTTTAACTGACCCAAAGCAAACCCAGAAAGAAAGCAAATCAAGGTTATACAAGTACCTCCTTTGAGCATTTTCAATTATGGAGTTTTCTTCTTTAAGCTTTTATTGCCGATTCTACATTAATATACACCTATTTATATGTTTCAGTTCCCAATTAAATCAAAAGCTCCTTGGACTTAGTAATGTATCTTCTAATTCTTAAGTTCCTCACAATAACAACAACAACGATAATATAATAATAAAGCCTAACATTTATTAAGTTCTTATTAGATGCTAGGTATTGTGATAAGTAGATATCACTTCACATAAACCTTGCCAAAAACTCCTATGAGATTAGTACTAATGCTCTCCCTGTTAATAAAGAGGAAACAAAAGTATAATTTGCCAAGTCATGGAGCCAAGCTTTGAATCCAAGAATACATTATGCCAAAACCCCTGGCTTGCCTTGCAGAATGGAGGCAGAGGATGATGGTTGGCAGTGCACTGCCTGATGTCTACCTGGCACCTAAGCTGACTGGCTTTATGGTCTTGCCACATTACTTCAGCATTCTGTGTCCCAATTTAGCTGTTATTATACTATCCTGAAGTTCATACAGTAGAAAGTCAAAAACTCTTCCTAAGAGCCTTCAACCTCTCTCAGGCACCTCCACACTGCACAAATAAACCCTTTGTGAAACACACTCCAGTTGCTCTAATAAACTCATAAAAGTATTGGCATTTGACATGACTGAAATAAAGTGTATATTTGATTTTCAGTAGTCGTCCTCCATGGCTTCTGATAGGTGCCACTGTGCTGTGTCCATTAGCATTTAAGGCTATAGTAGTTAAAGTAGTGCTTTCTTTCTTCAGCAAATCTACTAAAATGTCTACATATCAAGCAGGGTTGGTCATTGAAATGGACGATGTAGATGAATAGTAAACCTTTTTGGGAAAACGTTCATTTAGAGTACTGAATTTTAACATTACTAAACCTTATTAATGGATTACCACAGTTTGTTCCCAAACCTGTTTATGTTACATGGCTAAGAAAAAGAGCAGGGAATTAAGAGTGGGTTAGCTCAATGGTAGGAGCTTGAATCCCCACTTCCCTGAATGTCTTAACGTGTAAGATGACACAGACAAACCTATGACATATTGCAAGGTTGTGGCCAGGAACCCAATACTCCTGTGTACACTGGCTCCCACTAGCTGTGTTTGCTTACCAAGTGTCAATTGTATTTGTTCTCAAACCTGTTTAGGTCTGTTGCTCTTGTTATTTTAAGTTCAAATATGTTTTTTACTACATAAGCAAAAAAAAAAAAAAAACCATGAAAAAAATAATTTTTTTTCTAGGAAACTTAAGTTGAAATCCAGAGAGTTTGGTAAGAGCTCTCAAGTTACATGTGATAAAACAGTTGTAAAAAATTGGAGAAAAATCACATAGGTCTATAAGGATTCTACATCTCTTAAGATTCCTTCACAAGCTCCTCTTAAAACTACCTCCATTTTAAATCAAACTAAATGATCAATCATAGATAATGCATTATAGGTGTGGTTTTTCTAGGGCAAACAAAGTGATTTTCTAGTTAGTTGATCCACAAAGAAAATACTTCTCCAACAAGATAAGATTCTCCAATAAATGTGCATTAATATTTTAAATTAAAATAAAATGTTTAAGAGGTATGTAATTATGTCAATGAATTTTGGGCTTAACTAACCAATTACCAGTCCTGACTGTATCAGATAAGAAGGCTTCTTCTATTTTACGGTGATACTGTTTTTTTACCTAATCTAATATAGACCTATGTTTCAGATTTTACAGAGTACCCAAGAACTTTAATTTTACTGAAAGAGCCATAGTTTGATAACTGATTCAAATCTTGGAAATTAAAATGTTAACTTTGAAAATTGAATATAATACTTAGTGTCCAGTTTTTTTCAATAAACATTCCTTTTTTAAAAATTTTTTTAAATGTTTTTATTTATTTTAGAGAGAGAGAGAGAGAGAGACAGCGTGAGCAGGGGAGGGTCAGAGAGAGAGGGAGATACAGAATTCGAAGACAGGGTCCAGGTTCTGAGATAGCTGTCAACACAGAGCCCGACGCGGGACTCGAACCCACGAACCGTGAGATCATGACCTGAGCCGAAGTCAGACGCTTAACTGACTGAGCCACCCAGGTGCCCCTCAATAAACATTCCTAAAATTACATCCTTCTGAGTATGTTTGCAAACAAAGGCAGATTTACCCATTGATATCTATTTACATAGTAAAATCTCAAGGATTCCATGAAAATCCTTTGTCCCCTACATATACCCCCACCAGCTTGCAGATGTCTACACTGCTACAGTTGATTCAATTTTCTTGCTTTCTGACAGCAGCTTTTCCTACAGTCAGTACTGAGGGCCACAGAACCCTCTAACTCGCATGGAGAAGAAGAGGGAAAAGGGCAAAGAAAAATTATATACTCCAAGGTTTCTCATCTCCCTAATGCTTGATAAAATCAAGTGTCTCCCCAAGTATTTATCACAGAACAACTTACAGAATCACTATTCTGAGGAACATCCAGTAGTAAAATGTTTACTGTTTGAACCAAATTTTCCTTATCTCTAAGCACAATAATAAGCAAAATGCGTAGTTATATTAAATAGAGTTGCGACATACAAAGGTGTCTAACAGTGAGCCATTCCACAAATATTAGTTTCATATTCCTGCATGAGCTATTTTTTCCCATCAGAAATAAATAGGTGCTTTATTTAACTGCTACATAAATAGAAAAGGAAGGGGAAAAGAAAGAAAATAGACTGTTGTCACTAGAATTATTTTGTTTAGAAACAAATATTTTATTTGTAACTATTGCATTAAAAAGATAGGGTCTACTTTCTTCTTATGGAACTTTAGAAGAAATTTCTCTGTTGTGTTTTAATTTTTATCATTTATTTTATGCTTTTATTTTTTGCTTAATACTTTGTGTTATTGCAAAAAGAGCTGGGCAATATTCTTTTACTAGCTTTTCAATGGCTCTAGAACATTCCCTCAGAGAAGTTAATGCTTTTTCCTCCATTGTCACAGTCCACCCATTAAAAACTAACTGGCTGTGTAAAATTAATTAATAGTGAGAAGAGTAACTACAAACATAACTTCTAGTGAGTTAGGCATGAGAAGTTACTGGGTGCCACCACTACCGCACAACAAATCTTGTGAGGCAATATTTTCTCATCTCTTCTAAGTTTTGTGAGAATCTACACTCTAGGGGCATCTGGGTGGCTCAGTCAGTTAAGCATCCAACTTCGGCTCAAGTCATGATCTCACAGTCTGTGAGTTCGAGCCCCATGTAGGGCTCTGTGCTGACAGCTCAGAGCCTGGGGCCTGGGCTTGGGATTCTGTGTCTCCCTCTCTTACTGCCCCTCCCCTGTTCAAACTCTGTTTCTCTTTTGAAAGAAAGAAAGAAAGAAAGGAAAGAAAGGAAAGAAAGAAAGAAAGAAAGAAAGAAAGAAAGAAAGAAAGAAAGAAAGAAAGAAAAAGAAAGGAAGGAAGGAAGGAAGGAGAAAGAAAGAGAGAAAGAGAGAAAGAAAGAAAGGAAGAAAGGAAGAAAGGAAGAAAGGAAGAAAGAAAAAGAATCTTCACTCTAAAGCTCTAACGAAAGCAAATCAGCCATAAATAAAACATTGACCTTTAGCCTTCAATGATTATCCCAGGAATTTGAGAATGTCACCCAAACCCAAACTGAGCCTCTGGGAGTCACCTCTCAATGGCTCCATGGCCCTGCCTGACCCGGAGCCTGGCACAAATAAGAAATACTTGGATTTACCCTGTGAAACTTCTCAGAAAAAAAAGAGTTTGCTTCTACTACATAAAGGAGTGCAAGCCATCATCATCCACCTTGGAAATTCAGTGGTTTCCTTAAATTTAATATTCTGAGATGCCATAAACAAAATTTATCCATTTTATTATTGCTTCCTAAACTCTGTAGATTGAAAGCAAATCCCTCTCTATCTGCATTTCCAGACCAATGAGCTGGGTCAGCTTCCCGGGCATGCAACCTGTCCAGTCACATAGCACCCCATGCTTACAAGAGTCCTAAGCTTGTTTTAATGCTCTATTGTCACACTATTAAGAATTCTTAATAAAACTATTAATAATTTTTTTTAACAAGAGGCCCATCATTTTCATTCTGCACTGAACCCTACTAATCCTGTTTGGCCTTGCCACAGAGTCTGAACTGTCTAGGCCTCATGTGGGATCCTATGCTCTCTTCACAGTCTGTGGCTCTAGGATTAAGACAAGAATTAGTGCTGGAAGTCAAAAGGGCTAGTCAAGCTGAAGTTCAGAGACCAGCTGTGGAGAAAGCCTGTTCTTACAACAAGCGTGCGGGCAAGAAATGTATTGAAGTTAGAGTCTCTGAAATCTTTTTGAGGTCTTCCAGAGCCCCATTGTTTTTCCTTTGCTCAAAACTAACCAAAGTTTTCCAGATACACCAAGGTTAGTGTGTTCTCTGTACATAAATATGCATCACTTCTGCTTGCAAAATTTCAGTATATCTCAGGGAGGATGGCAAAATAGGCTTGCCCGCTGAACTTTGGTGAGCTCAGAGTCTGATTTGGTTGTTCTGCACAGCATGCTCTTAAATGGTCCTCAGTACCCATTAGACAGTCTAAAGCAATCAATAGCCTTAGTGCCTCTATTACATCAGAAAATACATAAAAAAGACAATAAGAGCGATTCACTCTGCTTCAAGAAAGATAAGCAGTTCACTAGAGATGTGGAATGCTGTTTCCTAAAGTAGTATCAATTCTTGATGTGGTTATGAGAAAAAGCTATTAGTCATAGCACAGAATGAAGTTCAGAGGAATACTCTGCCCAGGGCTAAATCTTCCTATCACACCCGAAGGTAAGCTATAAATAAGAAAGGAAATGAAAGCTCATTTCCTCTGTAAAACAGAGGATTTCTTTCTGTGAATTCCTTCACGCATATATCAGGGACTTATACATTTACACAGTATGGAAATGGA
The DNA here is from genome assembly GCA_028646485.1 of Cryptoprocta ferox. NCBI lineage: Eukaryota > Metazoa > Chordata > Mammalia > Carnivora > Eupleridae > Cryptoprocta > Cryptoprocta ferox. The sequence goes on from CM053578.1 coordinate 54,379,161, forward strand.
TCCACTAACTGATCCACTAGGGCCAAACTCCTAACAGTAATACTTACACATTAGCAAGGTGCTTCATTATAGTTGATGGATTTTCCCACTTTGAGAGAACAGCTTTCCTGGTTGGCAGATAGCAAAACATTTTATCTCCTTGAATAGTGTTATTTGCTCTCTGCATTCTCAATAAGTCACTGCCTCTGGTTCGAAGTTCCTCCAACCTGAGACCTAGCAGCATCTATTTCAATACTGGGAGTTCTAGAATTCTCCAGTCCCATACCATGTCAGAAAGATGCTGGATCGATGACATATTCTGGTCAAGACCAAATGTAGTCAGAAATTACCATCACATCCAAGCAGCTTGAGGCCCTTAGGTTTCCCAAAATCTGCATTGGAAAAAGAGCCCTAGAGAACTTCCAGGTCATCACCTCATCTGGCAACGAGATTTTTATTCATATCCCAGTATTTCCCATCAGTTGTCTCAAATCCTTTGAGGAACAAGATGGAGAAGGAGGGAGGGAGGAGAAAGACAAAATCAACTGTGTGACATTTTGATCCAATCTAAAGCACGCTAGTATAGTTTCAGGTTTAAAAGAATTAAATATATTATATATAAGATATAATCAATAGTATATATATATAGGGTGTGTGTGTGTGTATATATGTGTGTGTGTGTATATATATATATATATATATATATACACATACATACTATTTATAAGCAAAACATTCTTTCTCTGGTGAACTTCATCCCAGCACCAGTGGAGATAAGGGAGGCTGGGGGTAAACTTAACCTAGTACAAACTACATGTGGTTAGTAATCATGCACTCATCTCAGAAAGAAACATGAACTATTCGAATCAAATAACTATTGAGTCAATGAGAATTCACTTGTATCTTGAGTTTTCTGCATCTCAGACATTGCAATTCTACCTTTAAAGTCACAGTAGTGACATTTTTGCTTTTTAAGTCATGTGGTTGATGAACAACACAACTTATAAGTTTTACTATAGAAATTTACAGCAGTAATGTTCAAAGTTATAAGCTTCTGAGAGAATAGTTTGAAAAAATATTTAAAATATAATACAGTTTGATATTTGGAAATGAAAATAGATGTATTGTTTCCATAAAACAAACTGTAGAAAGGCTCATCCAGCAATATCTTCCTGGCCAGTCAAGATAGGATTCTTGTAGATGCCTAGGAAGGAATGAGTTTTCAAATGCTGCAAAATATCTACCTAAAGGAAAAATATCATCTTCTTCCTGTAAGTTTCTGTAATTTTTTCAATTGGGTATTTATTAGAGAGGTGGGGGAAGGACATTTGGGTCATAATAAAATCTCTTATTCTCACCTTCAGACTGCACAGGAGACCCTAATTAAATTTCTAACTCTTCTGTAAATAACACCTTACACTTAAAATAAACCTTATTTATAATAATGCTTTTGGGGGCATATCTGGTAACCCTTTGGAGGCTTCCCAGTTATAATACACTAAATAATATTTTACTGCTTTTCCCCTAATCTTAAAATAATATGCTTAAATAATCTTAATAACAACAGTAGAGTTGGAAATAGTATGAAAAAGCTATAGACCAACTCCATTTATCAAGTGCTAACTGAACCTAGCAATATATCAAGACAATAATACACACCCAAGCAAGATTCATTGCAAAAAATAAAAGTAATACAAAATTTAAAAGTTTCCAAATAGTATATAAATTAATATACTATTAATATAAAGTGGAAAAGCAAAAATTGCCCAGAATTGGGATGGGGGGGGCTCAGGGTAGACAAGATTCTAGGATGTCTTCTGGCTTTACTTCTGTCAAAATGCCTGCATCAAAAACACTTGAAACAAAATGTTTTATGTAGTGAAATGATAAAGAAAAATTACTAAAATATTCTTACCATTAATACTATTTGCCTTTCCAATAAACATATGCCTCCTACTTATTCATAGCCCATTTTCACCAACATTTCTATTTCTTATAGTTCTTAAGAGTACATTCCACATAGACTTTTTTTCCAGATGTTCCTTTTACTCTTAAATACGTTGTGTTAACTATCAAAAATCAATTATCACAGTAGATAAACAGTTGCAGCACCCTTTTGAGGTTCTTAAGCCAAGTGGACTACTGATTTACATACCAATTTTTTGAGGATTCCTTAGTTTGACATAATATAACCTTGCTCTGTCCAAATATCAGCTTAAGAGTGTCAAAAGTATGCCAGTCTAAAATCTCACCTAAGTATTTTGATGTGCTTCCAGAATGACTGAGATTGGTATAGAACATGACAATATGCACTTTACTTCACTATTGACTGGAGAACACAAGGTTTTTTTTATCTTTTTTTTTTCATTCTCAGCTCTTGGGGCTGAAATATATAGATGATTCTCCACAAATCTGTTTTATTGTGGAAGTAGAAATACTGTAGGCTCCTACATCTGTGAGAAGACAGGCAAGGAGCACTTGGAAGATGTTACACCACTGACATACTAATTGCTTCTGGGGCCACTCTTCAATCAAAATTTTCTTACCCATAAAATGAAACTACCCATGTGGTGTTGCCCACCAGAGTACCAGGGTTGAACGGGACCAAGGGTGTTGTCTGACGCTCTACCCACAGGCAGCCAAACATCAGTATGGCATAAAGTCCAGAAACATCAGAGTTTAAAGATTCAGATTCAACTCTTAGCTCTGTCATTTTCTAATTATGTAACCTGGAGCAAATAATTTAAAATCTCCAAATTTCTCTCTCTCTCTCTCTCTTTAGATGTAAAATGAAAGTTTGAACAAAATAATCTTTCTGGTATCTTTGCTTTCTATGATTTTCACACATACAGAGCAGATGGTTCTTAAAAATTTTCCAAGAGGATTAATCAGGTAAGATTCTTATATTGCCTTTATGTCTTTAACAACTCACTGTTCATCATACATGAAGAACTGTGATTTCATTTTCATGATCTTCAGTTTCCTGCTGATTAGTTAGGTATATATTGTGGCATATTAAATGGCATAATTTCTACAATTAACCCAACAGGTACTCTTTGCTCTGAGCTGTCCTCTTTATAAGTAGTGAGAATAGTCAATGTGCTGTTTACAAAAAATAATAAGCCAGGCAGAAGGAGAGGAAAGCACATTAATGTCTCAATTCCACGATGAATTTCTTGCTAGATGAGACAGACTGCAGTTACCTCATCTGTAATAAAAAAATTTTTTTAAGTTTATTTATTTTCTCTTGAGAGAGAGAGAGAGAGAGCGAGAGAGAGCGGGCATAAGTGGGGGTAGGGCAGAAAGAGAGGGAGACAGAGAATCCCAAGAAGGTCCTGCACTGTCAGCACAGAGCTCAACAAGGGACTGGAACCTATGAACCATGAGGTCATGACCTGAGCTCAACCAACTGAGCCACAAGGGTACCCTCATCTATAATACAAAACTTAACAACTGTCTTACCTATCTCATAAGAATATTGACAGAACCATATGGGTTAATATATATGTGAAGATTCAAGTCTCTGCAAATGTAAATTTTGATGTTATTATAATGATTGATGCTGCCAATAACTTCTAAGATAGTAAATGGAATGAACTGTTATGTATCCTATCAACTTCCAGGTGGCTGTCTTGCTAAATATAGCACCAGACCATAGGTCTCTCTGTTGGATAAGCTCCCTGGGTTTAGTGCCCATAATAAGTTCAGTATAAACATTGTACATCATTGAACCATGAAGAACAAGAGAGTATTTTTCCAAAGTATTTTTCTGGGAATAATTGTGAAGGATCATCTTCTGTGTGAATGGCTGTGACCTTGTACTTCCAGCACAAATAGAACTATGTTTTCTATACTGGTCCTAGTGAAGATGTAATTTCAAGGAGAATGACTTATTACTCTGTGCATGGCAGGGGGAACAATAACCCTTGTGTAACTCAATGATCTGTGCATAATCTTCCCCCTGGCAACAATTTAAAGACAGAAAGGAGGAAGCAGTTTGGATTCCAGTTTTCACCTACTTAAGAAATTCATGCTGCAGACCAGAACTTTGCCATAATTTACCCAGTTTTGTTTTCAACTGGATGGGTCTTAAAAGATAAAGCAACAGAAATTCCCATGGCAACAAACCACAAGTATCAGAACCAAATCTTAAAACAGTGGTCATTCTGGATCTAGAGTAAAATGAACTTATTGTCAGTCTTAAAGAGACAATAATTCTATCACCCTGTCTCAGGGGTTAATAGAACAGTAATAGCAAACTCCCATCAGGTCTCATGACTATCCAAATCATGAAAGTATCATGTCAAATTGCTAAGCTGAGGTTTTAAAATAAATTTAGAGTCAAACACTGAAAAGGAGCAATAGACACTTAAAGGTTCATCCAAGGATTGTGATTCTATGTCTTCATAACAGGACAGAATAATTCACAGCTTATTTTCAAGCCTCATTCTGGGTTCGGAAATAGAAAGTTGGAAAAAATGCCTAGAACAGATTTCAGTTACATTAAACCACAAGCATCATTGAGAGATCATGACAAACAAAATTGATGTCAGTATTAAAGGATTCGCAAAATTAATTAGGAATATTTTTTTGGAGCGCCTGGGTGGCTCAGTCAGTTAAGCGTCCGACTTCGGATCAGGTCATGATCTTGTGGTTTGTGGGTTCAAGTCTCGTGTTCGGTTCTGTGCTGACAGCTCAGAGGCTGGAGCCTGCTTAGGATTCTGTGTCTCCCTCTCTCTCTCTGCCCCTCCCCCACTCATGCTCTGTCTCTGTCAAAAATAAACATAAAAAAATTTTTTTAAGAAATACTTTTTTTTTTGAGACAGAAAGACAACTGATATGGACGGGTTTTTGGAAATGAAGTACACCAAATAGTCAAGCACTGAAAATGGAGCTAACACTTCCCAGATGCCATGGTGGACGTAATTACCCAGTGCTACAGATTAGGCGGCAGGTTTAAAGAAAAGGTATTGATTTCCCAGTCACTTATTATATGCCATAGACAGTAAATCTTCCAAAACACCAAACACACTTTCCAGACAGACAAGCATGTTCCAGCTTTCTGATAGTGTCAATTAATTCTGAGGAATCATTTTAAATTCTCTCCAGTGAGAGAGTTTTGTTATTGCATTTTTGTTTCATTTAGACCCCTTTTCAAGAACTGTGTCTAATAGACCTTCAGAGCATCTCTGGGCAGCTCTAACTTACATAACCTCATTTTTCAAAAGTGTTCATTACTTTCTCCCCCTCTTAACATGCTCTCACTCCAGCTCAGGGCCTCCCTGGGGGGACTTTGCTGCCTGCTTTGGTAATATAGTAGTGCTTACCTTTGAGACTTTTTCTCATTTCTAAATGGAGTGTGCAGAATATGAAGGGGGTGGGGACAAAGCTCCTATTGTTGCAGATTGGCAATGGAATCAGAATCTGCCAGTGAAAATAGCCTACAATCATATCTAGCCAGGATATTATCCGGGGCACATGTGGGAGAAATAAAAGGAAATAATGGAAAATGACAAAAGGAAATGGCTTCATTTCTACTTCCAATCCAGAAAAAAAAAAGAAAAGGAAAAAATAAATATCCAAGTATATTTTAAAAATACATTATTTAAAATAAAAATTATGAAGTATACTACAGAGTCATCTTATATTCCGTTTGAAATTCTCTAAGAATATAATGCAGCTTCATTTAAACTGCATACTTCACAATTTTGCTAAACATTAAAAAAAAACCTCTCAGCTAGAGATAATTCACTGGAACACCTCACTTCTCTGCTCAGTGAAATTAACACTATTTGCAAATTCTGTCTTGCAAAAAGCAAAAGAAAGCTATAGTCAGACTTATCCTCACCTCTTTTTCATCTTCAGGAGGGAAAAAGTACATTAAAAACCATAAATGTAAAATGTTTTATTTGTCAGTGAAACACAACACTGGAGTAAAAGGAAAATATTAAATTATTTACTTCATAGTTGTATGTGTACAAAGTCATCATTTTTTAATAATTCCCAACTCGTTAGCTTGTTAGTGTTTTTATTTTTCTTCCAGACATAAAGCTTATGCTTGGTCACGGATATTTATGAAAGGCCAGAATGCCTCCAGTAATGTGATTTAGAAATCACATTTTCCTCAGTCACACACTCTCCCTGAAATCTATTAAATATGTAGAATCTCACATTTATTTAACCACCTATGCACGTACATCAAGTACAGCACTATCAATGCATTCATGAGTCTCCAATGTAAGGATGACATAATACAAAAATAATGAACATCCTCCAAGCATTCCAATGGGCTATAAGAAGATGGACAGGCACAGATGATGCCCAGCTCAACTAGTTACAAACCAAGTGGTCCTGAACACATTATTAAAATCTCTCACATTTCATTTTCCCATCCACAAAATGAGGATGATAATCATTACCCACAGGATTGTTGGGGATTAAATGAGATAATGTATGCAAAGCACTTATCACAGAGTAGGCACTTAATAAATGGTTTTCTTTATTTTCCTGTTCTCTTTCTAAGGAAAAAACAAACACTGAGAGATACTCCACTCTGTTTTGATGTCTAAACTGTGCTTTCCCTTTAGCAAAGATAATGTGAAATTATGTGCATGTGGAAGGGAATAGGTTTAATATGCCATTGAAGAACATATAGTTGCTCTATCAAAAATTCACCCTGCAGGGATAATCAGAAAGCCATACTCCAAATGTGGCTATTACACAGAGAGCTTTACCTGCCATTAATAGCATGGTGCTTTGCCAATGTTAAACATGGACTTTCACCGGTGAAATTAGTAGTTTATTAATTAGCACAGCATATATAAATATGGATGGTAATTACTGAAATTAGTGGTATGCAGGATGTGTGTATTGGTAATAATATTCTAGAGATAACCCTCCAACCCTTTTATTAATAAGGTATAAATATCTAGAAAATTCCAAACTTGTATTTATTGGGATGGACCCTGAGGCTGTCCGATCCTGCCATCTGGTCAAAGGATTCTGGTTGCCTGATGTCCACCACAAGAGCAACTGGATTCTGCTTTTGAAACATTGCAAGTGGTGTTTTGATCACCTAAAATGGAGAGAACTTGGACTTCATAAAGCTTACTGAATAGTGTCTGAACTATTTGACCTGACTTGCCAATAAATTTTTTGTTTAAATAAATGTCTATATGCAGCAGAATTTGGTCTGAGATCTGCTTTCATTAAAACCAAGGAGCAAAGTAGCAAAGTTATTCAATAGTTAGTAGTCAACTTCTACTTACTGCAAACTTTTTGGCAACTATTATAATGCATCTAGGTACTATTATGAACCTTAGTTGTGTGCGACCAAACTGGCCTAGGTCAGTTAGCTTCATGCTTGCTTTCTTTTCTAATTAAAAGAATATATTAACTTAGATCAATGGTTAATTAATTTCTTGTGGAATGCAAACACACAGAATAAATCACAGGAGTGGAAACAATGTGAAATTAGAAATCAAAAGAAACTATTGGGACCTCATCAAAATAAAAAGCTTCTGCATAGTAAAGGAAACAATGAAGAAAACTAAAAGGCAACCAACAAAATGGGAGAAGATATTTGCAAATGACATATTAGATAAAGGGTTAGTATCAAAAATCTATAAATAACTGAGCAAACTCAACACCCAAAAAACAAATAATCCAGTAAAGAAATAGGCAGAAGACACGAACAGACATTTTTCCAAAGAAGACATCCAGATGGCTAACAGACACATGAAAATCAGGGAAATACAAATCAAAAGCACCACGAGATACCACCTGACACCTGTCAGAATGGCTAAAATTAATAACTCAGGAAACAACAGATGTTGGTGAGGATATGGAGAAAGGGGAACACTTTTGCACCATTGGTGGGAATGCAAACTGGTGTGGCCACTTGAAAACACTATAGAAGTTCCTCAAAAAATTAAAAAATAGAGCTACCCTATGACCCAGCAATTGCACTATTAGGTATTTATCCAAAGGATACAAAAATGCTGATCCAAAGAGGCATATGTATCCCAATGTTTAGAGCAGCACTATCAACAATAGCCAAATTATGGAAAGAGCCCAATGTCCAAAGACTGGCAAATGGATAAAGAAGATGTGGTACACACACACACACACACGAGGAAATATTACTTGGCGATGGTGATCAAAAAGAATGAAATCTTGCCATTTGCAACAACATGGATGGAACTAGACTGTATTATGCTAAGTGAAATAAGTCAGTCAGAAAGACAATTACCATATGATTTCACTCATATGTGGAATTTAAGAAACAAAACAGATGAACATAGGGAAAGAGAAGGAAAAACAAGATAAAAACAGAGTAGGAGGCAAACCGCAAGAGACTCTTAAATACAGAGAATAAACTGAGGGCTGCTGGAGGTTGTTGGATGGGGTGGATGGGCTAACTGGGTGGTGGGCATTAAGGAGGGAACTTGGTGGGAAGTGCACTAGGTGTTATTATGTAAGTGATGAATCACTAAATTCTACTCCTGAAACCATCATTACACTATATGCTAACAAACTTGGATTTAAATAAAATGAAAAAAAAAAACAAAATCAAAAGAATGCAATTTTTAAAAATTATAATGTTGAACCTGATAAAGTTTCAGTGAGTTGATATATGGCTTTTAGCATCATAAAATAACACCATTTTCTGGAGACAAAAATGGGTGAAATTTATCATGAACCTTAAAAATAAATGTTCTACCAATAACCACATAAAAAGATGTTCAACACCATTAGCTATCAAGATAAGGCCAATCAAAACCACAATGAAATACCGCTTCGTACCCACTAGGATGACTCTAATCGAAAAGACCTATAACAATAAGCATAGTCAAGGATGTGGAGAAATTACAACACTCATACATTGCTGGTGGAAATGTAAAATAGTGCACCCATTTTTGAAAACAGTCTGGTAGTTCTTCAAAAAGTTAAACATTAGAGTCACCATATGACCCAGCAATTCTACTCCTAGGTACATATCCAAGGAAAATGAAAACTGACATGCAAATGTTCACGGCAGTATTATTCATAATAGTTGAGAAGTAGAAACAAATGTTTAAGTAAGTTCCTTCAATCCCGACTTAATCGAGGGTTTTTATTAAGAAAGGATGTTGTATTTTGTCAAATGCCTTTCCCTCCCAAATGCCCACAGAGTCTTGCCCGCCCAGCCCTACCTATCTCCAGCCTGACAGGGTCAGGTTTAAGGTCGTCAAGTCTCTTAATGTCCCCAGTTCAGGTGATGGTAGATTGATAACAAGATTATAGCCTGATACTCATGAGCAGATGCAGCACAAAGATACTTGAGCACAGTAAAAAGACAACAGTGTCTTGTACTTCAAGTTTAATACCCAAGGCAGCCTAGAGGGACACACACCTTATATGAACACCTGGAGTTCAGAGGAAAAAAGAAAGAGAATCAATTGAAGAGTACATCACAATTTATCATAGTTATTTGAGAAGGAGCTTTGGATTAAATCTTGCTCCCTGATAAAAGCCACTATTTTATCATGAGCCCTTGTGATATTACCTAGACTTAATAAAGTATACTCATGTAAGTAAAAGGTACAGAAAAAAAATTGTTGAATTATCAAAATCATAAAAATTATATGTCTAATTGCTTCTTAAAGCTACATTATATACTTACATATTATTGTCTGTCTCTACCACAAGAATTAAGCTCGGAAAGAGAAGGAATTTTTGTCTGTCTTATTCATCAGTTTAACCCAAGTACTGGGAACTGTGCCTCAAATATAGTAGTGTCTACTAAGTAGAAGCTCAGTAAGTAGCGGATGAGTGAATGGTTCCTCCACATAGTGGAACACTATTCAGCTGGTAAAAATAATGTTCAGATCAATGATCACTCACAATCCTCTCCATTCTGCATTGGAACGGCGATACCCCTGTAAATTATTTAGTTCATTTATTTCATGTCCCTGCTATTTCATGTTCCTGCTAAATGCAAACTACCTTACAATGTTTTGCAAAGTATATGGAAAGAGATAGAAGGATGCCACATCCAAGTACTTATCATTTCCTTGGGAACTCTCAGAAATTGAGAAACTAAGAAAGTAAGAAATTACAAATGCCGGGATTATCAGCAATCTGATGACATCGGAATTTTTGCAAGGGGCTTGTAAATTTGCAGGCATGCCAAGCATTATTTGCATCTGAAATACAAAATGCACCATGTAGGCACTATCCTTCATTTTGTCAATTGTTGTATTACTGATTTTTTTTTAACTTCCTGATAATTTGATCACTACATAGTCTCTAAATTAATTGTTAGTCAAAATCCAACTGTAATCATTGAGGGCATCTGAAAAAATGTTAAACTATAAAATATTAGGAACTACTATTAAGGACAAATGATATCACTTTTGGAATAGCGCCTACTTAAATCTGAGATGTCATAATTGGACTTAAATCCTATAAAAGGATTAAGAAGATGAGACTTTTTGCAATCAGATATGAATATAAGTAAAGCACAAGGCCAAATCCAGAATGGAGTGACCATTTTCTATTGAATGTGAACCCCTAAGCTGGTCCCCAACAGGTAGACCTGCCTTCTTACCCCAAAGTTAGACTGCCTACGCAGGAGGCAGAGAATAGAGCCAGAAGTCCACAGAAATATTTCTCCCATAGAAAATTCCCTGCAGTTTAACCTGAGTTCTGAAAGGACTGTGTTGGTAATGGTTTTCTTGTAGATCTTGCTTGTTTCTGAAACTCTCAGTCAGATATAGTCCAGGGAACACTTAGAACATGAACAAATGAGTCTCTGAAGCTCTTGTAGTTTCACAGTGATCATATGGGACCTGGGTAATAGATGTTAAAAGGCAAATAGTGCAGTGACTAGGCAGTTTAAATGTAGATAAGTATTACAATCAACAAATTATGAGATTTAATCTATATTTTTCTAGGACTGAAATCTTATTGATCAAATATAACTTGAAATCAGGAGCCATCTGCCAGGAATTCTAAAACCTTTTTGCTAGGCACTGACTTTTAGCTATAATTTTATTGCAACAGGATTGAAAATCTAACTTAATTGGAATGGAATATAGGTAGAAAAGGGGAAAAATTGAGTAAGAACACAAAGGCCACTTCTTATAAGTAGTAAATTCACTGTTTGTTTAGCATTTGAGTATCCGAAAGACAATAGAACATTAGTAGAAAACACACAAACCTGCCTGGCAGAATTGCAATACCTCTAGCCATGTATACCAGGAGATTTTTAAAAAATGGTAACTATTTGAAAAGTACTTTTGAAAAGTACCTTTGTGTAGAAACTAACTCTTCAGAAGACGACAGAAAAAACATGTCCATCTTGTTAGCATTAAGTTGATTTTATTAAACTGATTAGTTGTTTGGGGATTAGCTATTATGGCAGAACTAAAGCTTGTAGCCATGTCTGCGGACTTTCTGAAAAAATCAATCCTATGCCAGTCAAATTCCATGCAAGTCACACATCTGTGAGCTACATTCATTCTTCTGGGACCCCCAGTTTGTCACCCGTATCAGCACAGTGTATTCAACATCCCTCTTCCTCACCAAAGTGAACTGTAATACCTTTTACACCCTTGACATCTCAGAAGGATCTTAAGCATTAGCTTTTGCACAATCAAGGATAGCTTAAAAATGTAAAGCCAAGAGCTTATCAAATCCTTCCCACTATTTGGCTGTGAGGCTCAAGTCTTTTGCAAATAACAAAGCTCCAGCTTTTGCAAGACTCATTAGCATCATCCGTGCACCATCCTCAACACCAGTTGGCAGGGCAGTGTCACCCATAACGGATTCCTGGAACGTGGCCAGTCCCAGCAGCCAAGCTCAGCTGGCTGCATCCCAGTTCTGCAGGGTGTCTGAACATGCTGGCATGAAGCAGAGCAGCAGGGTGGCTGAACACTCTGAATTATGAGCTGGAGAGAGGTGACCATACGCTGAAGAAACCCTGTAGAGATTAGCCAGAGAACTTCAAGACACAACTACTTATATGTCAGCTGTTGGAGAGTAAATGCAATGGCCACACTCTTTATGCAACATTGCAGTAAGAACGGCTCTTTTGGGGACCAGGTATAGATGACCTGGGAAGGGCAGAAAAGAGCCAATGATCATTTTCATACCCCAGGTTTCATCTTGCCTGTCCCTATATCTTGAGAGATCACCAATGCTTGCTCCCATCCAAGTCTCTTTATTTTATTCTGCAAAATAATGCCTCTCTTTACTCACCCAAGATTAATAGAGTGATAAGTTAATTGGATGCAAGGAGTGTAGTCATACCATCTAAATCAGCTGGCTTATACACATCGCTGAAAAACAGGGACATTTGCTAGAAACCCATGAAGTGCACCAAGAAATTCCAATCATCTCTTTTGTTTGATCTGCTTTTGTGTGCACTTCCAACGTGAATTACCGAACTAGTAATTTGTCAGTGTATAATTTAAATTATTAATATGTGCTTATGGTAGACTATTATTTCATACAAAACTAACCACTGCTGATGAAATTATTGCTAATTATGCAAGAACTTTAAAGCGTATGATGATTTTAAAGTCATTGAAAGGGAAGTTTTTAGGCAGAGTCTGGATGGCCACCTGTCAGGTAAAGATTCCTGAGGACGAGGGCAGGGTTGGGGGGAAATGATCTTGATGACCTTCCCAGCCTTTTCCATGAATATGATACAGCACAGCCACTGAAATATAGGCATAGAACTTTCAAGAGACACAATGTGATCCTATGCACAATTATGTTAAATATATAAATAGTCCAGAAATGAATATACCACATGTAATTTTCAGTTTATCCCAGGCGAATTATTTGATGATTCTCATATTGAAAAATGTTTGGACTTACACCAAACACAACACAGCTGATAGTCTCCAGAAGTTGACATTTTAAGAAATCAGGACATACAAATCATATTATGCTAAATATGCAACAAATTTACCACGACCCATATGAACGATGACATAGCAGTTATTTGTATAAAGCAAAATAACAAATAGATTCAAATTATTTGTTTGGCTTTGAAACAGATGGCGAGCTTTCATGAAGTTCATTTACTGTAAGCACTACCTTAAGCACTTTACACCTGTAATCTATTTTACCCCTCACAACAATGCTATTATGGAGGTTCTGAGGCTAAGAAAAATTGACCACCTTGCTGAAGGTCACTCAGCTAATAAGTAGCAGGGCAAAGACTTGAACCTGCCTCAAAAGCTATCATATCTGGAGCCCCCTACCCAGCATTGAGCACCTGGCTTTCATTTCCCTTCCTTCTTTCCTTACTTGCAGGCAACACTGAAACTAACTTTATACTGGTGAATGTGGGAGGAGGTTGTCTGAAGCCTGCCTGACAGACCAAAGAAAACTAATTTGAGTTTTATAATGTGAATTGAACAAAGTTGGCAGGGCTCTGCAAAAAGAGGTATATGCATGCTACTATTATAAATAGGTTCAATATTCCCGAAAGCTATCTGTGTCTTGGAATGAGAGCTATAAAACTTTTCTTGCCCTTTGACTCAGTAATTTCAGTCTTTGGAATATACCCCAAGGAAATAACACAAAAGAAAAAGGTAATTTGTTCAAGATGTTCATTCAGGAGCTATTTGAATTAGTGAAAAACCAGAAATAACCCAAATTTCCAGTAATGGGACAATGACTAAGCAAACTAAGCTATGTAGAAAAAGAAAGAAAAAAAACTTTATAATCCCTAAAAATGGCAAATGTAGCCTACATTCACATGTGGACATATATGTAAGAAATAACTCTACATTAAAAAGTAGACTACAAATTAGCTGAAGCATTGTCTTGTGCCAAGACTTTTTTTTTAAATTTGTGCCAGGTAAAATACTATGTGTATTGACAATCACACAAGACAAATATGAATTTATAAAGAAGTAGATCCCTCATTTCATTGTTGTAACTCCAAGAGTGGAACTGGCATATAGGCTATCCTTAATAAAAACTTCTAGACAATTTATATAGAAGTAACTTTTTAACGGAGACCAGACTGTATCTCACAAGTATTAATGTGTTGTCAGTAAAAGCTAATTTTTAATGAGGACTTACTATGTACTGAGCACTCTTCCAAGTTCTTTCCCTGTGTTCTCTCATATAATCCCCCATAGCCTCATGAGGTAAGTATTATTATTATCATCTCTCTTCCAAGAGGAGGAAATTGGAGCACAGAAAAACTAAGCAACTTGTCCAAGGTTACACAGGCTATGGCAGAGATGGAGTTTCAACCACGGTAGACTGCTGCTACGGCCTGTAAGCAGCCATTATGCCACAATGTCTTCTCTTATTTGAAAGAAGTATCTAGATCTTGTTCTTTCCCATTAATCATTTCTAGATTTTTTTCTGCTTTCTTCATGTATAGAATCCTTGTAGGAAAGAACAATATCCAGACACACAAGTTGAGATAAAATATTCTCCATCTAGTGTCAGCTGCATGAACACAATGAACTCACCCAAACTGGTAAGACTTCTTCCAAGAAGTAAGACTAGAATAGGGTTTTTAGTTTTTATTGTTGTAATTTTTTTTTTTTTTAGTGTAAGGTTTTAAAATCAGGTGAGGGAATTGCAGAGACTAAAAAATAAAATGCTATTCTGGACACATAGGATAACTGCAAAGGAGAAAAATACAACACGTGGAACAAATGTGATATTCAATTGAGGTTGAGTCTAAGAAATAAGTTGCCTGGGAATAAGTGGCAAATTATAGAAGCACATTTAAAGTTCTTGGGAAAATGATAATTTAAAAATAAGAATTTGTTTTATACTTACCTAGTTTCTTATATTACAAAGTATTTATTACTTATGATCCTATTGAATTCTCATGCTGTAAATGGTAAATAGTATAGTTGACAGAGGAGAGAATTGAGAGTCACAGATTAAGTGTCTCACCCAAAGCAGGCCACTGTTCTTAGCAGGCTGGAACTCCGTCCCAGCCCTTGTTCTCAGCAGAGCTAAACGCTGATGGTGTTCAAGACAAAGCCCTGGGTAGACCTTCCCTCTAAATCATTCAGAGCTCATGAAGACTTAGGCCATAAGTATAAATCCACTGAGAGAAGTCCAGAAAACAAATCTGACATAAGTGCAATCAGAGATGAGGGTGAAAATATATAAGAGGATCCTTTCAAGTGAAGGAGGCAGAGTGAAGGCAAGACTACCATCTGTAAACTAAACTGTTTGGGAGATGTTGTGGGCAGGTAGTGGGATGTCTGGAAAACACAAAACTCTAGCCCTTTTGTCTGAATCCTTATAAGAGGTTCATGATTATAAGACTCTCTCACCTTTGGTGCAAAATGCACAAAATAACATTTTTGCTTTATCTGTACATTCCTTGGAAACATTTGCCTAGTGAATGAGGTAGCCTATATTTGATACATCCCTAAACGCCCTCACCTTCTCACCTGGCTCTGTCTGATGGAAGCCTATGCTTTCTTGAGAGGTCAGATCAAAGGCCACCTCTTACAGAAGCATGTTCTAAAAGATCTTATTGATGATCTTGCCTTCTGCCTTGTTCAGCTCCAAGATGGCATTACATATTTGGGATTTATCTTTGTGCTTCCTACAGCCCTAACACAAGTGTCTCCACACTGTAGTTTTTCACTGAATCAGCAGGAAAGTGTCTGAGGTCCTATCATACTCTCAGGGTTTATAAACCTTTTCTGGGATATTGGTTATTCAAATTCAACTACAGATTATGACCTCAGTAAAGGACTCTCTTCACTTAAAAATCTTGTCTCCTTATAATGATATTTTACGCTGGCCTTTTATACCAGAAGATTTGCATTACTTTAATGCATTAGGAATCAGACTAGCAAACAGCAACTTCCCATTTGGAAGGTTAAATTATATAAAGTGTCTTTTTAATCAAATAGGTGTATGGCAGTCATCAAACTTAAACTAATTTGAGATTTGCTTTTACCACAAAAATTATAAATATTCCACCAGATTCTATTCAATATGGAGGTAATAAGAGCTTCAAAGCCAGAAAGAACTTCAGCTTTTTGAAGAGCCTCCCTTTTAATATCAGCTGGTGAATAAACTACTGGTGAAAATCTTAAAAATTTCAGAACAAAAATAGATCACTTCTACCAAAGTTAACTGCTCTTCTGGGACAAAAATAATGTTATTTTTATTAGCAATTTGGAATAACAATTAAATAATATTCATTTTATTGAGATTTTTATATAAGAACTGAGAAAACAATTCTTCGCAGTAGTTATAAAAACACAAGAGGAAGTGCTGAGTTTCCAAAACACAGTAATCTTCCCATCGGCCCTATTTTCCCTTGGGCCATAAGTGGTGGCAGTGCAATCAATTAAAAAAGCTTACATGTAAGGAAGATAAAGACCAGGGAAGGATACTACTGGAGCTTGCAATGAAAAGCAAGCTAAGAAAAAGATGAAGCAATTATTTTCAATTGTACCACATTCTATGAAATATTCAAAACTTCCGCTACATTTTGTAAAACACAAGAAAAGTTTTTTGATCCATGAATGGGTTAATCCAACAGCTACTCACACAGTCCTGTCCTTTTCAGGGAGAATAGCAATCAATGATCAAGAAGGAGAGCACAAGTCACAAAAGGCATGAAAACTTACTTTTTCATCATCTTCGGTAAATGGAGCACCTTCAGGAATCTTATTTATTGCCTGGGCCACGCCAATAATCTCACCATCACTGCTTCGGATAGGCATGCACAATAGTGATTTTGTCTTGTATCCAGTTAGCTTGTCAATTTCATCATTGAATCTTCGATCCTAACAATAAGACAGAGAGGGCATTATTAAATACATGTACATTGTTGTCAGGTTAGAAAGGGAGAGAAGTGTATTTCTGTGTATGATACTTTATCACTAAGAACTTTACCCAATGAATTTTTAATAACAATATCAGATTTGATTTCATGTTAAACTCACGAAAAGAACATAAATGAAAATAAATCACTATTATAGTTGTCAACCATGGTAAATGAAGAAAGAAACTTTAAACCTGACTACAACAACATCTCAAAGTTGGTGAAGGGGCAAGTGTTTTTCCATACTATGCTATTTATTAAAATATTTTATTACACATAGACAATGGATTATGAAGTATCATATAAGAAAAATACATAATAAATATATATTAGGCACTATGAAAAAATATGCAGAAAAGCACTACTTTACTTCTGGTCAAAATGTCTTATGAAAAAAGAAACTATAAGCCCATAATGATACTTTTAAAATACTGAAACAAATAAATGAACAACAACAAAAAACAGGTTTCTTTATAGAATGTCAGCTTAAAAAATGTAGAAGTAGGGGCTCCTGGGTGGGTCAGTCGGTTGAGTATCTGACTCTTGATTTCAGCTCAGGTCATGCTCCCAGGGTCTTGGGATCAAGCCCGTGTTGGGCTCTGCGCTGAGCACGGAACATGCTTAAGATTATCTCTCTCTCTCCCTCTGCCCCTGTCCCCTGTTTGTGTTCTCTCTCTCTCTCTCTCAAAAACAAACATAATATATTTAGAAAAAGTGGTAAATTATATAATATCTATTTTGCAACTACCAATATAATCACATATACGAGCATCACCAACATGTTAATACCACTAGGTGAAAAGTTGTTGTTAAACAGAATATTCACAGTCTCAGAGTGACACCCCAAAGATTCCTTATTAAATTCAAAGAGGAAAAAATGTCTTTATCATGAAAAGGTCTAGTGGAGATCACCTTAAACAAGTAATCAAACTTAGCATTACCACTAATGAGACAAAATAACATCTTGTGCCTCCTGATGGGATGCAATGTGATGAGCATACAATATCACCAAAAACATGGAGTGTTCTTGTCAAATGTGTAACATAAATCTGATCATTCAGGAAAAAGAAAACTTAAAAATATACAGATTATTGGTCATTCTATCAGAAGCCTGACCTGAATGCTTCAAAAATGTTGATATTTGAGACAAAAAAATTTAAAATAAAAATAAAATAGGGCCGGGGAGCTGTACTGGCTTAAAGAAGACTTAAGAAACTTGAAATAAAAAAAAAGCGTGATCTTTCATTAAAAATTGTTATGCAATTTGGGGGGGGGATGAAATTAGAGAAAGTTGAACATGGACATTATATTAGGTAATATCATTCTATTAACATAAACTTTCATAGGTGTGATAGTGATGTTGTAATTTGGTAGGAGAATGTTCTTTTTTTTTCAACGTTTATTTATTTTTGAGAGACAGAGAGATAGAGTACAAGTGAGGGAGGAGCAGAGAGAGAGGGAAACACAGAATCCGAAGCAGGCTCCAGGCTCTGAGCTGTCAGCACAGAGCCTGACACGGGGCTCGAACTCACAAGCCTTGAGATCATGACCTGAGCCAAGTCGCACGCCCAACTGACTGAGCTACCCAGGCGCCCTGAGAATATTCTTTTTTTAGGATATACATGCTACAGTATTTTGGGGTGAAATGTCATAACACCTTCAACCTACTTTCAAATGGCAAGAAAAAGAAAGAAGGAAGGACAGAAGGATGGAGGGAAGGGAGGGAGGGAGGGAGGAAGGTAGGAAGGAGAGAGAGAAGGAGGGAGGGAAGAGGGAGAGAGAAAGACAGAGAAAGTCAGAAGAGACTGGCTCCTGAAAAGGTAACAGGGACTAAAAAATGTTCCAAAAAGAATGATAAACTAGATTCAGGCTCACTGCTTCAAGCAAGGGGCTAAGTGAAATGAAGCTTCTCCCAATGACCTCAATATTCTTTCTTAAAAGAGGCTTAAAATACAAAAAAAAAAAAGCCCTGCTGTCTACCACCATCTAGAGCTATGAATTTCATCTGCTTAAGAGCCAAGGGAGACAGGCTGTGGACAGGGTGACAGCCTCAAGACCAAACATCGTTGGCCTTCTTACGAGGTCTGTGTTATCTTCAGTATCACAAGGACAGAAGCCTTTAAAATCCATAATAAGGCCTGGTTCTGGTCTGGGGACTCATGCAGGCTAAACTAAACACTTAGTTAGGGAGGAAAGAACCCTGAAGGAGAGAGGGAAATCAAAACCCAAACAAAATCAAATCGTCTGCTCAAAATGAGCCTGCAACAAAACTTTCAGAAAAACAAAAATTTATATCAATTTTTTAAAAAAATTCACCAAGATTATGACCCAGCAATTACACTACTAGGTATTTATCTAAAGGATACAAAAATGCTGATTTGAAAGTACACATGCACCCCAGTGTTTATAGCAGCACTATCAACAATAGCCAAATTATGGAAAGAGCCCAAATGTCCATCAACTGATGAATGAATAAAGAAGATGTGGTATATATATACAAGGGAATACTACTCAGCGATCAAAAACAATGAAATGTTGCCATTTGTAACAACATGGGTAGAACTGGAGTGTATTACGCTAAGTGAAATACGTCAGAGAAAGACAAATACCATATGATTTCACTCATGTGAAATTTAAGAAATACAACAGATGAACATAGGGGAAGGGAAAATAAGATAAAAACAGAGAGGGAGGAAAACCATAAGAGGCTCTTAAAAACAGAAAACAAACTGAGGGTTGCTGGAGGGGAGGTGAGAGGAGGGATGGGCTAAATGGGTGATGGGCATTAAAGAGGGCATTTGTTGGGATGAGCACTGGGTATTGTATGTAAGTGATGAGCACTGGGTGTTGTATATAAGTGATGAATCATTGAAACCAATACTATACTGTATGTTAATTAACTTGAATTTAAATAAATACATTTTAAAATAAATTAATTAATTAAAATAAAAAATTCACCAAGGGACCATTTCATGTCAAGCTGCGAGCTAGGAGATAGAGCAGGAAGCAAAAGAGGCACCATTCCTGCCTTCACAGGACTTGTAATGTAGTAGGTGAGGCAGATGACATATAAATGTATAATCATATATTGTAGTATGTAATACTAGGAAAAGAGCAGAATGCCATAAGAAAGACTTAATAGAAGGGATCTATTTCTAAGGGGATCAAGAAAGGTCTATCTGAAAATTGGACAAGTAAGCTGTGGCTTGCATCAGTAGTAAGAGTTAGCCAGTCAAAGAAAATTGGGAAGCACTTAACAGGAAGCTAGAACAATGCATGTGAAAAGTCCTGACACAGGAAAACACTTAGTAAGTTCCCCAAACTCCAAGGTAAGTGTGGCAAAAGCACAGGGAGCTCGAAAGAGAAAGGAGCAGTAAGGCAGGGCCAGATGGTGCCAAGTCTTACAGGCTTGGAAAGAAGTTATTACATTAACCCTAAACGCAGTGGAATATAACTGCAGGTCCTGAAGCAGAAGGATGATATGACTCATTATCCAGCACTTAGCATTCACTGAAATCATCTTATTAGTTTACTTGTTTTTCCTCCACTAGTATATAAGATGTAAGACATTTTGTCTCTTCCATTTACTGCTTCATACCGGCATATTGTAGGTGCTCCATAATAGTTTTTTTTTTTTTGAGTGATCACATTTTAAAATTTTAATGCAACTATGCAAAACATAGAAAAGTTAGAAAGGCCCTAAGGGCTCATATTTTACTCCTTAGTATATATTTAGAGATACTTTTGCACAAGTACAGAAGAGAGTATACAAATGTGGACTACAGCATCAATTATGAAAAGACAAAATTATAAACCATTTCAATATTGGTCAATATAAAAATAAACAAATTATGATCTCTTGTTCTGATAATATACTGTACAACAATTTTAATGAATAAACTAAAGCTACTTGTATTAACATGAACAAATATAAAAAACATATTAAGTAAAACAACCTATAATCTGATACCATCTATATAATACCACTAATATTTAAAAACAATACTTAACACTATGTATGGATCCAAATATATAGCAAAAGTATAAAACCATAATGGGAGTAATAAACTCTAAATTTATGTAAGTGGTTACCTCTGGGGAGGAAGGAAATGGCATCAGGGAGAGGTATGGAGGAAGCTTCAACTCTACCAATAGTTTTCCTTCTTAAAAAAAAAACAAACATAAAGAAAAAAAACCTGTGAAGCGAGATAGTACAATGTTAAGATTTTATAAACCTTAAGGCCTAATTCCATTTAAATGTTTTAAGTATTTTATAATAAAAAGCTTAAAATCATTTTTTTAAATTAAGAACTTTGTGGAAGATGATACAGGATTGGAATATGATAAACCAATTAGGATTTCAATGATCCAGGCAAAGTAAGAGGATGGTCTGGGTTGAGAGAAAGGCAATGAAGGTAGGCAGATATACTGGAAGTTGAGTTTACAGTACTTCCTGATGGATTGGTTGAAGATGGGGGACTAGAGAAAGAAGAATATGGGTGGCTCAGTCAGCTAAGCGTCTGACACTTGATTTCGGCTCAGGTCATGATCTCACAGTTCAGTTCAAGCTCCACATCTGGTTCTGCACTGAGTGTGGAGCCTACTTGGGATTCTCTCTCTCCATCTCTCTCTCTGCCCTTCCCCTGCTCTTGTGCTGTCTCTCTACCAAAATAAATAAATAAACATTAAAAAAATTATTGAGTATATCTCAGGTTTTAATTTGAGAATCTAATGTCACTCATATGTGGAATTTAAGAAATGAAAACAGGGGTGCCTGGGTAGCTCAGTCAGTTAAGCATCCAACTCTTGACTTTGACTTTGGTCATGATCTCATGGTCTGTGAGACTGAACCCTACTTCAGGGTCAGTGAAGAGCCTGCTTGGCTCCCTCTCTCTCCCTCTCTCTCCGCCCTTCTCTTGACCTCTCTCTCTCTCTCACTCTCTCAAAATAAATAAACTTTAAAAAATTATTTAAAAAATAAAGAAATGAAACAAATGAACATTGGGGGGAAAAAGAAAGAGGCAAACCGTAAAAGAGACCCAACTATAGGGAACTGAGGGTTGCTGGAGGGGAGATGGGCTCGACTGGTGGTGGGTATTAAGGAGGCACTTGTTGTGATGAGCACTGGGTGTTCTATGTTAAGTGATGAATCGCTAAATTGTACTCCTTAAACTAATATTACATTACATGTTAACTAGAATGTAAATACAAAAATTGAAAAAATAATTTGAGAAGCTATGGATGAAAGTGCCGTTTACTGAAATGGAAGAGATTTGGATGAAGGTGAAAGTCTATGAATAAAGGAAGTCAAGAAAGTTAATAAATGAGAAGGTTTTCAAAATACCAGAGCCTGGGTTCCACCCCAAATTGAATCAATTCATATTAAGCATTGTCATTTTTTCAATGCTCATAGGTGATTCTCATATGACAATGCTGTCCTAAATGATAAAGAGACTAGTCAGTAGTGAGATCCATAAAATTCATTGACAGGGAGAGCCTTAAGATGGGAAGGAATAAGGAGAGTGGCACATATTCTAGTGGTTACATATCAGTGGGGTGGACCATGTTTGACTGGACTTGAAAATCCACTCTGGAGTAGACATGGCCCATCTGCTCTTATTTTTCTTAAAGTTTGCATTTCTGGAGAAGGGCCTCACCCACTAAAGTCCAACCCCTAAGACCAAGGGGTATTTATTGTCAAACTATCCAAAGCCACATGAGAACAATAGACAAAGGGATGCTTCAGCATGACTGGGGGGCACAAAAGTGTTATAAACCCTCCCCACCACCTCTGCAACTCTCTGCACTCATCTGATAAACTTATAACTTGAGAAGAAAAAATAATTATGTTGATATATGTGGTAAGTGTTAATCTTCCAATTTAAAAGCTTCAAAGAAAGATTTATTTCATTAAGTTTTAGTGTTGTTTTTTAAATAATTCATCTTAAAATATGCTTTGTCCAAGTCTTCATTACAGTACTTATGGGATAATTTTCACAAATTAACTCAAAAACTTGATATAATCCATCTAATGGGAGGTCAGAAAAGCTGATATAATTGCATACTTTCCTAATGAATATTAAAATCTAGATTAATTTTCCAATTTTAAAAAATGAAGAAAGTTGAGCTTAAAACAGGTATAAATTAATTGTAGGAGATGAAGAAAACTATGGAAATAATTATATAAAGAAACATCTTACTCTGGTGTTGTACAGGGAAGGAATGTTTAAAAACAGAAGACAGCAAAAAATAAATTTCACTTGCCAAGCAATGATCACAAATGAATGTAGTAGCAGGAGAAACATAGGACGTTGTGGAACACATAGCTGGAGGTCACACCCAATGTAAGATCAGAAAAATGTCCCAAAGAAAGTGAAATGTTTAAGCTGACACCCAAAGGATCAATGTCTCAGGAAGAGAAAATAGCATCCAAAACCCAAAGGCAGTAGAAAGCTGCTAAGTTTGAGTAACTGAAAGGAGTTGAATATAGTTTTCAAGGGAAGAGTCAGAGATGGGACAGTAAGGACCAGTTTGAAGCTAATGTAGGGGTGCCTAATGACCAGGTTTAGAATTACAAATTTATCACAGGAGAGGGAGAGAAGGTTTTATGAAGGTGGGTGGAAGTAATATAATTGATTCATTTTATTTTTTTTAATGTTTATTTATTTTGAGAGAGAGGGAGCGACAGAGTGTGAGTGGGGGAGAGGCAGAGAGAGAGGGAAACACAGAATCTGAAGCAGGCCAGCACAGAGCCCAACGCAGGGCATGAACTCACAAACCATGAGATCATGACCTGAGCTGAAGTCAGACACTTAACCGACTGAGCCACCCACGTGCCCCGATTCTTCATTTTAGAAATACCACCCTGGCTTACGTGTAAAAAAGTGGATTGGAGGCAAGAGATCCAGGTGGAAGATAAACCATCTCTGGACTGAGATGGTGGTTAGTGATGATGAGGGTGATGGGAATTGGACTGAGTTGAAAGATATTGAGGAGGTAGAACCAATAGGACTTGCTGATTTATTTGATGAAAGGTTGCTAAAGCTAGAGGAGTAAAAAATGATTCCATATATCGGATCCACGTAGCTGGGTGAGTGGTGGAGTGATTCACTGAGTGAGAAATATAGTGAGGGATGGATCCAGAGGTGGGAATATGAGTTCCCCTGTATACATTCTGTATACATTTTGAGGTTTAGTTGTCTATGGACTATCCACATGGTGGTATTTTCCCCAAAGTAGTTTGAGAGAAAAATTGGAAATTTTTATATATAAAAATACTGGAAATTATATATATATGTATATATATAAACTAAATATATACATTTTACAAATTAAAATATATATATATTTTTTTTATTTCAGAAAAAGTACATGGAATGGAAAGTAGAGACTGTTTAGGTAAGGATGAGAAACTCTGATCAATTACTTTTAACCTGAAGTCTTCAGAAGTTCACCACACTCACTCGAAAAGCTTCACAGAAGGCCAAGTAAGGAGGAAACAGAACCAGTAAGAGAAACATTGGGCCTATTTATTGCTGAAAATGGCAACTTGAATAGCAAACTAACAAATGCCTCTAGGTCTATAATGAAATATCACATGGAGAATGGTGTCCAATTTTTATTCATCTCCCTTAGGTCAAAAGAACAAGGAATGATCTACAACAGGAGAGATTTCTAATAAATTAAAGTAAGGGCTTCTTTAATAAGGCTGTTAAAATCTGGAATGAGTTTCTTATGATTGTGGTAGACTCTTCTTGCTTCAAGTATTTTTATGTCATAATATTTTTCCTATTTCAAATATTTGAAGTATAAATGCTCTTATGAAAAGAAGCACAGGGATCTTCTCAGTGCCTTTTTGTGCAGACTTATTTATTGCATGTGACAGTCAGATATGATTTTTAATATTTAAAGAGACAAAATCATAAGGTCAAAAGCAATCTTTACATTTTAGCAATGGAACTGAACTGTGCCTGCTACATACAGAACAGTAATTTGATACATTTCTAACTCAGGATCTTTACACTTGGAGCCTTTTCTTCAAGTTCCTCAGCTGAATATGAGGCCACATAGCACACCCAGAAAATGCGTCCTCCCTACAAGATCCACTGAAACTGTAGAAAGAATGAATTTCTATAGTCTGAGTTTTCAGGTCCTTGAGAAAAGAGCTATGTTCACTGCACTCAAGAATCCCAGCCAGCTCCAAAGAGACATAATTTAGAGACTCATAAGGAGGGAGCTTCAAAGCAAAAGGGAGATCATCCCTTCCTTCCATTTTCTCAGAGAAGCCACTCAAGGTTCTCCAAGGCCCAAGGACGAGGTTCTCCAAGGACCCAAACCTAAGAATCTTATCCAAGTCTTCATATCATGGCAAGGATGGGTTACATGAGATCTCTTTTATCCTCTCTGTATTTAAGGTTTCTCTCCCCAACACTTCATAATAAAATTTTCCCATGCTCATGATTAAGTCAAGAACTGGTCATGACCACCATTTAACCTATAAAGGTGATTGTTTAACCACAATCTGAACCCTACCTTAGGTTCTTCATAGCCAAAGTGATCAAACTCTTCAAGTGTGAGAATCTCCACATGATGGTAATCTTGTTTTTAGAACATACATGAGGAAACATGTAAATGCAAAAAGCCCCTATTAATTCCATGAAATGTTTAATAAATTTTTATCTGACTTGTTGTGTCCATAAATTATAGAGAAAAGGTGATCCAAGATGGCATTTCTTCCTTCTACAGACACTATTATGTATTCATAGGAATAGAACATTGCTAACGTTGGAATCACTTGAGGAGCTTTAGGGCTGATGCCCTAGTCCCACCCTGACCAATTAAATCATATGGGTGGGAGAAAGTGCTGGACAGAAGATGTGACTTTTGGCTATAGGTCAGGATTAAGAACCACTGAATTATATAGATGTCCTTTAAAAGATCCAAGGCCTCCAGGGGTCTGAGGGGAATATATTGTAAACCACTGATTTAGAGATTTCAGGACAAGTGTATTTGTTAGCTTTTGTTTTGTTATGTTTTCCATCCACTTTCCCCCAAAGGCTTAACATATCTGCACTTCTTCTCCAGCACCCTACTATCTCACTTCGGAAAAGAAAGGTTTGGAGACCAAGTTCAGTCCCATATTTCAAAATGCCTTAATGGAGTTAAAAGGTAGAGAAGCTAATGGAGATACAAAGTATAAAAGGAAAAAGCCACTGAAACTCAAACTGAAAGATTGCCAAACTGTCTGAGGCTTTAAAAAATTGCTTTCATTGGTACATCAATTAGTAACACTCATTTAATTCTAATCCATAAAAGCATCTCCTTACATTTATGACTTACCATAAACATCACTTATTTTCCAGAAAATGCTTGAAAGGCTAAGCTCTTGAAATTTTTGATTTGTCTTTAAAGATTTCAAATGTACTATTCTGCTTTTCTCCGTACCAAGAACCATAATTGTTCTGAATTGATGTAAGGCTTGAGATTATATTGCATAAAAACAAAGACACGGTAAATGACAGCTAATGCTTTGGGCCTATTTCAATGCTTGCTGAGAAAAGTACAAAATTTTCACCGTAGTTCTTAATATGTATTCACAGAATGTCATTTTGTAAACAAAAATCTTGTCTCTCTGAATTCTTTCACAAAAATCTCTTAGTGTTTTGAATAATATAAAATATAACCAAAAATATGTATATTTTTGAGGTTTCATTCTTTTATGGACCTTAAGTGGTATGGGGAGTGGTGGAGCAGTTTGTAAATTCATACAGGTCAGCTCTCTTTGGAAAATGTTTAATGGGCACAGTTTCATTTAAATCGTCCAAACTTAATTAATAGTTAGCAGATGCCATAAAATAATTTAATATGAGGTTTCAAAACCACTATTATTATCGTTTGAACTATGATTATTCAGTGTCATTGTTATTACCAAGTTGCTTGGGAGGTTATCCATTTTAAAGTTTATTAATTTATTTTTTAGTACTCTCCACACTCAACATGGGGCTCAAACTCATGACCCTAAGATCAAAAGTCACATGCTCTTCCGGCTGACTGGGCCAGGTGCCCAGGGGTTATCCATTTTAGTTATGTTGCTAAATAAACTTGGTTTGCTGGTGTTATTTCTTTGTTCTTCCCTTCTTAGTTGGTGCTTTTCGTTGGCCCTTATTGTAGTCATCATGGCTATTTTTACTTATCTTTCTTAAAATAAATACAAATATATCTCAAGACAAACCACACAGGAAAATGGAAGAACTATAGCACAGTTGAAACCAAAATTGCAGGTAAGGTGGCACAAAAGAAAATGATGAATTCTTAAACTTCTTTAATACCCCTATTACAAATATATTGTGAGTGTGCAGATATATTGTAAGTGGAATTAAAATGCAACTTCATGGTCTATAAGCTTTACTGTGTGTAATTAAAATGTCTGAGAAAAGACCAGTACATGAAGAGCGAGCTAAGGAAAGAGTGGTTTAGCCAGAGGCACCTTCCTTCCTATCACAGAGTGGACATCTAAGAAGTGCAGTGAATCAGGGAGGTGAACTGAAAGTTTTTTGAACTTTGAAAAACTGAAAGTTTTTATGAAAAGTCTACTTTTATCATTGTTGGTGAGAATACAAAGTAGTGCAAAATGTATAGAGAACAATTTGGCAATAAGTAACAAAAACCTTTACAATTTTTATACTTTTCAATACAGCAATTACATTTCTAGAAATGATAAGGAAAAATTGAAAAATACCTAAATATTCAATAAGAACTTTATGTTAAAGTTCCACTTTAATATAATCCACATTACCACTAAAAAAGTGTTATAGGTTGTTATTCTACATGTTTGAGTGCTTTTATTATGACATGAGAAAACAACATAAGGAAAAAAGTTTATAAAAGCACTACTAATTAGCATAGTTACCTCGGGGTGATGGGATTACCATCAAGGACAGCACTATAACTTCAAAAGTGCCTTTCAAAAACATAGAAGTCATCATACTAACTGATCGCTAGTAAAATAGGCAAGATACACCAAATGACAGCTATCAAAATGGAGGGGAGGCAATTCTCATAAATAATATAATTATGTGAAAAATAGTATAGCACTCTACACTTTTAGCAAGTTATAGCACTAGTCTACCTGTCGCTGTTATTTTTTTAAGCCATTATCATCCTGGCTATAAAATTCTTAATCATAAAAATTCAGTCCAATTGAGTTGCTACACAGAATGCCAAAGGGATTTCATATTTTCTGAAAATCGCAGGGAACTAAGAACAAAAGGATGGCCAAGATATTATAGTTGGGCAATGTTCTGATATAGATGGAGCCTTCAACTCTTTTAGACTCTGACTGTCTCCACATCTACTTGTTAAACACTGCAACATCTTTGTGGCAGTGCATATACAAATATAATGCTGAAAACATCCTGATTTTCCAAAAGGATAAATACTAGAAACCAAAAAATTATCAGCCTGATGTTGGTTCACAAAACAGAATTCTCAACAAATTATTAATCTAGTAGATGTTAAGCTTGAAAGAAAATGATAAAACAAATCTTCCAGCCACAGGAGTGTGTTCAACTCTGAAAGTCCAGATTAGAAAAGATCAGGCATCATCCACTGGGAAGAGGACTTGGAAGCAGTATGTCACTATTTCCCAATGACCTTCCAGGTGGATCCCTGGGGCTGGTTAGTTCCATATACATTCCATTCCCTCTGTAAGCCACTGTGTCCCTGCAACACTTTTTTTCCCATCCCTAGTCCAGGCTCTCCGTTTCGCTGGTGTTCATCCTAGCTTGGCTACAAATAAACAGCAGTGCTGAGAGTACTCGGACCCCCTCCAGAAGTTCTACGGCCATGTGCCCCACAAAATGAATCTCCAGCCCTCCAATACGAGATGAAGAACCATGTATCAAACTGAAGGTGTTGATATCTGGTTAGGTCTTTCAGGGATCTGTTTCCATCAGCACGAATCATTTATAAATAGTCTGGATAGACATAGTAGTGGACTCATCACTCAGAGTGTCTTTTCCTGGATAAAGCACCAACACACTTTCGAAGAAATGCTTATAAGAAGGAACCTTCTAGACAGACACACTGGATTTTTGGCAGCCTTGTCTAAGCTATTCCCTCTTGGATAGAGTTAGTTAGCCTCTCCAGAAACTGGTGTTCTGCCTGCTGCCTTGTTCCAGATATTTGGCCAGCTGGCAGAACACTGCAATGGCTTTTTTACAAACTAGATCAAGCCCTTGGCAGAGTCAAGCATTTATACCGTTCATCATATTTTTCAGGTCTGGGTTCGGCCGGGTTAGAAAGACTGGATATATCAGTTATCACCCACTCTCACAGAAGCAACAGGGTCAGGAACCATTCTATAACTCTCAACTCACTTCTGAGATGATTTAACAAAACAAGCAATCAGTTTAACCAATTACAGTTCTTTGCTGGTTTAGGCTATGCATTGGGTAGAACAACAGAAGCAGAAACCACAAAAACCCTGCTCAAATCTACAAGACTCCCACATGCTCCTTTGGACAGAACAATAATAAACTTCTAATATTAACAGAAAGTCCAACTTTAAAGTTCCATAGTGTCCCAGCCTCTCTGTTTACTTACAAAGAAAGAACATCTTATAAGCATGTTACCTCACCATAACTCAGCCACCAACATGTTCATATGCAAGCACATCTGATACATCTGGCTACACACTACACCCAACCACAGGATACGTCATACTATTGGTCAAGTTGACATTGAACATTTAGGAAAACTGACTACAAGCTACATCATCAAGTCAGCCGATTTGAAATCACCATGTCTAATACCTGGTATCATGCAGAACATATCATTTAAACACGGTGCACTTTAGTTAGAAAAAGTAAAATAGAGAAACAAAATATTTGAAAATTTAAAATACATTTCTGAACAAATTATCAAAAAAATCAAAATGGAAATTATACACTTTATATAAAATATTTAGAATACCAATATAATGATATAAATATTCTGTACCAAAACTGTAGGACACAGTTATAGAGGTTCTTAAAGTTTTCATTTTAAATGTTCACATTAGAAAAGAATGAAAAGTTCAACTTAATGGAAAGTCCCAGCACAAGGAATTAGAAAAAAAGAAAGCAAAGTAAACTCAAGAAAATGAAAGAAAATCGTAAAAATAAGAGCAGAAGTTAATGAAAAAGAAAGTAAACATATAATGAAAAGAGTCAACAAAGGTCAAAAGAAGTAATAAAATTTACAAATGTAGAGAAAATAATCAAGGGGGAAAAAGAGAAAGGCATTAAAATTTTTTAAATCGGGAGTAAAAATGGGTGAAGCAACAGTTGCTATAGAGATTAAACAAATAAAATGTTATGAACGACTTTGTGCCTATAAATTTGAAAACTTACATGAAATAAACAGATACATACAGTTTAACAAAAACCAGCTATTAAGAAAAAGAGAGAACATGGGGCACCTGGGTGGCTCAGTCGGTTGAGCGTCCAACTTCGGCTCAGGTCATGATCTCACAGTTTGTGAATTTGAGCCCCCCCACCACCACCACATCGGGCTCTGTGCTGACAGCTCAAAGACTGGAGCCTACTTCCGATTCTGTGTCTCCCTCTTTCTCTGCCCCTCCCTGACTCGTTCTCTCTCTCTCTCAAAAAATAAACATTTTTAAAAAAAGAAAAAAAAGAGAACACAGAGTCCTATAAGCTTTAAAGCAATTGAATCATTAGTTTAAAATAGTCCCATTAAGTGCATGCCACAGCACACACAAAAAGAAGATCCAGATGGATTTCTAGAAAATTCTACCATTCAAACATCGGACAATTCTAATCTTACACAAACTATTCCATACAATGGGAAAAGATTTATTTGTAGCTTTCTAAATCCGACAGGGATATTATAAGAAAAAATATATATATATGCCAATCTTACTTAATGAGTGAATACAGATACAAAAACTCTGAAAATAAACATTTTTATAAACAAATCAGACAATGTATATAAATAGGATAACTTATTAAGACCAAGTTGGAGACACCAGAAAGAAGACAACCTCAAAGATGCCTGAGTGAGTGACTGTGATCTGGAAAATTAGAGGACGGGCGGGTCCCGGTGGTGCAGGGGGAAGGAGCCCCAGCCCAAGACAGGGAGAGCGCGCTGTGCCCTGGAGAGACCAGGGGAAAAGAATGAGAGACGGAAAACGGTCATAGAACCATCTCTAAGGGAGGAAAAACTCGCCCGTCTCCCCATATATAACGGCCTGGCACGGGGAGAGAAATCCGTCCCATCTGGCCGGCGAATCCTTCCTTGGGCGCAGCAGCAGCGGCATCCATTCCAAGCAGCACCGCGAAAGGCGGCAGCACAGATAAAGGCGGCGGCGGTGCGAAAAGCGGTGGCGGCGGTGCCAAGAAAGGCGCCTTGAAAAGCAGCGGCAGCTCCGCGAAAAGGGCAATGCAAGCCGGGCTGGGAGGCCGGCTGCCAGCGGGAACGCATCTCATCCCCGGTGACGGTGTTGAACTGCATGGACTAGGATTTGGAAGTGAGGCGGAGCTTGGAGAATACAGTTTGGCTCGCCCTCGGCACAGGGAGATTGGATTCAGAAGAGTGGCTTGCAACGCTTGGTTCGAGCAGAGCTTGAAGCGCCGCCATTCTTCTCCCCGCAACCACCAAGGCGGGGCCTCGGAGAGAGCAGCCCTCAAGACCTGACCTGACGCCAGACCATGCCCATCCGCACAGGGGAGGTGTCTTTTTTTTTCCTTTTTCTTTGCTTCTCCTTCTTTTCTGCTGCCATCCAGATATATTTCCCTTAGCATATTCTTATCTCTCCTCTTGGCTGGTTATATGCCTTTAGACTGTCCACAGTCTTTTGCTGTCTCTGTCCCCACCTTCTTTTTCTTTTTCTTTTTGTTTCTTTTTCTTCTCTCTTTTCTTCTCTTCTCTTCTTTCTTTTCTTTCCTTTCCTTTCCTTTCCTTCCTTTCCCCTTTTGGCTTGTTTGTTTGATTTGTCTGTGCGTGCGCATGCTTTTGTTCCCTGTATGCTAGTCTGTTTCCTTTTCAGGGCTACCTCAAGAAACAAGCCAAAGTATACAT
>CM053578.1:54411545-54570727 GCA_028646485.1 Cryptoprocta ferox
CTTTAACACTCCACTTACAGCAATGGATAGATCAACCAGACAGAAAATCACTAACGAAAACAATGGATCTGAACAACACACTGGAACAGATGGAATTGATAGATATATTTAGAACTCTGCATCCTGAAGCTAGGAAATTCACCTTCTTCTCAAGTGTGCATGGCACTTTCTCCAAGATAGAAATTATTACACTATATGTTAACTAACTTAGATTTAAATAAATTTAAAAAAACACTGGGGGAAAGAGAAATTTTTAAAAAGATACAATGCTGCCAGAAATATAAAGAAAACCAAAATCATATTTAGATTAAAATGTTAATTTAAAATAGTAAAAAAAATAAAAATAAAAATAAAAATAAGACCAAGTTGGTGTTTACTAGGAATTCTACATTGCTTTATCATGAGAAGATCAATTAAAGTGATTCAACACATTAACAATTTAAGGTGAAAAAAATTCATACCTTGATAGAGGCCAAAAAATGGGATAAACTACTACATCCATTTGTGACTTAAAAGAAAAGAAGAAAAATAATCTCCTTAAAAAACTGGGAATGGAAGGCACTTTCTTAACCCAAAAAAAGGGCATTTCAAAAGACCCACAGAAACCTCATATCTAACAATAAGATTTTGAAAGCATCTTCTATAAAGCTCAGGTTCAAGGATGCCTGTTTTCATCAATCTTATTCTACATTGTACTGGAGGTCCTTGCACAGTAAAGCAAGCAAAAGAAATAAAAGATAAAGGATTGAAAAGAAACAGAAACCTTTACTAGTTGTAGATTATATGATTGCTTACATAGAAAATCTCAAAGAAAAATAAAAGCTTAACACATAGGGATTACTTAATAAATGTTTGCTGAGGAAATTAGCAATAAAATAGTTATCAGGGTCAAGTGAAATAAAATGTGTTGACTATTTGGCACATAGAAAAAACTTAATAAATTCTAATTTCCTTTCCCTTAAAATTTACTTTTTAGGTATCTATGTCATGTGTGAAATTTTTTAATTAAAAATTTAAATTAATAAGAGAAATGTTAGATTCAAAATCAATACATGAAAGTAAATTATATTTCTAGGTACCCTCAACAATTAGTTAAAAACGTAAATTTTTCAAACATACAATTTAAAATAGCAATAAACATGGGGCACCTAGGTGGCTCATTCAGTTAAGTGTCCTAGTTTGACTCAGGTCATGATCTCGCAGGTTGTGGGTTCAAGCCCTGCACCGAGTTCTGTGCTGACAGCTCAGAACCAGGAGCCTGCTTCAGATTCTGCGTCTGCCAGTCTCTCTGTCCCTCTCCCACTCACACTTTGTCTTTCTCTCTTTCTGAAAAATAAATAAACACTATACATAAATAAATAAATAAAATAGTAATAAACATTTTTAAATATGTAGGATAAAGAAAAGAATGTTAAGCCTTCTATAGAGAAAACTAAAAAACTTTATTGAAAGACATTAAAGAAGATCAAGTAG
Organism: Cryptoprocta ferox; assembly: GCA_028646485.1. NCBI lineage: Eukaryota > Metazoa > Chordata > Mammalia > Carnivora > Eupleridae > Cryptoprocta > Cryptoprocta ferox. The sequence goes on from CM053578.1 coordinate 54,413,019, forward strand.
AAAGATCTATCATATTATCAAGCAGGAAGACTAAATATCATAAAGTGTATCATAATTCTCTCCAAATTGATCTATAACTTCACCACAATCCTAACAGAAACTCATCAAGTTGATTACAGAATTTACAGGAAAGAAAGAGTGGCCAAGGAAAGCCAGGATACTCCTGAAGAACAAGACTGGGGGTAGGGTTGGGAGATTCTGCCTACCAGATATCAAGACTCACTATAGCCCATGGAAATTAAGGCAGTGTGATACTGGTGCAGGCATAGACTTATTAATAAAGGGCCTAGTAATAAACCCACATTTATATGGAAAATAAATTTATGGCAAAGCAAACATTACAGATCATGAGAAAATGTGATCTAATCAATAAATGACACAAGGCCAATTGTTTATCCAAATAACAAAAAAAACTGAATGTGTATCCCTATCTTACACTGTAACACATAAACTAATTGAAATTAGATTAAATGCTTGACAAAACAAAAACAACAGGTTATAAAATTTGATAAAAGATGATATTGAATATTTTTCTTTATAACCTTTTGTTTCTTAACAAGAAGGAAATAATGCAACATTCAATGAGAAGATTGGTAAGTTAAATTACATTAAAATTAAGAATTTGAGCTCACCATTAAAAATGAAAAGCAAGCAACAGAGAAGAAAAAGATATTTACAATATACATAACTGTTAAGGAGGTTGATGCTCAGAAGAGATAGATAGATGATATAGATAGATGATAGACAGAGAGATAGATAAAGAACTCTTAAAAATCAGTAAGAAAAAGACATACTCAGTAAGAAAAATGGGCAACTGACATGGACAAGTATTTCACAGAAAACCTGCCCTGATTTTCCTCTTTAATGACCAGGAAAATAAAAATTGAAACCACAATGAGATACAACTTTCAACACACCAGATTGGCAAAAACAAAAAATTCTGACAATAGCATGTGTTAGCAAGTATGTGGAGCAACAGAAACCAACACACACTGCTAGAGGGAGTTTAACTGGTGCTATCCTACGTGGGAAAAAAAGTTTGTCATTAATAGTAAATTTGACATGTGCATTGACTATGACCCAGCAATTACTTCTACATATATACTCCAAAGAAACTCTTACACAAGTATATTAGTTTCCTATTACTGTGTAACAAATTACCACAAATTCAGTGGCTTAAAAGAACACAAATTTATTCTCTTGCAGTTCAGGAGGTCAGAAGTCCTAAAATCAAGGTCATCAGGGCTGTGTGTCTTCTGGAGGCTGTAGGGGAGAATTAATTTCCTTGTCTTTTCTAGCTCTTGTAGGCTGTCCACATTCCTTGGTTCATGGCCTAATCCCCATCTTCAAATGCACTTCCAAGGAGCACATCATCTTCCAATCTCTCACTAATTCTGTCCCTCCTGCTTCCTTTATTACTGTGTATTGGGCCCACCCAGATAATCCAGAATAATCTCCCCATATCGAGATCCTTAACTTAATCACATCTTGAAAGTTCCTCTTTTCACATAAGGTTACATAGTCACAGGCTCTGAGGACTAGGATGCGGACATCTTTGGGAAGCCAACATAAGTAAACCAGGGGGCATGTACACATGTTTATAGCAGGGGAAAAAAAAACTAGAAGCAACTCAAAAGTCTATAGTAGAATAGAAAAAGTGTGATGTATTTATTCAAAGGGATTTTATACAGCGGTGCATACTATTACTATGCATTTCAACATGAATTAGACTTAAATACTGTTGGGTAGAAAAAGCAAGAAACAAGAATATACATAGAATGATTCTATTTATACAAAGTTCAAAAGCAGATAAAACAAAATTGCATTTGTATTGGGAAACATATATAGGTGGCAAAGTCATAAAGACAAAAAAAACAAGGAAATAATTACACAATACTTGGGGGAGTGATAACTGGGGTGAGATTTGGAAGGGAGGGGAATATAATCATGAAGGGACAAAAGACAACTTCAGTGCTAATGGCTATGTTTTCCGTTTTAACCTGGTGTAAGGACAAGTATGTAAGTAGAAGTATGTAAGTAGAAGAATGTCCAATTTATAATTATTCTTTATAGAAGACATTTTCTTCTCCCCCTTGGGTAAATGATACATTTCACAGTCTTCCAATACAATGAAAACTGAAGAGCCAAAGCTCTTGTCATTGCCAGTATAGTCAGCACACATTTTGCTTTTCCTTTAATTTTCAGAGTTCTAAGGGGTATGCTTTGGCAACGTACATGGGCAGTGAACAACCCAATTCTCACTATGGTAATGGGAACACTGTGGTTCCATTAACACCACTAAACTAAAACTTTACTCCATGGGATTACTGATACCAAAACTGAATGTTTACTCCGAGAACAACACATTTGAGTTTGTTAACTTTTTCATCCTTGTACAGTGTGTTGACATTACCGAGTATTAAAGATAATGTGCTAAATAGGATTACCTTCCTTCTCTACTGTCCTTTCCACAGTGTTCTGTCAACATAACTTTTATCACTTTGATACTGCTTACATGTACATTTTTTTAAATTTAAATTCAAGTTAGTTAACATATAGTGAAGTAATGGTTTCAGGAATAGAATTTAGTGATTCATCACTTACATATAAGACCCAGTGCCCTGTCTGTTCTCTGTATTCAAAAGTCTCTTACAGTTTGTTTTCCTTTCTCTGTTTTTATCTTATTTTATTTTCTCTTCCCTTCCCCTATGTTCCTCTGTTTTGTTTATTAAATTCCACACGAGTGAAATCATATGATATTTATCTTTGACTTATTTCACTTAGCATAATACACTTTAGTTCCATCCACATTGTTGCAAATGACAAGATTTCATTCTTTTTGATCACCAAGTAATATTCCCGTGTGTGTGTGTGTGTGTGTGTGTGTGTGTGTGTGTATACCACATCTTCTTTATTCATCTGTCAGTCGATGGACATTTGGGCTTTTTCCATAATTTGGCTATTGTTGATAGTACTGCTATAAACATTGGGATGCATGTATCCCTTTGAATCAGCATTTTTTTATCCTTTGGATAAATACTAGCGGTGCAATTACTGGGTTGTAAGGTAGTTCTATTTTTAACTTTTAAGGAACCTCCATACTATTTTCCACAGTGGCTGCACCAGTTTGCATTCCCACCAGCAGTACAAAAGGGTTCCCCTTTCTCTCCATCCTCACCAACATCTGCTGTATCCTGAGTTGTTCATTTTAGTCATTCTGACAGGTGTGAAGTATCTCAGGGTATCTCAGGGTGGTTTTGATTTGTATTTCCCTGATGATAAGTGGTGTCGAGCATCTTTTCATGTGTCTGTTAGCCATCTGGATGTCTTCTTTGGAAAAGTGTCTGTTCATGTCTTTTGCCCATTTCTTTACCAGATCATTTGTTTTTTGAGGGTTAAGTTTGCTCAGTTCTTTATAGATTTTGGATGTTAACTGTTTATCTAATATGTCATTTGCAAATATCTTCTCCTTTCCATCAGTTGCCTTTTAATTTTATTGACTGTCTCCTTTGCTGTGCAGAAGCTTTTTATCTTGATGAAGTCCCAAATGTTCATTTTTGCTTTTGTTTCCAGAGACATGTCTAGTAAGAAGTTGCTGTGACTGAGGTCAAAGAGGTTGTTGCCTGTTTTCTCCTCCAGGATTTTGGTGGTTTCCTGTCTCACATTTAGGTCTTTTGTCCATTTTAAATTTATTTTTGTGTGTGGTGTAAGAAGGTGGTCCAGGTTCATTCTTCTGCATGTCGCTGTCCAGTTTTCCCAACACCAATTGCTGAAGAGACTATCTTTTTTTCCATTGAACATTCTTTCTTGCTCTGTTGAAGATTAGTTGACCATATAGTTGTATGTTCATTTCTGGGTTCTCTATTCTGTTCCATTGATCTCTGTGTCTGTTTTTGTGCCAGTACCATACTGTTTTGATGATTACAGCTTAGTAATACATCTTGAAGTCCAGAGTTGTGATGCCTTCAGCTTTGGTTTTCTTTTTCAACATTACTTTGGCTATTCAGGGTTTTCTCTGGTTCCATACAAAACTTAAAATTGTTTATTCTAGACCACAAAGCTATGAAACTTGAAGTCAACTGTAAGAAAATATTTAGAAAGACCACAAATACTTGGAGGTAAAATAACATCCTACTAAAGAATTGCTGATGTGTAATTTTAAGTTAAAAATCTAATCAACAAATATAGATTGATAATAATGAGCACTCAGACATATTTTTTTAAACTATGTCATTTCTCCAAAGAAGTATTAACCTCTACCTGGATAAAACCTACAGTGAGCTATTTTCACATGCAAAATATTTTTTTTCAAAAGTGGCAGAACCCAATATTTACTTAAGGGCCACGTGCCAATAGCTCTCCAGTTTTTCATAATATCTTGTATGACAGATGCCATTGTCAAGATACCAAAGCACTTAATTCCCCTTCTGAAGTACTATACGTCCAATTTCACACCTTCCCCATATCCTTTCTGTAAGACAGTATTTCAAGCATTATCCCCCTAAATGTTACAATATATTTAGCTGAGCCTCTTTGTGAATTAAAGGACTGCCTTGAGCATAATTTTGTCATAAGATTTATATTCATTATCTGATAGAAACTTCAGATGTTCACAAAAATAACTTTCCCACATTAAGTTTTTCCTGGGGTGCCTGGCTGTCTCAGTCAATAGAGTACCCAACTCTTGATCTCAGGGTCATGTGTCCAAGACCCAGGGATGTAGAGATTACTTAAAAAATTAATTTTTAAAAAAAAGCATCTGTATCTGTTAAAAAAATTTTCCTTTCTTTTCAAAAAATTTTAAAGAAATTATACAAATATTGCTCTTCCTTTGCCTGTTTCTATAAGGGTCTAAATGATGCGCATGCTGTCTTGTGTAAACAAAGGGGATTATTAGTAAATGGATTCATTTTCTGATATAGGCTCAGCTGGCTCCACATACCACATAAATAGTGTCTGCAATAATTCTAAAGATACATATAACTAATAAAATCCATACTAGTTATATATTTTATCTATTTTTATATTATAAAACATCTAACAAACTTTCACTATATATATAATTTTAAAGGGTAAGTGGCTAACCAAAATTAGCAAACTTGTATGAATATCGGAAGATATTAAGTTGTTGGTAATCAGTTTTATATACCTTCCATTCTCTCTGAAATGGGCCTCAGTATGTGATTTTGTTAAGTAATATTCAGAATGGTAAAATTGATTTAAAGATCCTTAAAATATATGATATTCTGCAGTGAAATCTCTAAAATTACTGTGACACATAGAAGTTTTTAAAAACCAACAGTTAGGGGAAAGAGGGCTGTAACCAAAACATTACTTCTTGCTACAAATCTGCTTTGTATCAACCTCATACCAAGTCACTATAGCAGGCAACAAGAGACTTAAAAATTGCAAATAATTCACCAACATTGAACCACAGAGGTTCCAAGCAGGCATAACACCTATCTCCCCCTTGGCTGACATAATATTTTAACCAGGAATGAGGTGGTATCCTTTTGATGCCACTTTTTGTTATTGAAGATGTATATTGTGGGCTTAATTACAACTCAACTTTGACAGCAGGGACTAACAAAGGATTTAGGCTTCCTCTATTTTGTGGTTCAGGATACTAAAGAAATATATCTAAAACACCAACAGAAGACTCTAATCTCTAATGGCTCTGCTCATGTCAACTGGAAAGAACACCTTGGGAACTGCACAGTAGGTATTTTACATATATGCAAATGAAGGTAATGAGTAGTTGAGCAATGCACCCAAGGCCATGGGCAATAAGTGGCTCAGCCTGGGTAGTAACAGAAGACTGCTTGATTTTTCAAATCCACACAACACACCATGAACTCAGATTTTGTATGCCACCTCATCCAAACCTTAATTATAAAAATTTGAACCAACTTTGGTCCAGATCCACAAAGACCAGTAAAGACAGAATAAAACTTTTCCTTTTTATATTCCACCTTGTGCTTCTGAATTTGATCTCGATGGAGGTCTTAAGGGTCTTAAAGGTGTTAAGGCCCTTAGTAATTCATCATGATTAACTCCAATTGTGAGACATAGAGTGACATGTTGAGGAACAAAAATCAGTCTAATTTCCTAAACCTGTCCTCTTGGACCATCCACCTACAGGGTATCTGACGCCATCTTTTCAGATTGGGCTCTTCCATGAAACTGGATCATGGTAGTTTGTAAATTTCCTAGCCACAAATTCTTTAAACTCAACTGAGATTAAAAAAAAAAAGATGAGAAATATTCCTGATAATCCATATGTTTGCAAATAACTGATTTAGAAGTATACTTTCTGCAGTAGTGATCTGAGATAAAAAACAATCTCCTTAAAACCATCATGAGAAGTAATTACCACAATGAAAGTATTCTTCCATGGTCCTGCAAAAATCAGTATATCTTGGTCAAGGTTTCTTAATAAATTTCCAAGGAAAGGTAAGTTCTTTTGATAGATCATGACAGAGACCCTCAGCCCCCTTGCTGTCTCCTCTAACAGTCAATTGAAGGCTCAGGACACTGATCTGACTCATTGTGTGATACATCAGATGCCTTGGTTAGGTGTAAGGATGTGCTATTCATGAGGTCAAAAGGTGGAAGACAATAGCAAACATTGGTAGCATTTGAAGAGAAGGCCAAATCAGAAAACAGAGAATAGTATGTTAAAAAAAAAAAAAAAAGTCAATCAGAGCAGCAAGCAAGAGAGAAGCAATCAAGGTATACTGTTTCAAAGAAAAAGGCTGGGAAGTTCAGAGTGCTTGGTGGGAGGCAACGCCTGAAACAATATTCTGACATGAGAGGGAGGATAAGGGCCCCCTTGAGTGTGAGTAGTAAGGAACCCATTTAAGATGCTGAAGGGGAAGATTTCATGGTTTATTTTTTCCTTTTACAGCATACGGATGAATTATAAGCCTTTAGACAGATTTTAACCAATACTGGCATAAAGATCATTTCTGGTTATGGTTCGTGCGATGTGGCCTTCCTATTACAATCATACCCAGCTGATATTAGGTATTCAGTACACATTGCTGAAGCAGAATTTAAGAAATAGCTTTTTGATGAGAACCAATGCTATTTTCCTCACAGACAATATTTATCATGCCAGATGAGTCACACTGATGCCTTATAAACAGCACAAATTCCTTAGGAAATTTCTCCATTGGGCCCTACTTTCATACTAAATTCAAGATATTAGCCAAACTCGGTTGGGTTTGGGTAGCTCAGATGGTTAAGCATCTGACTTTAGCTCAGATTATGATCTCGAAGTCTGTGAGTTTGAGCCCCACGTCCACCTCTGTGCTAACAGCTCAGAGCGTGGAGCCTGCTCTGGATTCTGTGTCTCCCTCTCTCTCTGCCCCTCCCCAACTCTCTCTCTCTCTCTCTCAAAAATAAATAAACATTTAAAGAAAGATACTACCCAAACCCTGCAGTGCTAAGTGTGTGTATGTATGTATGTATATACGTATGTATGTATGTATATGAAGACAGGTCAGGGTTCTACTGACATTAGTACTTACCTTGAAGAGAGCCACTGCGTGGCTCAGTTGGCTGAGTGTCTGACTCTTGATTTAGGTTCAGGTCATGACCCCAGGGTTGTGGACTGAGCCTCATGTCAGGCTCCACACTGAGGATGGAATCTGCTTAGTCCATCTCTCTCCTTCTACCCTTTCCTCCACTCTCTCTCCCTCGCTCTCTCTAAAATTAAAAAAAAAAAACAACTTGCCTTAAAGACAGAGCAGCTACATGGTACACAATATGGCTTTGCAGCAGCAGACCAGCAGATAGTCCGTGACTTTGGCTTTCAGTCTTGGTCTTCAAAGCCAGTAGACAAGCATCAAGTAGACAATGTATACCAATGACTCCAGAATTGCATGTGTAAGTTAGCCTTTAAAAGAGATACCAAATGAGGCTTGTGATCTGTTTAAATTACAAAGGAATTGAGGTAATTATGAAACTGATTCTTCAGATAATAAAAATGATGATGATCATGTACAAAGAGCCCACTATGGACCTGGTATCTGTGCCAGGTGTTTTACATACATATAATATTCACAGCAGCCATGCAAAGTGAGTATCATGAGTATTATTGGCCCCATTATGCACAAGAGGAACCTGAGGGTAAAAGAAGGTAAGTAATTGGGGCACCTGGGTGGCTCAGTCAGTTAAGCATCTTATTCTTGGTTTCAGCTCAGGTCATGATCTCACGGTTCATGGTATCAAGCCACACACTGGGCTCTGTACTGACAGCATGGAGCCTACTTGGGATTCTCCCTCTCTTTCTCTCTCTCTCTCTCTCTCTCTCTCTCTCTCTCTCTCTCCCCCCTCCTTCTCCCTCTCCCTCTCTCCCCACCCTCAAAATAAATAAATAAATAAACATTAAAAAAAAGAAGGTAAGTAACTTACATGATGTAAGTAATTTACCAATAACTGAGCTAGAGTGCTGACTCAGAGACGCCTGGGTCTATAGTATGGGCTCTTTTCATCATACTATGCTACTTTGAAGAGTTAGTTATCAGTGCTCAGGGCCACCACCCATGTTGTTGTTCACTGCAGCTCCAAAACCATAAAAGATCTGTCAGTGGTAATAAACAGTAGTTTATATTCAACTTAATGTACTAGGCCAGAGTCAGAAGTTAACACTGCCATTCTTCTTTTTCACAAATTCAACAGGGTGGTCACTTTTTCCCCAGCCTATGATTAAATATATTAGCAAAGGTGGACTTCTGCAGAAGGAAAGCACAGAATAAATCAAGCATGCTTCCCAAAAGCTTAAAGCTCATGCTCTGTGAAGAGTAGGCACATCATGAATTGTAAATATCTTTTCTCAGGTGAAGCCTATTTCATAGAAATGATGAAATGACACAAGAAAGTGAAGTTAGAATCCTGATTTTATTTTCCAAAAACTGAAAGTTGATATATAAGTACAATGTATGATTTCCTGATACATTCCCTTGAGTTAAACCTGTCATGATCATGATCATAAAGGAAGCTTGTGGAAAGTACAAAAAATGCGGGATATGATGCCAAAAGTCCTGAATCCCCTGTCCCAGTTCTGTTACTATTTAACTCCAAAGTTCTGGGCCATTTAACTTCTCTAAGCCTCCATTTCTTCATCTTCTAAATGGGGATAATGATTCCTACCTTTCACAGAAGTCAGAATGAACTGAAATAGTATAGACTAAAGCATTGTATAAATCATAGAATGCTACACAAATATGCCACCACATTCAGAACACAGAACAGGACTCAGACTAGAAGCATTAGGAACTCCTCATTTGCCAATTCCTGACCCCACAAAGCTTGTTTAACTTCCTGTCTCGAGTTCTGTGAGATTTCCCTAGATGTTATTTCCAGGATGTTATCGCTCATCCCAGTTACTGTATTTGATTGCTTCAGTGGGTGTCTGTCCCCAGCAATCAAACTAATCCATGACTGAAGCAACAAATTCCCCCAAAGAACTTCCTCTCTAGCCCAACAGAAAAGAGCTGTTGGACCAATAAATCACTGTCATGGCTATAACTTCAGTGCCTTATTTACAGTTTACCTACAGCTTCCAAAAAGCTTCACAGTAAAGAGAAATGTATAATTTATTCTAGGATAATTTGTTTGCTTATATACTCTGGAGCTCCAGATCTTTTCTCACAGATGTGTACATCTCCTACTTTAAAATGACATATGCAATTATAAAGAACAACTTTATCGACAAAGAACAACTCTATCTCTTCCTTGCAGATTATCAATATGTCTAAAATAGTGCGGGAATTTGTTGACAATTTCCTCTTGTTAATTCCTAATAATACAAACAGATTTTCTTAACAGGTTTTGATACTGACCAGTTGTGATGAAAAGTGAAAGGTTTTCATTTTTAAAGGAACTATTGGTGTTGCACGCTCACAACTCAGCCTCCAGAAATATCAACTGTGTAGTCCATGTCAAAGTTGTCTCACAGCTTCAGTAAAGGGCATTGTGAAAAGATGCTGCTAAATAGTTCATTACTCCTTGTTTATACCACACAACAGAGGCAGCAGGTCGTTGTGCATAAGAATACAAATTATGGGGGCACCTGGGTGGCTCAGTAGGTTGAATGTCTCACTCTTGATTTTGCCTCAGGTCATGATCTCACAGTCATGAGATCAAAGTCCATACACACACACACTCTCTCACTCTCTCTCTCTCAAAACAAAACAAAACAAACAAAAAAACAAATTGTGGCTCCAAATAACCTGGGTTCAAACCCTAGCTCTCCAACTTATTAGCTGTGTGATCTTAGGAAGTTACTTAACCTTTCTGTATCTCAGTTTCTTCAATTATACAATGGATTGATAATTGACCTACCATATAAAATTGTGTGTAATGAGTTCATATATCTAAAGTGCTTAACACAATGCCTGCAAAACACTAAGGTCCTTTTAAATGTTACCTATTACTACTATTATTATCTTTCCTGCACTAGCATTAAGGGGCTATATTGCATGCAGTGAAGTTTCCTGAGGCATCTTGTCCCATACTCTCTGAACATGATGCAATTGCTGGGATCACTACATGTAAATAATCGATATCATCTGATGTCAAAGGGTGTGAATTGCTAACACAGCTTCTGGAAGGCATTATAACACATTTTTGAATTTCATATTTTGTCAAGGAGCTGCCTTCTTTCACAGACAGGACTGATACAACCTTGAATATGTGATCAGAACATGAGTATAATCCCTAATATCTCCCATAGTAGCAAAAGTATAGAGTCTAGACAAAGTCGCATGGATTTGCATCCTGGCTCTGTCACTTACTAGCTGTGCAAACTTGGACAAGTTATGAACTCTTTCAAAGTCCAGTTTCTTCATATGTAAAATGTGGAAAGTAATAGTATCTATCTCATAGAACTCTATGAGGGTTAAATAAGATAACTACATCTTAGCATAGTGCCTAGTACTCAATACTCAATAAATGTTACCTATTGCTATTAATTTTTCTTTGGTTTGGTTAGTCTAGTTGATACAAGTTCTTTGCCTATATATTAATCAAAAAAACAAATTATAGGAGCCACTGATACTGTAAGGCTTATAAAATGTAAGGATGAAATTTTACTGGCAGAAGTCTTTTCTTGTGCCATTATAATGTTGAATTTAGTTCACCTGAAGATGCATTTTTGGAAGATTTTATCATAAACCTTACAATATCAACCAATCCTGTAGTTGTTGTCTAAGTAATTTATAGAAATATGGTGAGAAAGTAGTTAACCTCTGTAATATTATCATCAATGCTTCCTTTCTACTAAAGTTTTTTGTTTGTATAATTTAAGAAATCAGATCAGAACTGTAAAATGATAAAATCATAGAGTTAAGTCAGAGGCTATCAAAGTCAGGCAGATATGACTTAAACATGGTTTGCCTTTGGCAAAGCTGAGCTAGTCAGTTCATCTTTGGTTCCCTTGTAATTTTCCTTTACTCTTCTCAATCCATGAACCTTTCCTGGTCCCACTATTGCTCTAGCCACATGGTAGTTTATTTCTGCTAGTGTTTATTAATTGTTCGCTGATGGGCTTTCACAGATATTTGGAGACCCTTAAAGTTGGGAAAGTCAGAAATATTGAGGGAAATTAAGCTACAATAGTAGAATTATAGGTTGTAAAGTTGTTAGTGTGGGGCAGAAAATGTTGCCTGATATGTTTTTGCCCATTATTCCTATGTCTAAGGCCTCTCTTGTTCATATGGACTCATTTGTGTTCTTAGAATGGAATAATTATATTGAAAACTTTCTTTTTGACTTGGAGACAAAGAGGTTCAGATCCTAAGACACAATAGTTGGCTATATCCTCTACTGCAATTGATGGGAAGTCCCAAAAACAAACCTGAACCCAAATCATTTCAAAGATATCACCAAGTGGCTATACCAAGGAATGGCTTATCCCCAACTTTCCCAAAGGTATATAAAGACAGCATGTTGCTACTCAAATACAGCTCTATTACAAGTCCCCTAGTCTACACCTCGAGCCAGATGGGTACCCTCAAGCCACTCCATATAACATTCTGGAGCAGCCACTGGTAATAGTTGAGTGACTTGGACATGAAGCTCATTCAACACTAAGCATACCTTGCTAAAAAGATACTAATTTTACAACTCTTGGGAAGAAGTATTTTGTAAGGTTTTTCCTCTTCCTCTCCATAATTAACATGAAATTTTAGAACTAAAAATCTTAGAAATCATTTTCCTAGCCCTCTCATGTTACATATGAAGATTCAGGCTCCACAGAGACCAGGTTATCTGCCCAAATTTTCACAGGTGATGAGTGCAGAGCAAACCAGATTTGTATTCCTCTCCTGCTCACAGGCCTTCCATGGTCCATTGTCTTCAAAGTGGCCCCATCTTCCTATCTTTCCCCATCCTCCTATCTATTACTATCCAGGATGAACTCCTTGTTGCCTCATAAACATTCTATGTGGAAAATGATTAAGAGCAGAATTAGATACATTAAAAGACAGATTCAATAATCTAGGTGAAATATAATGGTGACTTGGACTGGTGCTGTGGCAGTAAGGTGGAAAAAAAGTGGAAAGACTTGAGATGGCTTTTACAGAGTAAATCTAAAGAACTTTCTGATGGATTTAATATGGTGGGTGAAGAAAAGGTAGGAATCAAAGAGGATGCCTAGATTTCTGGCTTGGATAACTGAGGCTGAGGAAGATAAGACAGGGGAAGGAGAGTATTGGGGGATGAGGCAGTAAAAGAGTTTTCTCAATGCTTTGGATAAAATAATCTATTTGAGAGGTGATATGGCCTATGTGAGAGATGGAAAGACTCTTCCCCTTCTCTTGATTCCATGAGGATAGATTTCTCTTAACCTTCCCTTTAGACCCACCCCTTGCTCTTCCCTATAGAGACAGGGTAAGTTACCTGATTAGTACAGTAGAGAGACTAATTCAGTATGCACAGCCCAGCCTCTTGCTCCCCTTAATCTTCTGAGTCAGGCTGCCCACAGAAAGCATTCCTCTGCTCTGTTCCTCAATGCTCTAAGACTCAAAAGGATAGACCCTTATGTGGAGATGATAGTGGGCATCTAGCATTGTCTGCATCTGGGAGATTAGGTCTATTTAATTCTGGAGGTGTGTATTATGAGCCTATAAATATGAGCCCATACCCCAGTATCTGCTCAACAAGTTATAAATGTGATATTTTGATGTTGCACTTCGTCTTTTGTCATATCTCTCATCTCAGTCAGCACAGTGCAGGAAAGAAAGATGTTATTTACTGGGTCTTAACAGATCCCAAGAGTGGGAGAAACAGTGATAAAGGAATATAATCATCCTGCCTCTGACACTTATGGACTTGTGGCTCAGGAGAAGGCCTCAGGGCTTGCTCTTAATCTACAATAAGAGGGATAATGATATAATTTATGTGATAATTCTGTAAAAATGCCAGGTTCAAGTTAATATTTAAATATAGGAAACATTAATTTTAGTTCCAAATGCACCAAGGAACTTAAAGATGCAATTTCTGCAGAGAAAACAAAAATAACAAACTAATATTTCTATTGTAATAATAATTATTGTAGATATTTTACAATACATATCTCCTTTGGCAAATGGTGGTTTATCAAAGTGACAGCAAGCAAGAAAAGAAAGAGGAAAAAAAGTAGTCTAATAATCATTTTTTCAAGTTTTCTTATTTCAAATGTTGAAAAACTGACCTATTCTTTAGCTTTGTACATTTACAGAGAATTTGAGAATTAGAAATTCATTCATAATAAATGGAAGGAAAAAATATATTTTATAAAGCTGGAGTGATTAAAAAGAAATACACTTCTGCACACAAGCCAGGCATTATATTCTGCTAAAAATAATGAAGGAAGATGCAGATGTTAAGGTTCAATGTGGTTTTCAGTCAAGAGAAAACCTCAGCTCTAGGAAATAGGGCCACACATCTTAAAAAGTTTGGTTAACTCTCCCTTTGATGGATTGTCATGGAAGGGCAGCAGCAAGTCCTGTGGCTGAATTTTACGAGTGACTAAGCAAGTTTCAGAATGTTGATACATTGGGGGAGAAGCAATATAATAACAGAGGTGATTAAATCCCACATGCTACCTGGTGGATTCAGAAGGATGGAAAATATTTCTTTTCTGGGTACAAAAGAGAAAAAAGAACCCTGCAGGAGACTTTCACCATCAGGAACTTTAGGTTAACGGAGACAGGACCTCAAACAAGCAATCAGCCTAAGAAATGCTAGCATGAGAACTGTGTGACCATTGCAAAAAATTCCTGGTGGATACTAAACTAAGAGATACACCAAAGAAATAATATTTATCATTGTTCTCATTTTAATAAAAGCCTGGAAGCTATATACCAAATGTTTAAATACCAATTTCCCTGTCACTTGTTCTACTTAGAATGCACTCAAGGGGCAAGATGTTTTTCATATTGCAAGGCATTGACCTTCATGAAATAAATCACAACCAAGAGCCACATGGGGTAGCAGTTTGAAATGTAATTAAAATTGTGTGTTTTAAAAGAAAAACAAATATTTCATGTATGTGACTTTAAAATTAAAAAGGAAGATACAGTCACAGGCCATAAGGAACTAAAATAGGAAACTTGGTTGTTTTCCGAGAGAGTCCTATGAGATTTAAAAATTTGATTTGATGGGGTGCGTGGGTGGCTCAGTCAGTTAAGCATCTGACTTTGGCTCAGGTCATGATCTCAGAGTTTATGGGTTTGAGCCCCGCATCGGGCTCTATGCTGACAGCTCAGAGCCTGGAGCCTGCTTCAGATTCTGTGTCTCCCTCTCTCTCTACCCCTTCCCTGCTCATGCTATGTCTCTCTGTCTCTCTCAAAAATAAATAAACATTAAGAAAATTTTTTAAATTTGATTTGGAAATTAAAACCTGGGAACAAATACAGTAAAACCTTGGTTTGAAAGCATAATTCATTCCAAAAACATGCTTGTAATCCAAAGCATTTGTGTATCAAAGCAGATTTCCCCATAAGAAATAATGGAAACTCAGATGATTTGTCCCACAACTCAAAAATATTCATATAAAAATGATTGAAGTACTGTAATATAATACAAAATAATAAAGAAAATACAAAATATAAAGAAAAATAAACAAATTAACCTGCATTTTCCTTTGAAAACCGTCATGGCTGGTGTGAGCGAGATAAGAGAAAGGAGGGTTTTTGTATAGGATGACTTTCACTATCACTAACAGAATCACCGCTATCCCTTGACTCAATTGAATCTTTTTCTGCATGGGGGCCATTGTATACGCTTGCACAGATGTTGACTACGGTATTAATAAAATCTTATCATATACTATATTTAATGTAATTGGCAATAAGGCAGCAGAGGAAAAGGTCTATATCTGCAGGCAACATAACTTAGAATGAAGCAAAGCATTCCTAAGCTTACTCTTGTATGAAAAAGCAAAGGACTGTCCATAGGTGCTTTGGAGTGACAAAAATACACTAGTGCCAGTTGTGCACCTTCCAATGTTCTGAAAAATCACTGCTTTCTGCCAAACACTGCAGCCTGAGACCCAGCATCTGAGCATGGGCAAGTATCACCACAATCCCAAGCAGAAGAAAGAGAGAGAAGGATTGGCTCAGTTGTGATCACATGACATTCGGCATCACATACTACTCGTATTGCAAGGCATCACTCGTTTATCAAGTTAAAATTTATTAGAAATGTTTGTTTGCCTTGCAGAACACAGAACAAGTGACTCTCAATCCAAGGTTTAACTGTACTTATTTTCATGTTCTATCCATTTTATGTTAAGGTCAGTATTGTAATGGAGGGTCAGAAAAAGACAGGAAAAGAGAAGAATAAGGAAAAGGGGGACAGGCAGGATGAAGGATGGGGTGGGGCGGGGAAGACAGAAAGGGGAGGAGAAAAAGAGAGGGAAGTTGGGAGGAACAAGGGGAAGCAATTATTCAAAAGGAAGACAGGAGTGGAATGCCAGGAAAGAGGAAATGGAAAGCATAAAACAAAGAAATGTAGAGAGGAACGGAAAGCCAACAGTTAAGAGGACTCTGAAATATGTTAGATAAACTTGTTTGTTGATACTACTGTTCCAATGAGCTTCAGAGCATTAGCAATTGTGATCGCTCTCTTTAGAAATGTCATTTAACTATTTAGCACAACTAGTCACAGATGACTTTAGAAGTATTGCATACTTCTCAAAGGACTCTTTTCGAGGGTAATGATAGATAATCCAAATAAAAATATCTAGAGTTTAAAAAAGAATCTGACAGTCTCAGAAGATGCTCCCTGAAAACAAGTACAGACTAGAGAAACATAAATACTTGTGGTTCTTTGGGGGAAGATAGAAATGGTAGTGGTGGTGGTGCATATGCTTTCATCAAAAGGCTTGGTGCTGGGTTCTCCGTAAACATTAATTTGGTTTAAATGACCACCCCTAAATCAGAGAGCTCCCAGTATGACCTTTTACACACTCTCCCTAGTGAATCAATCTACCTTGCCTAACAGACATCATTACTGCCATTTATATAACCATATGAAAAGAAGAATACATTCCTTTGCTAATCACTATTTTCCCAAAGCCCCAGGCCTATTATGTTAGTCATAGTTGATACCTTTTTTTTTTCTCTTGCTTTCATCCTCCCAACTTTGTTAATTCCTCTTCTCTACTGGCAATAGGCAAATTGCTGGTTGCCTGTGCCTTCACTTCTCTAACATCCACAGCCTGGACCACAGTAGCTTTGCACCTGACTGCTTGGCCTGGGAACCCAACCCATCTCTATGTATGAAGAAACAAAAACAAAAGGACCCTTGGCTTATAAATTGTCCTAGCTCAGCATTATCGGCCAAACCCCTGGTCTTAACATAACCTTACCACCTAGTACTAGTACCTAGGCAACTTGCCCTAGTGATTGAATTCTCAATTACCATCCTTTTCCTCACTTATTCACATAATAAGCATTTATGCCACGCACAGGGAGTCCTTTATAAAGTCATAGCATCTGGCCTCAAAGAGCTCACAGTTTAATGAAAAAAAAAAGGTGAGACAAAATTAAAATTACCAAAAATGGAATAAATAGCAAGAGTCATAATGGGTGAAGTGTTATGAAGGTAGGTAGAAAAAGAAGAAGAAGAAGAAGAAGAAGAAGAAGAAGAAGAAGAAGAAGAAGAAGAAGCAGTAGCAGCAGCAGCTTCCATGGAGAGTGTGCAATCCTCATAATTCTTACAGATAAAATCACAGGATAGGCATTACCCTGGAATGGCTTTCTGGGTATGCATCCAGTACACTCACACTGAGCCTCACGCTGGGAAGGGCCCGCTACACACACACTTGGAGTTGAAGTTGAATTTGTGTTTTTTACATGGAGTCTGATGGAGCATGCCCCAGGGGCTCATACAGTCCAGCTTCCTGATGGGTTCTCAGATTCCTGCTCCCTGCCCTGGCCCCGGCCCCATGACCTCTACCTCTTTCCACCCAGGGTTCTAACAGGGTCAGGTTGATGGGGGTTGGGATGGGAGGGTACCCACATTCTACAGTTGCCCTCCATTCCCAGTAGGCGTGGGCATGCGGATGAGGAGAATTAGGAGCCCAATGTGTCTCAGGGTCAAGCAAGGCTCTGGCTGTGTCCACTGCAGGCTGACAGTACCATAGCATGTTCAGTCAGCAGCTCTGTGTTGGCCTCTTGCCCACCCCTGATCCAGGAATGATGTATGTTCTGGCACAGAGGTTGCAGTCCTTTGGGGTTGCCCATTCATTGTGGGTGGGGGTGGCTGGCCTGAAGGGATGACTTCCCTGACCTCTGTCAAGAACCATATTTTGATTTCTCACTGGGCCCCACAAATTATACAGCCAGGTCTAGCCCCATCCCTTGTAACCCTCAGACCTTTAAGTTCAGAGGCAACAATCTCCTCAGCAAATTTTCTGTCTACAGAGTCCGATTCTCCACTCCATTCTCAACAATGGAAACTAAAACAGCAAGAATCGTCTCTCATGGTCTTCCAGGTCCCTTTTCCAAAGCCCAGCTGATTTTACCTCTCAAATCTTGCGGGAAATGCATCATGCACATGAGCCCCAGCCTGTGAACACCAGGAGGACCTGCGGGAGAGGATGGCTCACCACCTGAAGGTCCTACATTTCAAGCCACATGCCATGAGTGGATGGCTCTTGGGCTGGGATCCACTCTGGAGTGGGGCTGAGTTATATTTGCCTCCCTGCAGGTTGGTATGGTCACAAACCTGAGTTCTGGAGTCTAGAAAAACAACAAAATCAGAGCAAGAAATAATGTGTGCCACTTCTAGACCTGACCCACAAATTCTCCCACGTCACCTGTCCATTTTTCTCTCCCCACATCTGCCAACCACATGTCGTAGCCCTGTGCTGCAGGTGGGGAAGCCCAGGCAGGCAAGACTGCCCTCTTGGAGGACAGCTACCCGGCAGTCAGCAAGAGCTGGGCTGAGCTTCCCAAGAGTGAGACATAAGCTACTGTTGTGTTTCCACTGAGCTTGCAAGGCATATCCATTAAAGCAACTACAGCTACTCTATTCATTAATACATCTGTGGAAATTTTTGAAAAGTACATAAAAGAAAACACAAAAGAGAAGAGAAAAACAAGCCCACCTCTATTAATGTGCTGGCAAATCATCTTCCAGCCTTTCCCCGTGCATTATGCCAAGGACTTTTTACTGAGTCCTCAAAATGTAACAAACAGCATGTTAAGCACTTTGCATATATAACGTCACTTAATCCTGATAACAACCTTTTAAGATAGGTTGTTATCTATCTTAGGGCTGCAGAAACTAACAACTGCAGAAGTAAACTATGACAACTCTCAAGGGGTTGGGACTGGGAATCACATTCAGTCTGTCTGATTCTGAATTCAACCCCCTCCCTCATGCTTTTGTTGTTATTACTGTTAAGAAAACTGGGATGCTGCTGTTTTACAAATATGCTTTGTCTACTTAATACTTTGTGGGTAACTTCCTCTAATTAAATATTCCATTTTATGATATACATATTTATCCAAACATTTAGTTGGATGCTTGGGTTGATAAGCTTACACTATTATAAATAACACTACCATGAGTATTCATATACACAAATCTTTGTACATACCCATAAAAATTTTCTTAGAATGATCTGGAATTGCTAAATCTGAGGTTATGACTATTTTTTAATGTTTATTTGGGGGGTGGTGGGAGAGGGAGAGAGAGAGTCCCAAGCAGCCTCCGTGCTGTCAGCGCAAAACCCAGTGCAGGGCTCAAACTCCACCTGAGCCAAATCAAGAGTCAGACACTTAACTGACTGAGCCACCCAGAAGTTATGACTATTTTTAAGGCAGTACATGTTTATTGCCAAACTGTCCTACATCAGTGATTTCCAAAAGGGGGGGCAGAGGATTTTGCTCCCAGGAGATATTTGGCTATATCTAGCGATATTTTTTTAGTTTTTTATGTTTTTTATTTATTTATTTTTTTTTTTTGAGAGACAGAGAAAGACAGTGCGAGCAGGGGAGGGTCAGAGAGAGAGGGAGACACAGAATCTGAAGACAGCCTCCAGGCTCTGAGCTGTCAGCACAGAGCCCACCGTGGGGCCGGAACCCAGGAACCGCGAGTTCATGACCTGAGCCGAAGTCAGACACTTAGCCAACTGAGCCACCCAGGCGTTCCTCTAGAGACACTATTAATTGTCACACCCAAGCAAGCATCTGGTGTGTAGAGGCCAGGGATTCCAAAATGTTCAAAATGTCAATAGTGCCAATGTTGAAACACTCAAGCTGCATAATGGTCTCATTAGGGTATGTCACTCTTGAGATGAAATAAAGGCTACAATAAGGGCTCTTCCATTCATTCACACATGATTCACCAAGGACCTAGTTGGTGAATATGCCAGATCCTATAGTAGGTGCTAAGTTAGCATTCAAGGAGGAGGGTCAGAGCAACAGTCAAGAGTAAAGGGAGGAGGTGGTTTGGAAGTAAACCGTAGCTTCACTTGCCGGACAGAAAGCACTTCTATTTCATTTTATACATTCATATCTTTCTATATCATTCTCATCAAATGATTTCCATATAATTTTGCATTAAATTATACAGTGTCACAAAGCTGCTACAAGAAATGTTGTTATATTATTGTTATATATTGTAGCAATAATAATATTGTTATATTGCTACATACATAAATGCTTGATCTTTCAAGGTTATCTCTAAGAATAAAATTGTTTGTTTCTTCAACAGAAAACCCAAGGTCTTAAGTATAAAACATCCTTACGATGACAGTGGCTCTTTTCCCAGCTGACCTTTTTGTTCTTTAATTTGACATAGCAGATCGTCTCAATTTGGTTAATTCAGAGGTGGAAAAATGTTGTCCTGTCCTTTCTATTTTAAATTAGTAGGCAATCCCTGAGCGCCAGTTCCTTTCTGGCTATTCAATGGGAGTCACACCAGGCATGGAAAAAATAAAGGGATCAAATCAGAAGCTGCTGCTCTGTTTCCTCATTTAAGAAATAGATGGCACAGAGAGAGGGGAAAGATGCCTTGGATCCCAGCTGTGCCATCATCAGCCTTTTGTCCAGAGATTCTGTGTTCCTCGGCCTGCTTGATCAATGCTGGACACATTCACTGCCACTGACTCCTCTCCCTAGCTTCTCTGAGCGATGATCTCTGGGCTAGGATAAAAAGGGGATGCTAAACGTGGGTGGAACTCAAGGGTGTCATGCTAAGTGAAATAAGTCAGGCAGAAAAGGACAGATACCATATATTTTCACTCATAAGTGGAACAGGAGAAACTTAACAGAGGACCATCGGGGAGGGGAAGGGGAAAAAACAGTTGGGGAGAGGGAGGGAGGCAAACCATGAGAGACTCTTGAATACTGAGAACGAACTGAGGACTGATGGGAGTGTGGGGGAGAGGGGAAGGGGAGTGATGGGCATGGAGGAGGGCACTTGTGGGGATGAGCACTGGGTGTTATATGGAAACCAACTTGACGATAAACAAATAAATAAATAAACCCAAAAAAATGTAAAAAAAAGGGGGGGGATGCGAAGACTGTCCTGGGCTTTCAGAGCCAATGGACAAATAGAGAGGAAGTAAGGGATGAATCTGACCCCAGTCTCATGTACCTAAAGACAGAAGAAGGAACAAGCCTTAACGGTTGCATAAAGCATATACCCTGTCACTAAGCGGTTCTCCAAAAGCAAAAAGCAGCAGCAGCTAAGGGGGAAGTGTGGATTCTCCACAAAAGTGGCCATTAGAGATGGGATTATAGCTTCACCTTTCCAGAGGAATTTATGCAGAAAAACCTAGACAGGTTTCCTTAGCAACCCGGGGATAATCTTTCCACAATGTCCCAAGCCTACAGTTCTTAATTCCATTACAGCTGTTATTAAAACTTTAAATATGTAATCATGCACATTAAGCTGCCACATACCCATAAAAACCATTAGCTCACTAAACTGTATACAGCCATTTAAATGAAAAAGGAGCAACATCTAATTTCTTTAAATTGAAAAAAGTAAAGTTTAAGACATTTCAACAATCTGATAAATATGGGGGCATGAGTGCAAGGACTATGCATAGTATAAAATTAACAACACATCCCAACAGAAAAACATAAAATAAAGAAAGCCTATCTTTTATTTGGCGAATAGTCAACACATTTAAAACAAAACTGTGTCATAGATTCCTCCTAGCCTAATAAATTATTAGAGCCTGATTACAAGCACCACGATTTAGTGTTCATTTACCCTGTAATGGCAGCTGTGACAGTTTTTTCAGTTTACAAGTACTAGATCCAAATACTGTCATTTTAAAAAATCTTTAGGCTTTCAAGAATAAAAGCACGAATGATCAATCTGGAGACTTTATGGGGGAATTTATAGCACAGAGACCCAATGCATACTGTTGGGATTACATATTATACTAGAAAAATAGGCATATTCATCAGTTGTAAAAAAAAAAAAAACTAACATAATTATGCTCGTCGAATGAAGAATATGTATTATGGCTAGTAAATCCTGACAGTCTAAAGTTAATTTAAAGCATTTGATTACTTTACATTTTAAATTAATCATTACCTATGTATAAGGCATTATGTATATATGGTACTATCCTAAAACATACCTGAGATTTGTTTTAATCCAGTAAGATACTTAGACATGGAAATGGTTGTCTTGAAAGAGGAAAGTTACGCTCACAGATCCCTAAACACAGGAGGCATGGCACACCATGCAGGGCCACATGGGAATAGACCAGGGTCAGGAAGGAGGCAGAAAGGGAGAGGGCAGAACATGGACCAAAGCCTTTATTGGGGTTCCCTCAGGAAGGAATGGGGGAGTCCAGGTAGGTTCCCTGGATCAGTTTAGGATTGGATAGTTTGAATAAATTAGCCAGGCTCCGGACTGGGGGGGGAGGGGGGGGTCCCTAGTTGTCCAGTATCTGGCTCTGGGCTCACATGAGTAGAGGAATTTCGGCTTGGCCTATGAGAGTTTGATAAAGGAGGTTGCTGGGAATGTGGGCTCTGGGTTGGTTGGTTTGCACATCACAGGTGCACTTGCAGGGGAGTCCTTTGCTCTATGAATTAGTTACCCCTGAGAGAAGCAGTATCAGGGCCCCAAAAACCAGAACATCAAGAATATGGAAAACAAGAACATATAGTCAATACAGGTACTGCCACATTTTAAATCAAAGTCCCATTACCTCATTAGAATCTAATGTTTGATTTAATAATCAGATCCTTATGAAATACTACGGGGTCGACATGTCTGGATATATTATCCCTATGTTATAGCTGAAAACACTAAGGTAGAACTGGGAATAGAACCCAAGATTCCTATCTCCAAGTCTGGAGCATGTTCTACTACATGCTGATGGCTTTCACGATTTCCAAAAGATGATTAGTAATCGACAATTTCAATTCTCAAACCTCATCAGGTTGTTTAGGGGGAAAGTTCCATTAGCTAGACCAAAGTCATTTCTTCCCTGGTAGGTGTGTGTGGCCCAAGTTGCCTCCCATGGAGTTTCTTCTGGAAAATAGCATATTGGAAATAAACAAAACTACTTGGACAGAACAAGATAGTCAAATACCAATATGGCATTTCTGAACTCATTTTCAACAGATTTCAATCACTATTTTCTATATACTGATGAAATTCCGTGTTCAAATCAAAGATGGATATTCCTACTTGACTTGGTCTCTACTCACACTTACATTCTTGGTGAGTAAACCAATATCCTGGTGACTCTGGATAGTCCCCATTTGGCTCTCCCAAAGGCTCTTGCCACCTTTCACTACTCTGCTCTGTGCCAGGAGGCTGACTCCAATGAACTGCTTTGCCAAAGAAGGCTCCCTTTGCCTTCTTGGTTTCAACCAACCCTGGGTTCAACCAATGAGTGACATTAACAGGAGAAGAGGGTGTGAGGAGGGTAACATTTCCTGGCTCCCTCTCAACCAAGTCATGTTCATCAGTGGCTGAGTTTCTCTCCCTCGGGCCACAGCTCTGGCTGGGTGGCCCCTCTCCCATACCTGTAACTCTCTCTCAGGGTTCTGGTAGCTGCACCCTCCTCTTGAGATGTAGGTTCATTTCTACATAACGAGAATAGTTGTATTGTCTACCATTAGAGACCTTGTTATTTCAGCTGGGAGGAGGCATGGAGGAGAGGTATAGCAACCAGCCCAGTTTACTAGCGATAACAATAGGGAATAGAAGGGAAAGAGATGGCTCTCATTTGCACATGCTCCATGGACATCTAATAACTACATCTTGGAATGAGTAGCTCATTATGCAACCATCTCAGAAACTGAATTTTTTAGATCTTTTGAGAGTAGGTAAAACATAAGAAATGTAACCAATAAACTTAAAAGTGTAATGTTCCTGAAAAATAAATAATTGCAAGGTTGGTCAATATAATCTCTCATGTCAAAAAGACTTGCAGAGAAAAATTCTAACATTTGCAAGACCTTACGCTGGAAGGAGTGTTTTACCTTCAAGAAGTTACACGGCATCAATGGGGTAATCATGAGAAAACTAGAAAATTCAGTTAGCCAGAACTGGCTAGGCTTTTGCCTAGAAGAAGTTGGCAGTAGGCTGATGCTAGTTTAAGTATTTGGTTAGTGGCAGTCTGTTTTCTCCGTGGTTTCCACATGGAATAAAGTAAAATTTTAAAAACAAACAAAAAGCAAACAAAAACAAAGAGGGTGGGGAGACAGGGGTCCAGCAATTAATATGATTTGGTTAATGCAGACAAGCAAATAATTAACCAGTTATCTGGGCTTTGCAAGCCCCATTTTTTAAAAAAAATCTACAAAAATAAGGTCTAAAGAGTAAAAGATGTGCTCAGGGGATGAATTTCCTGGCTTAGCTATATATATGGGCTGCACAAGCTGAACTTTGTGCTTAGAGGTGGTTGAAGTGACCACATGAAGGGTGTAATTACTCAGTTGACTAGATCTTCATTAATCCCTATGTGATCTCCTGCAGCAAATGTGAAATGAAGAAGTTATGATCTTGATCTTGAGGAGCTCACACTCAAGAGGTCACGTAGTATCCAAATAGTTCTAATATATGAAAATAGAAAGAAGCACATTAAAGCATTACAGAAGATGAAAGGAGGGAGAAATCATGTCAGTATGGGTGGGATGGGGCAGGGATTAGCAAGAGCTTCATGAAGAGGGGCGTTGAGGGCTGCAGAGAAAAGGAGAAGGCAAAGGGATAGATGTGAGTGTGCATACAATAAACAGTGGTCTGTAGAGGTCACACGGAGGGGTGGTGGGCGTAAGGCTCTCCGAAGATCTCCGTTTGAACCCCAACTCTCTCATTTGCCAGCTGAGTGACTTTGAGCAAATTACTCAACTCTTTCAAGCCTCAGTTTCTCCTTCTGTAAAATGGTGTTAGTAATAGCCACTTCTGGGGATTGTTGAGAGGTTTAAAAGAGACAATGTTTGCTAATGACCTAATGCCAGGCTCAAATTAGTGCTCCATTAACAAAGTTATGTTAATCCACAGTGGAGCATCCCTTTCCCTTCTATTATTATGTTTAAATTCTTAAAAATTTGACACCCTTAAAAAGCTCTCAAAGGTTCCTCATTTTTTCATGTAGATAAAAAAGATTTCTTGTACTAAAATTGCAGCAGCCTAAATCTGTATTTTATGATAGGAAATAGAATTTATCATTAATGTATAAAACCACACTGTTCAGTCACTGAAACCAACCAATTAATAAGACACCATTGGAATTATAGAAAATACACATGTTTTAATACCAGGAAACCTTCTTTACTATTTTAATCCCCAAAATAAATAAAAATAAATTTAGCCTGAATGCCTATAAATGTCCAGGAACCAAAGTTTCTCCTAAAATATTAGAAGCCCAACCCACTCTCTTATGACTAAAGAGCTTCTTTTATGATTCAAATTCCACTTTCCAAAAGAACGCGGTTATACTGCAACATACCACCTTTAAAATAAGTAACTAAAGTAGCAAGTAGTGGACGTCAAGGATCTTGTTGACTTTCCTGTAAAACAACTCAAAGCTATTTCAGAAAAAGCTTCATATGACTTTTCAACACTATATTAAACATGAAACACTACTTCCAAATTAAGCCAGCCTTGTAAATAAACAGGTGACCCAAACCTCAGGAACCAAAATAAATTGGTCAGATTAGTAAACATTTAGCTTATGGGTTGGGAAAAAATTAAGTTAACCTTAAATTACCTCCCCATGATTCTGTAGGAACTGTACTTCTCTGTAATCTATCCTCATGTACAGAGCAGCAAATGCAATTTGTCACTGTGTTTATCATGATCATGTGTCTGTCAGGAAGAGGGGCTGAAACAGCAAATGTTTCCTGCTTCAAGCGCAAAATCAATTCTGGTTCTGGGCTAGTGAACATGTTTGTGGGCTTAGGGGAATTTTTAAAACACTCTGTGCAAGGCTGAAATAAGAATTCATAAAACTCTTTTTAAGACTAGTGTTGGGGTGGGATCAACATCTGCCTTTTAAGCAAATCTCAGCAATTCAACCACAGGACCATAGACCCATGTCTGTCAGCACTGGCTCATCAGGGAAGGAAGCATATTCCTCACTGAGTTTTCTAGATACATGAAATTAATCCCTTCTGAAGCTAAACATATTTAAATGTAGTTATTTCAGTGGAGATTATTCTAAAATGAACTTCAATGAAAGTGGATTTTAAAAAATCATTATTTATATTCTTATTTTTATATATATATAATAAATATACCTGTATAGTAGAATGTATTCTTAAATAGAACTTTGTATATAATTTTTGCTTGTTTTCCACCTCTTCTCTTCAAGGATAAGCAATCAGTTCTCCCTTCTTACATTAGGAGAAAGCAGAGCAAGATGTGAATGACAAAATATGGAGAAAGAGTAGCCCTGGCAGAAAGGATGAAAAGCACAGAAATTGAAAAGCACAATCCAGGCATTGAAAATGGCACATAAATTTAATTAGGATGGAGCTGAAAGGAAGCAGTAGACACTAGCTGAAATAAAATTCAGCTTCTCCACCTAATACTCAAAATGACTCAGTCTCAGGGCCAGTTTTAGGGACATGTGACTGGTGCAGTTGCATAGGGGCCCCTGCTTCAGGTTTAATGCTGTGGTATGAAACCCTTAATCTTTACCTTTGAATTTGTGCTAACTGAAGTCCAATGGAACAGAAGCATAAGAGCTCAGACCTTGGAGCCTTGTCTCACACTCAGTCTTCCCTCCCACTGCCTTCCCAGGACTGGTGCTTGGTCATACATCCATGCTCTGTGTGTCTTGGGCCTTGCCCGGCCTCCCACCTAGTCACCCCTCCCTTAAGACCAGGGGCTACAACCAGGTCACATTAGTTGAGGGAGGAGCCCACATCCTACATCTGCCACACTCTACATCTGCCTGGTTGGGGCATGGGTGGGAATATGGGGAAGGTCAGGTGCATGCCCCATGTTGTCATAGGGAGGAGCAAGGCTGTGGTCATCCCCACCCAGAGCTGGCAGCATTATGACCAAGTAAGCAAGCAACTCAATGAAGACCTCTTACCTACCCCCAATCCAGGTACAGGGTTTCTCACCATGGAGCTTGAAATCGCTAGGGGGTTGCATGTCTGCTGTAGGATAAAGCAGCAGACCCTTGGGAAGAGAAGATTAACTTTTCCACCTCCAACCAGGCTCCTGCTTTACCACTTTGTACCACACTCCACAAATTATGTAGCTGGCTCTATTTAGAGCTTTACTCACCAAGCTTCTTTTCTTGTTACTGATAACAGCATTAAGTTTCTCCATATCACCCAGGTTGTTATTAACTTCCCTCCCTCCTAGCCCAAATCTACACCTACAGAACATCTTCCATCTGTCCCCTGCTGCCCATTCCCACTGTTCCTGCTTTAGTTCAGTTGTTCATCATGGCTCTACTAGACCATCATAACAGACTCCTAGTTATTATTATTTTTTTCCTAGAGAGATCAAAAGCAGGGGAGGGTCAGAAGGAGAGGGAGAGAGAGAATCCCAAGCAGGCTCTGAGCTGATACCACAGTGGGGCTCGAACCCATAAACTGCAAGATCAAGACCTAAGCCAAAATCAAGAGTCAGATGCTTAACCGACTGAGCTACCCAGGCGCCCCACAGCTTTGAGCCTCCCCCTTCAATCCATTCAGCCACTAACCCCAGGTTACCCAAAACACCCTTCTAATCCTACTAAAGTGTTTTTAA
Source organism: Cryptoprocta ferox (assembly GCA_028646485.1). Lineage (NCBI taxonomy): Eukaryota > Metazoa > Chordata > Mammalia > Carnivora > Eupleridae > Cryptoprocta > Cryptoprocta ferox. The sequence continues at coordinate 54,440,712 of CM053578.1, forward strand.
GGGCTCCCTATAACTGTTAGTCACTGACTAACCAACTGTTAATGAAATTCAAATTCTGTAGTCAGGCATTCAAGGTGTTTGCCTCTTTTGCCCTCATGTTACTTTTAAATATTCATTCTATAGCATGAGCAATACTTTGTCCAAATTAAACCACTCACTGTCCCCTGTGCTTGCTCATTACTGTGTCTCTGCTGACGCCATTTTGCTATACCTGGATCACTCCCCGCAAACCCACAACCATCTCCAATGGTGAAATCTAACCCCTTTTTCAGCTTGAATGCACCTCCTCCATGAAGTCTTCCATTATGAGCCCAATCATAATGTGAATCCATTCTCCTCTGAGACTAGTCATTTAGTTTGTAACATGTATTAAGTATAGTGCTTGGTATTTACTTGTTTGTGTATAGTATATGCCCCTCAACTATAAGCATTTGGAGGGCAAAAAACATGTTCTCTGATCTCTGTATGCTTGCAGTCTCCCTACCCAGGCTTTAGGTATAGTGAGCGCTCAGTGCATGTTTGCTGACACTAATGAATAAGTGAATCTGTTGTGTAAACAGATAAGGTTTTCTGAAAGCCTGGCACACCTGTAACCCTTCTGCGTCATCCCCTTTCCTCCTCCCAGTTCACCTAACAAAACATCCAGCTGCTTTTCAGACCCAAAGCCCATCGAACACCTGTATGTGTCATCATTATCAACACCAACAAAAATATCATCTCACACTTTTTATTAATGTTTAAAGTGCTATATTCTAAACGCTTAGAATAATCTCAAAGAGAACACCTGTTACTTGAGTGCTCTTATTTTCAACCTCTTGAGGGCAAGTTTTTCATTACTATATTAAAGTGGGCTATTTAATAACTTATAACTGTCAGGGAAAAAAGGCAAATTACAGTCACTATGATTCATATTGGATACCTAAAATGAATTTTTTCCACTTGCAGTTTTTTTCTTCTAATTTTAAGTCTGTTTTTAATTTTATCTATTTTTAATGTTTTCTTTAACATTTATTTGTTATTGAGAAATAGAGAGAGACAGAGCACAAGCAGGGGAGGAGCAGAGAGAAGGGGAGGCACAGAATCCAAAGCAGGGTCCAGGCTCCAAGCTGTCAGCACAGAGCCCAACACGGGGCTCAAACCCACAAACTACGAGATCATGACTTGAGCTGAAGTCTGATGCCCAACTGACTGAGCCACCCAGGCGCCCCTCAAGTCTGTTTTTTTAAATGTTTATTTTTTTTTTGAGAGAGAGGGAGAGAGAGAGAGAGAGATGGAGAGAGTGGGGAGAGGGGCAGAGAGAGAGAGAGGGAGAGAGAGAATCTCAAGCAGTCTCCGCAGGGTCAGCATGGAGCCCAATGCAGGGCTCAGTCTCACAAACCATGAAATCATGACCTGAGCCAAAATCCAGAGTCAGATGCTCAACCAACAGAGCCACCCAGGTGCCCCAAGTCTGTCTTTTAGGACTAATTGAAGAAGTAATTAAAAATAATGAAATAAGCTAAGGAGAGTTTTTTGAAGTTTTTTTTTTTGCTGTCAAAACTTTCATTCAAAGCTAGTATTTCATTAGTCTATTCTTGACTCCAGAATGTTATACTTATTACCACAATTTCATTAGTATCTTTAATGCCTTTCTTTCACCCATATTCTGAACCCAAAAGGATCATCAGTCTAATTTTCAAATGATTAAAATTTACCTCCTTAAGTAGAAAAAGAACACTAGTTGAATCTGAGCAAGAAACACCTTAAAAACATAATAGGTAATAAAATATCAGAGGAAATTATTATATTTCTTACAACACAACTTCAGAATGTTTATATATTATCAGAATTACAACAACAGCATGATAAAAGAACATGAATTTGAAAGGTTGTCAGTTTTCATTAATAGAAATCTATAAGGGGCAGAAATGGAAAGGATGGGGGAACATGCTAAGATGTAGGAAGGAGGCAACATTAATACAACTCCATAAAAAATTTTATATTGCATGAGTTCCTTAAAGGCACAAAGTATAAAACTGTTGATACGATAGGATAGGGTCAATCACGTGTAATCAATCACATTTAGAGAAATTGTAAGTAGAGGGTAGAAGGGTAGATGTTTCTATATTCCTCAAATGTAAAGATGGTTCTAAAATACTTAATTTAAGGATGGAACATGGCTCAGGGAAAGAGTAGTTTGGTCAAAATGTGCTGAGTCCACATCTCAGTCCCAGATGAGGAGAAAAACAACTGAAAATGAGATTAAAAAAAAAAAAAGAATTCTAGTGGACTCATGTCATCATTATCATCATAACATGTTGACATTTCCTGAGTAATTGCAGTGTGGCAGGTACTGTTTTAGGGGGTGTAATGCAATATTCATTTTATTTGCCAAACAATTATCTTTGTCACATACATGTTATTATTCCCATTTTGCAGGTAAGAAAATTGAGACTCAGAGATTAAGAGATTCTCCCAAAGGGGTGCCTGGGTAGCTCAGTTGGTTGAGTGTCCAACTTTTGATTTTGGCTCAGGTCATGATCTCCCAGTTGTGAGACCAAGCCCAGCATCCGGCTCCATGCTGACAGTGTGGAGCCTGCTTGGGATTCTCCCTCCACCCCCCCATCCCCCTTCTCTCTCTGCCCCTTTCCCCCCTCTCTCCCTCAAAATAAATAAACATTTTAAAAAACCTCCCAAGGTCACACTAATAGTGACTGTAGTATATCCTAATAAAGAAAAAAAACGTAGTTTTTCTGAAGAAAAATGGCATAAAAAATAAAAAAAAAAACCCACACCAGGTTAAAAATACAGAAATATATAATAGAAGCCGATGGTGAAAGAAAAGAGAAACTTTCTGTCCAGGATGAAATGAAGACAAGGCATAACGCAGATATCCAACTCAGCCTATATAACACCCTCCCCTATGTTCCCTCTGCAGTCCTCCCAACAACCTGGTCCTCTACAGCCATCGCTACCACCCTGGGGACTCTCCTTTCCCACTGTCGGCTTCCAAATATCAAAGGTGACTTTGCTTTACACTCCGCCTTCAGAGTAAGAATAGGGCCAAGAAGAAATATCAGCTACTGAAAATCTGACTTTCTATAACTCTGACAACACCTCCAGCCACAATTCTAGGCAGCAGGAAGACTAGTAAACTGCTGAGGAAGCTGGAATTTTGCTCCTGAAGAAAAGGCAGTTATGTGAACAATATTAAATACGAGTTGGGAGTTGAAGGAGAGCAAGAAATAAAAGCTATAGAAATGGGAAAATATCAACTGGGGAAGAATAAGAAAAGTAAAGGCAATGAAGAGAACAGACTGCAATTCCAAGCTATACCAAGCGTCATCCAACTAGGAAGGGATTTTTTTTATTTTTATTTTTTTTTTTAGCCCAAGCTCACAAGAAGAATGTGGAAGTGATGGGAAAGAAAAACACTATGATTGTTCAACTTTTAACAGAATCTTTAACATACAAATTGTTAAATGTTTTCATTTCTTCCTATGGCTTTCCAAGATTATAGAGAAACAGACACTTGTGAAATTTCATTCATTGGTTGCTTGACCTAAGACTATCTCTTCAAGGAGGATATAATATATAACACACCTAATCAATAACAAAAGGTGAATGAATATGGTTATTTTGACAGGCATCCCTTACTATGAAAGTGTTATACTGACAGACACCACGCAAAAAATGTGAAACTCGGTTTTAGTACAAGCTAGTCAATTTTCTATGTAAAATGATCAACTTTCAGATGAAACAGAGAAAGTTTTACCCTCAGTGCCCCTCCCACCACTTTTGCTATTCTGATCAACAGCAACTAAACTCTAGAGAAACAGGTGGCTCTATTAGACACTGGAAGACGTGCTCATCGAATGACCACAGAACTTTCATAACCAAGGCTAAGAACTTTCAATTCTTATGAACCTGAAGAAGTCTCATAGAAAGTACATCCAGTTTATCACATTCACTGAATAGATACTGAAGAAATTAGAACTGACTGGCCTTCAGATCTGGCACCTAATATCAAATTCAAATCGCTATGAAAATGAAAGGCTTAGAAATACCAGACAACAGCATGTTGGGTTTCCTTTTCCACTTGATACTAGCATATTTACCCTGCTGATTACCTTCGGAGCTGCTAAAAAAATTATCAATTTTTGTTTGTTTGCTTCACAAACTAAAAGCCTACTTGCTCAGTCCTGTCAAAAGCTGGCTGCAGATAATGCTATATTCACACCCAAAGATAAATAATCCCTCTGTTTTGTCCAGCCTCTCTAAACTCAGTAACTGAAACAATTAAAAAGCCACAAATGAGCCAGAGGCCCATTCTTCCTCTTATTTTCCTCCTCTTTTCCTCTTCCTCCCTACCTTGAAATGCATGCAACTTTAAGCTAAAGAGATGTGAAAGTAATTCAATACTTTGTTCCCTGTCCAACCCTGAAAGAGAATGAAATTTATTACAGTCCCAAAAGACATCAGAGACACCAACATGCCATTTTCTTCAGACTAACACTACTATTCTAGAGTAGTCATTTTTTCCTGGCACGTCACAAATTCTAAAACCATACACTGATATTCTTAAGGACAAGGAATCTTGACTGAGAAACATGTGATATTATTGAGGCAAAATGTAGTCCTTGTGATATATGAACTGTTTACAAGCCACTGTGGGTTAGGAAAAGACCATTATACCAAAGATGGTGTAGTAACATTCTAACTGGTCTAAACTCAGAAGGAATTTAAGTAGCAAGATTAGTATTGTGAAGAGTCTAAATTAATGTGTTCTTGGATGCCAAGGGGTAACAGAAGGCTTAGCTTCCAAGCCAGTGGGGCTCTGGAAGGGGGACAAGGCAAAGTCCTACCTGGTAGGCATCAGGAATGTTGACCGTTTCTCCATGCTCCCCGACATAGCCAATTATGCCTTTGCCCCAGGGGACCTGCACCTCGTTTGAATTCTCTGTGCTGCTGCAGGGCAGCAGTGGGGTTCCTGCATGCACATCAAAGAATTTGGAGACCAAGCTCTTCTTGCCAGCAGCCGCTCCTTCCACCAGGAAGAGAGAGCAGCGGTCAGCGTCCACCATGAGGCAGACAAAGATGAGGATCTTGTAGCTCAGGCTGGTAAGGTCAAGGTCATTGGAGATATCCTTGACCAGTTCCAGGAAGAACTGACGCTCATTATGCTTTTTGAGGTGGCACTTGTAGTCCATGGCCGTAGGGGGATACTGAGGCAGATTCACCCTGGATTCCAGCAGGGCACTGAGAATGTGGGCTGTGGTCGGGGGCAGGGAGCTGGCCTTCCGGAGAAGCGCCCTCCGCCGCACACTGCTCAGGGGCTCCTGGGCCCGGGAGGTCACCTGTTCATCGTAGGTCCTGTTCACGTGGATGGCCTTGGAGCGAGCAAAACTCTTCCTTAGCTCTTTCTGAGAAGCTCTCCGCTGCAGGCTCCCATCGCCCCCGCTGCCACTGGCCCAGCTGGGACTGAGGGGAACCCCACCACAGTCCCCACCGCCCGGAGTGGGCTGGCTGTTGGTAGAGCTATTTGGTCCAGTGCCACGACCAACACTGCCGCTGCGTGTGCCACCGCTGTGAGCCAAGCTGCTGGTGCTAGCCACTGCGGGCCTCGGGCCTACAGCCCCCTGACTCTCACTGTGTCTCTGCAGCCACTTCTCCACCATCTCCTGCTTCCCCTTCCGCATCAAGTAATCTTCAAATAACTCTGGGTGTCTGTCCAGGAAAGTTTCCACTTCCCCAAAGTCCAGGTGGGAGGCCGTCATGGTCCCAGACACAGCTTCGCTGCCACTCTACGCTTAGACCTAATGTTTACCTACCCCAGCCCTCTAGCTGGTCCAGCACATGTCTACCCCCACCAGTATTCCCAGCTCGGTTAGAGAGTCTGCGGAGCACTGAAATCTCAGCTGGGAGGTGCCCCTTCCTTCGGGCTCAGAGAATGGCTGGCAAGAACCCCACCCCTCGTCCTGCTACTCCTGCTCCGCACAGGTGCCCCCACTGAGCTGTTGCCGTGGCCACAGTTCCCGTCTGGAAACCCGGGGAGCTATCGCTGTTCGTGCTCAGACTGCTGCCGCTGCCGCTGCCGCTGTAACCGGATAAGTGGACCACTGTGAAAGGGAGGTAGGGCAGGACACGCCCCTGAGTGAGGCACAGAGCCCGGAGGGAGGGAAGGCGGGGGGGGGGAGGCTCCGGCGCGCGGACCAGCCAAAGTCCACCGCCCAGGATGCCAGGCGGTTCCTGGAAGAGTCTCTGGACCGCGGGAATCGGCGCCTGGGAACACGGCCGACTTCTGATTAGAACACGATTAAAGGGGGAAATGCACCTTGTTCCTTCCCCCTCCTCCCTTCCATACCTCCCCAGCCCTCTCAAATCCCCACTCCTTAATCCTCCAGCATTTCCAGGAGGCCCCAGGGGAGCCCAGTGGGAGCCCTAGTACGGGGAAAGTGTTGGTGTTTTTGCAGGGATCAGACCCAGAAGCTGACTCCAAGGAAATGAGGATGCTCAGAGACAGGGAGGATTATTTTTCTGGGATGTGACTGTGGATTGTTGGTTCCTAGGATTCCTGGGACTACCCATTAATACTGCCCAGCTCCCTGTGGGCGTTCAGTAAATATTAATGGAACTGGATTTCCCCGAAATTAGCAAATAGTTTCCCATCTAACTTATGACTTTAACCAAATTCATGGACCTGAGTAAGTGGAGAAAGGTGGTAGCAGGGAGGGTGTAAAACACAGCTCCTTGGATTAGAGGGACCCTGCCTAGCAGTGGCATATAGCAAGGTGGGCTTCAGGGACTCAAGGGGCTTCCTTCCAAGCCAGTCCTACACACTGGGTGGTTTCTCTTCTTTTGAGGAATGACCTACCATCTCTTCCTTCTTTCTCCACTCAATCTGGCAAAGCCACCAATGCTTCCTTTCCTCCCAACATCCTAGGTCTTGTGGGCACGGATTTCTCTTTTGTGGGAGGCTTTTCTTTCTACAGACCTAGGAATGCTCCAGATACGGCTTGTCTCTGCTAGTTACACTGAGAATAACATCAAGTTTCCCTTGGGGCTTTTCTAAACCTAGTGGTTAAATATAGGTGATTTCCCAGGAAAGAAGAGCAGGCTGATTACACTTCCTTGATGCCCAAGGGTCTTCTCTTTTGTGAGAAGCAAAAGCAAACTAGGAACTACCCAGTTCTCTGTGATAGCAGGACAATCTAGATGTGCTCTTACAGAATGCTAGTGATTAGGGTAATAGAATAAAGAGCTAAGAAATGACTTTTACAGTTTTCCACATGGCAGGCTTATACAGGTGACTTACACAGTAAGTAAAGATTACTGCCAGAAGATGTCCTCAGAGCTAAGCAGACAAGGTGTATCAAGCACTTGCTATGTATTGATCACTTTATCATTTTTTTCTTAAGTAGGCTCCACACCCAACATGGGGCTTGAACTTATGACCCTGAGATCAGCATGTTCTACCTACTGAGCCAGCCAGGTATCCCAGCACTGAGCACTTTATTTTATTTTTTTTCAATGTTTATTTTTGAGAGGGAGAGCACAAGCGAGGGAGGGGCAGAGAGAGAGGGAGAGAGAGAATCCCAAGCAGGTTCCACAATGTCAGTGCAGAGCCTGATGTAGGGCTCAAACTCACAACTGTGAGATCATGACCTGAGCTGAAGCCAGACGTTTAACTGACTGAGCCACCCAGGCACCCCAATCACTTTAAATTAAAAGATTAATTTAATCCTCACAACAGACTTATGAGGTGGGGACTATTCTCCCATTTTAAAGATGGAGAAACTCTGAGAAGTTGGGTATTAAACACAACTGAGTCACTGAGTGCCAGAACTGGGAGGCAAATCCATTTAGTTTGGCTCCAGAGGAAGGCACACAATCACTGGATTGTCTTCTACCTGTGTCAACTGAGTCCCATCTATGCCAGGATTTGGACTAGTAACAGAGATGCAGGGACTAGGGCAGAATGTTCTTCTAACATCCTCTGATAGCACCAGAAGGTGCTATCAGGGGGAAGAGAGGCCCTTGTGTGCAAATTCCAAACTTCCTAGCTTAGCATGATTAAGAACATGGCCTTGGCATTTAAAATACAACTGTGAACAAAACAAAGATCCTGCCTTTGTGGAGCTGACATTATGGGGGGGAGACAGCCAATAAACAAATAAGAAAATAAATGTACAGAACAAGAGAACATTAGTGGCAAGTGCTATGAAGAAAAACAAAACTTGGCAAAGGATGAGATAAAGGGATGAGGTAGTGGAAAGACCCTTCTGAGGAGGGGACACCTGGGTGGAGATCTGGTGGAAATGAGGCAAGGAGCTATGTTGATATCTGGGGGTAAGAATACACCAGGTAGAGGAAACAAGTGCGAGAGTTGTGAGATGCAATGCATTTGAAGTATTTAAGGAGACAATGAATCAAGCACAGAATATTGGTAGTTTGAAGATGCAGACTGCTAAGGAAATACTGGTGATCAAGAATTAAATTTTAAAAAATGATTAGCACTGTGTCTGATACAGAGAAAGTGCTCAATATATGTTAGCTGTTGTATTACTTTTATATTATCATTGTTATTATCCTAAAGTAATAGTGTATGGAGACCTCACTGCATCCCATCTCTGGTAACTTGAATGAAATATAAGTAAAGATGGTCAAAGTGGTATGCTGGAGCTGGCTTGCAGGGGCTCACAAGAGCCTATTTTAGCATCTCTTTCCAACTCCATGTTCAGTAACATTACGTAGCTTGCAATCAGCCACAATGCAAATCAACAAGTGCAACACATCAGGATTTTTCTTTCCAGACTCCTAGTTGTTAAACATTTACCAACATTCAGTGAAAACAAATTTTGTCCATGAACTGATGAATGGGTAAATAAAATGTGTTATATCCAAAAAATGGAATACTATTTGGCCATAATAAGAAGTACACATGTTCCGATACTCTACAACTTAGATGAACCTTAAAAACATTAAGCAAAGTGAAAGAAGCTACTCACAGAGGACCACACATTGTATGATTTCATTTATATGAAATGTCCACAATAAGCAAATCCAAAGAGATAGAAAGTAGATTAGTGGTTGCCAGGAGGTAAGGGAAGAGAAGATAGAGAAGGAACAGATGACCACTAATAGGTATAGAATTTCTTTTTGAGATAATGAAAATAATGTTCTAAAATTAATTGTGGTACTGGTTACACAATTCTGTGAATATACTAAAGTCCACTGAATTGTAAACTTTAAATAGGTGAATTATATGGCATGTGAATTATATCTTTATAAAACAACAACAACAAAAACCATTTACCAACACATGACTGGTCCTAATACAGCAGCAATGTTGTGCATGGAAGTAAGAAAAGCACTGAGCATCCTCAAAGAAGGGAGAGAAGCAGACCAGTCCTGGTCTGTCTGGGAACAGAAGGTTTAATAAAGAGTCATCTCCTTAATTCTATCTTCTATATTTTCATTATAAAAGCAGTTGTTTACCATTTATCATATTCCAGGCTCTGGAGACAAAAGAAGACTAAGACAAAACCTCTGCCTTTGAGAATCTCATGGTATACAGCACCAAGAGGAGTGGGAGTAGAGAAGAATACTGGGAAGACTGGGAAAATTAATTGCACATATCAGGCTTGGTTTTGAATTGGCTGTAGCCTTATTCCCTGCTTAATTTATGAGGTCAATGAAGGAGTCAAGGAGTCAATGGTTGAGGAAGGAAGTGAGAAGGTGACCAAGAATACTTGTAAGGTAGTCGAGAGGGCTGCGATGGAGGGCTGCATGATAAGATGTGTGTTGATGTGGCTCCAATTGCCATTTCCTTTTCAGTCTCAATTTGTAGAATGGTATGTGTATTAGTCATGGTCCCAAGAGAAAAACTGAGCACACTCAACGTAATTTCAGGAGGGTTAATTTACAAGGAGACTGATTACCAAGGTAGAATATAGGCAAACCATTGGGATAGTGAATAAACTTGGGACTTGCAGCAAAAAGAAGTCACCACCCCCAGACCTAGTGGGAAAAAGAAGAGGAAGGTCACCAGGACCCAAAAGGACAGAGGGCTTATATAGTAACAACTGCCTTTAGAGGAGTAGTGACAGCTTGTCAAAGAATATCAACAGTGCAAGTTGACCTCAAATACCTTGAACTCATTTGCCCTTCCTCCTAGCATGACCCAATCCAACTACAAGCTAGAGTGTGCTGGAGCTTGTCGATAGAATCCATGTAGGTCATCCTTTCTAAGCAGAGATTAGCAAGGACAAAGAAGAATCTGTATAAGCTATGGGAAGACAAGTAGAAAATATTTGGCCCAGTATGGAACCTTGAAGAAGTCCTCTTATCAAATAATAGATGCTACAGCTCCAAAGAATTTTATGTAATTCTGCCCTCTTCTCTGTAATTCTGCTAATTCCATCAAAACTGTCTATAACAGATTCTACAGCAACATTTGCAGTTGACAGAACCCTGAAGGGCACTAACACTGAAAAGGTACTATATTGTGATAAGTCAATCAGCTCAAGGAAGAAGTTCTGTTAACTCCCTCTCTATCCACCCCTTCTCTTTTTACCAAGCTGTAAATATTGATCAAGTAGCCTCTCATTGGAGAATGGAAAATATAAAGGTGCCTTCCTATTTGTAGTTTTCAAGAACAAGGGTTTCCTTTTTGATCCAAGTATTCATTACTTTATCACTGCCACTGTCAATTGGCATTTATTGATCACTCTTTTTGTCAAAGCACTGGCTTACATGCAAGATAACTTGTTATTCCAAAGGAAGCTGTTACATTTTAGTATTAGGTAGAACTGTAGAGATCATCTAATACTCCACTTTCATTTTCCACATGTGGAAACTGAGATCTACAACAGGCATGTAACTCCTCCAGTCATCTGCTAAGCACAACCTCTGATGTGCTGCTGGTTCCATCCCACCCTTACCAACATCCCACAACTTGAAACTAATCTCTTGACCCAATGAACTTCTGTTTCCTAAGGTTGTCTTCTAATCATTCCATCTCCTAAAACAGACTTTCACTGTGTGATCAGTAGGCATCATCAGATAGGCTGAAGCAATTTCCAAAATGAAACACTCACTTCAAAAAAATTAAAATTGGCATATTATTATCTTAGGAGATAGAGGTCCACAGGATCAAACAAAAGAAGGGTATTCCAATTCCAAAATGATTAAAAGTCTCTAAACCGTAAGTTCCACAGAGATTTATATTTATCTTTATAAGAATTTAAAATCAGAAGTTGGTCATGTTCTATGTCAAATCCAAAACCCAAGGAGCTGTATTATACGGGATTTTCTAGAGAAAAAGAACCAATAAAACCAAAAGGAATATATCCATATCCATCCATTTATCCATCCAGAGAGAGAGAGAGAGAGAAAGGTTTATTATGAAGGACTGGCTCACATGATTATGGGGGTGGAGTCCCATGATCTGCTGTCTGCAAACTAGAAATCCAGGAAAGCCAGTGACGTAATTCAGTCCATGTCTAAAGACCTGAGAACAAGGAGAGTGAATAATGTAAATCCCAATCCAAGGGCAGGAGAAGATAAGATGAGATGTTCCATCTTAAGCAGTAAGGCATGAAAAAAGGGTTGAATTCCTTTTTTTCCACCTTTTGTTCTATTCAGGCCTTCAAAGGAATGAATGGATGGCGCCCAATCACACTGGAGAGAACAATCTACTCAGTCCTCCAGTTCAAATGCTAATCTCATCTAGAAATACCTTCAGAGACACCCAAAAACAATGTTTAATCTGGGTACTCTGATCCCTACTCAAGTTGACACACAAAATTAACCACTACAGGTGCTTTCCTGGTTTTAAACTTTGTAAGCACCTTCTTCCCTCATTCTATTTGTGTAAAATCTCAACATGTACCTATGTTTAAGTTGTTATTCCCTATCCTAGTAGTGATTTTACCTTAGTCCAGTACAATTTTATAACCCACAGTAACTCACAAGAGAATAATAAGTTTATAAAGTAACTGTGTGAATGCATATATGCCACACAGGGTAAATTACATTAGCATAATGGTGAAAGTTACTTTCTCCTTCATATAAAAAGTGCTGCTGCCACACTGCCCTTCTATATAAGGGCTTATCAAACTTGCATCATACTTGGTAATGTTCCATTGGCCAAACCCAATCATATAGCCAAGTGCAGAGTCAGAGGAGTGACAAGAATGTGAATACTCACAAGTGTGGTTTATTGGGGACCACTGATTTAATAGTTAACCACCAAGCTCCCTCCTAAATCCCGAACCCACATTCCAACTGCTACAAAGCATTTGCTCCTATGTTTCATAGACACCCCAAATTTATCATTCCCATGATCACTATCATTCCTCCCCACCTTACACATTCAATCTGAGGTATACCTCATAAATTTCCTTTTGAATCCAGCCTCTCTTCTCCAAACCCACTTGACTTAATTCAAGTCTTCATCATTTATCCATTTTCTACCAGTGTTATCTTCCACATAAGTGTAATAATGGCACAGCCTTGCCTATAAACTTTTATTTATAGGATTAAGTCCCTTTCAAAGACATGAGTGGGTTGAATGATAACCCCCTAAAGATGGATCCTCCCAGAACCTGTGAATGTGATCTTATTTGGAAAGAGGATCTTTGCAGATATAATCAAGGATCTCAAGATATTATCCTACACTCAGGGAATCCAATGACACTTTTCCTTATAAGACACAGAAGATAAGACTGAGACACACAGAGGAGAAGGCAATGTGAAGACAGAAGTAGAGGTTGGAGTGATGAATCTACAAGCCAAGGAATATCAAGGACTGCTGGCAACTACAAGTTAGAAAAGAAGCATGGAATGGATTCTCCCTCAGAGCATCCAGAAAAAAAACTACTTTCCCAACACCCTAAATTTGGAGTTTCTGTTGTTTTAAGCCACCAAGTTTGTGGTAATTTGTTACAACATCCCTGAGAAACTAATGTAAGATCCTTCATCACTGCATCTCTATTGTCCATCTCTCTTCTTTTCCTTCCCATCTTCTGCTACTCCCTGCTGTATACTCTCCAGGCATGCAGATCCCTTCTCTCTTCTGGGCTTTCTCCTGAAATGCCCTTCTCCCCTTTCCTGCCTCTCAAACTTCTTTTTTTCCAACAAAACTTATTTGAAATGTCCAATCCTCTATGAAGTTTTATCTGCTTTCATAGTATGAAGCGGTGTTCTGTCTTCCAGTGTGATCTTCCTCCTGCTTCCACACATTTTGGTCAAAGATCTACTATAAATCATTTAATACTTGGTATTTATTCAACCCAACATGATGTATTTAATTCCCCACTAAAATTTTTTTACATTAAAGCACGTTTCCTTATTCTTCATCTTTTTTTTCAATTTAGAAATTGAAACCACTCTTAGCTATAAGCCCAGTTGCATTCATAATTGTATTATAAAATAATAAGTACCTATAAGGTAATTTTTTTTAATTTCAAAGATACCTAGATGAACAGTAATAACCAATGAAAGTAGAAAAATAAGCTTCATATAATAAATCAGACAAGTACTGCATGATATCACCTATATGTAGAATCTAAAAAAATCAAACATATACCAAAAAAAAAAAAAAAAAAAAGAAAAGAAAAGAAAGAGAGAGAGAGAAAGAGAGGCGAAGAGAGAGAGTATGTGTGTAAAACAGTGGTTACAAGCAGTAACAAGGGAGGGTAAGATTGATGTCGTTTAAGGCTACAAACTTATAACAAGTCCTAAAATAGCAACAGATGTAATGCACAGTTTATTGAACATTGACAATATTGTAGTATAAGTACGTAATTTAATAAATATCGTTACAACCACAACCATATTATAATATATAAACATATCAAAGTAACATGATGTACACCTTGAATTTACGCAATGTTAGAAGTCAAATTTACCCAATAAAAAGTAAAAAAAGAGAAAAATATGCTACAATATCAAGCCATAAATGTTTTAGATATTGTTCTTCTTAAAATCAATAGCTATTTTATCTGAGAAGAAAAACTAGCAATAATCAAAGTATCTTGTTTAAGAATGATTTATTGATCAATATCAGCCAAAGTATGGAAAGAGCCCAAATGTCCATCGATGGATGAATGGATAAAGAAGAAGGGAGCATAACTCGGCAATCAAAAAGAATGAAATCTTGCCATTTGCAACTTCGTGGATGGAACTAGAGGGTATCATGTTAAGCAAAATTAGGCAGAGAAAGACAAATACCATATGACTTCACTCATATGAGGACTTTAAGATACAAAACAGATGAACATAGGGGAAGGGAAGCAAAAATAATATATATACAGGGAAGGGGACAAAATATAAGAGACTCTTAAATATGGAGAATAAACAGAGGGTTGCTGGAGGGGTTGTGGGAGGGGGATGGGTTAAATGGGTAAGGGACATTAAGGAATCTACTCCTGAAATCATTGTTGCACTAAATGCTAACTAACTTGGATGTAATTAAAAAATCAATAAATTAAAAAAAAGAATGATTTGTTGATAAAATAAATTGATTAGCTTTTAACTATTTCAAACTATTTTCTCTACATTTGGAAACTCAAACTTAGTAGAATATGGGCAGATTCAATATTTTAAAAATACCTTGAATCTTTATAAAGTAACTTACCTACAAATATCTTAAACAGCCAATAGCTGAGTTAGACATTGAAGCTATAAAATAATGTAGGGACATCCCTTTCCTCAAAGAACATTTACAGTCTAGCTAGGGAGACAGAATATTTATATTAAAATATAACTGACGATACAAGATACTATTTAATGAGTATAACAAACAACAAAATGTATACAAGAAATCACAAATGTTCTTAAATGCCATATGATATTATTTGCATTCAGTAATAATCCATAATGGTATTAATATTGAAAGTGTAGATTTAATATCAGAACAAAAGGAGGGGAAAAAGTTGAAGGAAAATTTCACAATGAGTGATTTGGTTTTCACTTAAAGAACTAAAATAAAAGAAGTAGGTGCAAACCAAATTCAGCAATACATTAAGAGGATCATACACCATGATCAAGTAGGATTTATTTCAGGGATGCAAGAACGGTTCAACATCCACAAAGTAGTCAATGTGATACACCACATTAATAAAATGAAGGATAAAAATCATACAATCATCTAAACAGATGCAGAAAAAAGCACTTAACAAAATTCAACATCCTTTTATGACAAAAACTTTCAACGAAGTAGGGATAGAGGGAATGTACCTCAACATAACAAAGGCCATATATGACAAGTCCACAGCTAATATAATACTCAATGGTAAAAAGCTGAAAACTTTTCCTCTAAGACCAGGAATAAGACAAGGATGCCCACTCACTCTTGCCACAGTATTTTGGAAGTCCTAACCAAAGCAATGAGGCAAGAAAAAGAAACAAAATGTATCCAAATTGGAAAGAAACAGGTAAAACTGTCACTATTTGCACATACAATGATATTTTATAGAAAATCCTAAATATTTCATCAAAAAACTGTTAGAACTAATAAACAAATATAATAAAGTTGCAGGATACAAAGTTGGTGCACAAATATCTTCTGTAGTTAAATAAACTAATAATAATGAACTATCAGAAAGAGAAATTAAGAAAACAACTGCATTTATAATTGCATCAAAAAGAAAAATACCTAGGAATTAATTTAACCAAGAAGGTAAAAGACCTACATGTTGAAAGCCACAAGACATTAATGAGAAAAATTAAAGAAGATATAAAGAAATGGAAAGATAGTCCATGCTCAAGGATTGAAAGAATCAGTATTGTTAACATATCCATACCATCCATACTAATCTACAAATTCAATGCAATCACTATCAAAATTCCTATGGCATTTTCATCCTAAAATTTGTGTGGAATCACAAAAGACCCTGAATAGCCAAAGCAATCTTAAGAAAGAAGAACAAAGCTGGAGGCATCATGCTCCCTGATTTCAAACTATATTCCAAGGCTGTAGTAATTAAAACAGTATGACATTGGCATAAAAACAGACACATAAATCAATGGAACAAAATCGCGAGACGAGAAATAAACCCATGCATATATGGTCAATTAATTTATGACAAACGAGCCAAGAACACACTATAGGGAAGGACAGTCTCTTCAATAAATAGTGTTGGGAAAATTGAACAGTCACATATAAAAGAATAAAATTTGACAACTATTTTACACCATATACAAAAGTTAACTAAAAATGGATTAAAGACTTGAATGTAAGACCTGAAACTATAAAACTCCTAGAAGAAAACATAGATGGTAGGCTCCTTGACATAGGTCTTGGAGATGATTATTTTAATCTGGCATGAAAAGCAAAAGCAAGAAAAGCAAAAATAAACAAGTAAGGGGCACCTGGGTGGCTCAATCGGTTAAGCGTCTGACTTTTGGTTTCAGCTCAGGTCATGATTTCATAGTTTGTGAGTTCGAGCCCTGCATCTGGCTCTGTGTTGACAGTGCAGAGCATTCTTGGCATTCTCTCTCTGCCCCTCCTGCATTCTCTCTCTCTCTCTCTCTCTCTCTCTCTCACACAAAATAAATAAATGTAAAAAATATGATAATAGGGGCACCTGGGTGGCTCAGTCGGTTAAGCATCCGACTTCAGCTCAGGTCATGATCTCATGGTTCCTGGGTTCGAGCCCCGCATCGGGCTCTGTGCTGACAGCTCAGAGCCTGGAGCCTGCTCCGGATTCTGCATCTCCCTCTCTCTCTGCCCCTCCTCCATTCGCACTCTGTCTCTCTCAAAAATAAATAAACATTAAAAATAATAATAATAAATAAACAAGTAAGATTGTATCAAACTAAAGAGCTTCTGCACAGCAAAAGAAAGCCTCAAGAAAATGAAAAAGCAATTTACTGAGTGGGAGAACAAATCATATAACCAATAGGGAGCTAATAATCAAAATTTACAAAGGATTCATAGAACTCAATAGCAAAAAAAAAAAAAAAACACACAAGCAATCCAATTTTTAAAAATAGGCAGAAGATATTTTTCCAAAGAAGACATACGGATAGCCAACAGGTACAGGAAGAGGTGTTCAGTATCATTAATCATCAAGGAAATACAATTCAAAACCATAATTAGACATCACCTCACACCCATCAGAATGGCTATTATCAAAAAGACAAGAAATAACAAATGCTGGCAAGGATGTGAAGAAAAGGGAACTGGTGTGCACCGTTGGTGGGAATGTAAATTAGTATAGCCACTGTGGAAAACAGTTCCTTAAAAAATTAAAAATAGAACTACCATATTATCCTGCAATACCACTTCTGGGTATTTATCCAAAGAAAAAAAAATATGAACTTGAGAAGCTGCACCCCCATTTCATTGCACCATTATTCACAATAGCCAAGATACAGAAACAACCGAAGTGTCCACTGATGAATGAATGGATAAAGAAAATGTGTTATATACATACAACAGAATATTATTCAGCCATAGAAAAGAATGAAATCTTGCCATTTGCAACAACATGGATGGACCTTGAGGACATTATGCTCATTGAAATAAATCAGACAATGACAGTATGATCTCACTTATTTTTAAAAAAAAAAATTTTTTTTAAGTTTACTTATTATAAAGAGAGAAACAGAGCATGAGTCAGGGAGGGGCAGAGAGAGAGGAAGAATCCAAAGCAGGCTCCAGGCTCTAAGCTGTCAGCACAGCCCGATGCAGGGCTTGAACCCACAAACTATGAGAACATGACCTGAGCCGAAGTCGGACACATAACCGACTGAGCCACCCAGGCACCCCAGTATGATCTCACTTATATGTGGAATCTTAAAAAACAATAAAACAAAACCAAAAACCCCAAGCTCATAGATACAGGGAACAGGTTGGTGGTTTCCAAAGGCAGGAATGTATGAACCAGGTCAAAAGGTACAAACTTCCAGTTTTAAAATAAGGCATGGGGATGAAATGTATAGCATGGTGACTATAGTTAATAATACTGCATTGAACATTTGAAAGTTGAGAGAGTAAATTTAAATATTATCATAACAAAAAAAATTTGTAACCACGTATGATGATGGATGTTAACTAGACTTACTATAGTGATCATTTTGCAATATATACATATAGTTGAATCATTGTGTTTTATTCCTGAAACTGACAATATGTGTCAATTATACCTCAATAAAAATAAATTTTAAAAAATAGAGCAAAGCTAGCACCAAGGGTGTGATGGGTTCAGGCAACAGGTAAATAAGAGCAAAGAGGCTGGGCCAACAGAGCCACTGTCTGAAGTGCAAATATGAGCAAAGGAAATGTTTACACGTGTTTATGGTAGGTGGTATCTTGTTTGCCATTATTCACTACCATCTTCCTTCTAACAGGATGACATATTACTGTTATGTGACTTGGCATTCCTCCTGTAGGAAGAGTATATCTCCTCATCTCACTGGCTTTGGGCTTGGCCACTTAACATGTTTTGGTCATTGGAATGTGAGCACACATAACATATGCCACAGCTGAGCAGAAGCTTTATGAAGATGATTCTTCCAGGGCTTTACATCTTTCCCTCTGTCACAGGAATGGGAATGTCCCATAGAGGTACTTCCCCATTAACGTGGGTCCCGGAATGTGAAGACACTTAGAACGAAGCCACAGCTGACCAAAGGCTACATGTCCAGTGAATGAGAAATACATGTTTTGTTGTTGCAAAGATAAGATTTTATTACAATAGCAAAGTTAACTAATACAGAAAATGAGACCTAGAAATAGGGTGCTGCTCTGTAGTCCTATCTTCAATACCAGACAGTGGCTGGCATGGAAACTAAACTGTTATTTGCAGCCAGAAAAAGGTGACCCATGTTACGTAGGGATCAAATACTTGAGGAAATTGTCACCTACAATTACTTGAACATCAGGTAATAAACCTAATGAATTTATGACTTTGGGTAAAGAGAAACAAATGGTTCTGCAAATAAAATACACTGAAAGTGAGAGATCTGCCCCCTCCAATTTTATAAATAGTGCCCCTTTCTGCACTCCTTCCTCTGCCTTCTTAGTGCCTGTCATCAGCTCTTGTGCCCTTATGCAACACCCCACCCCCTACGGTGGAACCCTAGTCACACCTGCCTCTACTATCATAATATCCTGTGCTTAAAATGAGTCCCCACTTTGTGGAGAATGAGGAATTCAAGCTGAAGAACTGCATGAAACTGTGATTTCAAACTCACAAGTTGATGGTAATGATCACTGAGTGAAAAATATAGAGAAGGAAATTTGATTCTAAATTCTTCCCCATGTTAATATTTTAGAAGAATGTGACAATGAGGGAGAATAAGCAAATACTCTCAAAATCATGCTGTATTATACACAACATCATGTGGGACACAAGGGCTCAATTTAAAAAATTACTCTTCTTGAAAACTAAATGGTATGTTGTTTTCCACAAGAACCACTGACTAGAGGTTTTCTTCTGTAAAGCACTTTACTCGCTAGTATAAAAAATTTTAAGAACAAAGCAACTAACAATATTCCTTGCTTTTTGAAGAGTTCCCTCTGTTCCGTCTGAAACATACAAATTGCCAACTTGCTTTTTTCTTAAAGTTACTTTAACAAAGTTATAGCTATAAATATAATAAAGTTATAATAAAAAGCAAACACATAACCAAATATAGCTTACTGAAAACTGAAGCTAATGTCTGCTACACTGACATTTAAATGATAGAGAAATAAGTATGTGGAAATTATCTCCATCATCAATAGCAGTTGCTAGGCTTATAAAATATTTTGTGCACGTAGAGACTACTGAAACACAATGATTTCAGTTCTCTTCCCTCTCCTCCTCAGGCTGGCCTTATCTATATCCCTAGTGAGCAGACAAAAGTCAGTTCTGACTCTGAAGGGCATTTGATCAGTAGATTACACACAATAAAAATTTTCAACTTTTATTTTTAAATGTTAAACATACTCAAAACTGATCAAAAAAGATCAAATATGACTTCTTTAAACATGCAATATTTGAAACTGGAAAATATTGGCTTATAACTAGTATTTTTAAGGTACAAGAGCATTTCATGAAGATGTTGCCTGTTTCAAATATTGAATAAGATCTTCTCTCTCACTCTTCTTTTTAAGACCACCAAAGACCATTTTAGTTCTAGGGATATAATTCTTTAGGTTCTCCAAATACTCCATCAGAGTTTCCTCTACCCAGATAATACCTACAAAGGTGAAAATAAGTTTTGACTTTGTGTAGTTACATTTGTAAGGCTTACTTTCTGATGTGACCCCATATTTGAACAGAAGATTATTCTTGGATTCAATAGGAAAGCTATTACAACTGAGAATACAGTTTCTTATCTACAAGAAAATTCCAAAGTTAGTCTTTAGTTCTCTACTCTTAGGGTTCCCTATAGAAATCTAATACATGCTGTTTAGCATGGCCTAAGACACACGAATAAACTTCCAACCTCAGACATGTTGGATCTAAGCAGTACCCCATCCTCCTTGAATCAGAGTTCCTTCTAGAAGAGACCTTAGAAATTAATCCAATCCCTTGTTTTGCCAATGAGAAAATGACCCAAAGAGAGAATAACTTGCCCTAAGATACAGACTATTTAGAGTCAAGAATCTGTGACTGCTAACTCATATTTTCATGTTTTTTCTTCTAATCATACCAAATTGCCTCTGTCCAAATCTCTATCAAAAACCTATGATTTCAGGGGTGCCTGGGTGGCTCAGTCGATTGGGCATCTGGCTTAGGCTCAGGTCATGATCTCACAGTCCGTGAGTTCAAGCCCCACGTTGGGCTCTGTGCCAATAGCTCAGAACCTGGAGCCTGCTTCTGATTCTGTGTCTCCCTCTCTCTGCCCTTCTCTCTCTTTCTCTCTCTCTCTCTCTCTGTGTCTCAAAATAAAAACATTTAAAAACTTTAAAAAAACCTATGATTTTAAGAATCCGGTTTTATAATGAGAGAGAAAGGCTGTCTCTTCTTTTTTTCCTTTCTAAAACCAGTCAAAAAGAATATGGACAAAGAGGAACAGAAATATTAACTCCACTTCTGATAAAATTTATCAAACTTGATATAATTAGAAGACCCAAAAATATAAAACCTGGATGGAGTAAGAGGTCACCCGTCACTAATGATCTCAAAAGAAGAGTTCCCCAAAGTAGGTGGCAAATCCTATGGGGTAAGTCATAGTCCTCTGACTATGAAGCTGGCTGTGAAAATCTCCCTAAATTCAATTTGACACCATGAACAGTCAGGGGAGCCAGGATTAAAGAAGAAAACACAGACATACCCTGGGAAACTCTCCTTCTGTTCTGAAAGATAACCTTGCTGGGTAAAATATTCTTGGTTGTAGGTTTTTTTTCCTCTCAGCATTTTGAATACATCATGCCACTCCCTTCTGGCCTAAAAAGTTTCTGCTGAAAAAAATCAGCTGATAGCCTTATGGGGTTTCTCTTATATGTAACTATTTTCTTTTGCTGCTTTTAAAATTCTCTCTTTATCAGCACTTTTTTCCATTTTAATTATTTTGTGTCTTTGTGTGGACCTCTTTGGGTTCATATTGATAGGGGTCCTCTGTGCTTCTTGAATCTGGATGTCTGTTTCCTTCCCCAGGTTAGGGAAGTTTTTAGCTATTACGTCTTCAAATAAGTTTTCTGCCCCTTTCTCTCTCCTCCTTTTGCAATCTCTATGATGTGAATGTTATTATGCTTGATGACATTGCAGATGTCTTTTAACCTATTCTCATTTTTTATTATTCTTTTACCTTTTTGCTACTCAGCTTAGTGGCTTTCCATTACCCTGTCTTCCAGATGACTGATAGTTCCTTTGCCTCCCCTAATCTGTTCTTGATTCCCTCTAGTGTATTTTTTATTTCAATTATTGATTTCTTCAGTTCTGACTGGTTATTTTATATTTTAAATATCTTTGTCAAAGTTGAAGCTCCTGGAGTTAAGCCCCACTGGTTTTCAAAGCCAGATATTATAGGAATTGTCTTCCAGTTTAAGTCCCCTGTGCCAAAGGTGCCTTGTATGGAATCTGATCCTCTCACATCTCTGTGTTTGTGATGTCCTTCCCAGTGTGTGCTGGGGGTTTAGTTCCCAATTGTGTTTCTACTCCTCTTATCCTTTTGATGTGGCCTTCTCTCTATGATTAGCCATGAAAGCTCTGTTCTGCCAATCTTCAGATTGTTTTCAGAGTTATTTGCATAGATGTAGCTGTTATCTCCGTGTATCCATGGGATGAGGTGAGCTCAGGATCCTCCCACTCTGCCATCTTCCTAAAACTCCCTGGGTTTGACTTTTTAAGATTCCACATATAATTGATATTGTACAGTATTTTTTCCTCTAACTTATTTCACTCAGCATAATGCCTTCAAGGTTCATCTCAGCTTTTGCAAATGGCAGGATTTCCTTCCTTCTCACGGCTGAATATTCTAATGTATATATTTATCACAATCTTCTTTCTCCATTCATCTGTTGATAAACATCTAGGTTGTTTCCATAGCTTGGCTATTGTGAATAATGCTGTAATGAACATGGGGTGCAGATATCTCTGCCAGATCCTGTTTTCATTTCCTTTGGATACATACCAAGAGATGAGATTAGTAGATCATATGGTAGTTCTATTTTTAATTTTTGAGGAATCTCCACACTGTTTTCCATAGTGGCTGCACCAATTTACATTTCCCACCAGTGCACAAGTGTTTCCTGCTCTCCACACCCTTGCCAACACTTGTTATTTCTTGTCTTTTTTGATGACACCAATTCTAACAGGCATGAGGTGACATCTCACTGTGGCTTTGACTTGCATGTCCCTGACAATTAGTGATGTTGAACACCTTTTCATGTACCTGTTGTCCATTTATATGTCTTCTTTGGGAAAATGTCTATTCAGTTCCTCTGCCCATTTTTTATTTGGGTTACTTCTTTTTTTCACTATTGAGTTACATGAGTTCTTTATAGATTTTGAATATCAATCCTTTATCAGATATATAATTTACAAATATTTTCTTCCATTACATAGGTTGCTGTTCATTTTGTTGACTGTTTCTTTCGCCTTGTAGAAGCTTTTTAGTTTGATGTAGTCCCACTTAAAAGATTGTTGTTCTTGTTGTTTGTGCTTTTGGTGTCATATCCAGAAGATCATTACAAAGACCAATGTCAAGAAGATTTTTCCCTATGTTCTCTTCTAGGAGTTTTATAATTTCAAGACTTATATTTAATTAAATCTTTTATCCATTTCAAGTTAATTTTATGAGTGGTGTAATATAGAAATCCAATTTCATTCTGCTACTTATTATTTTTATGTAACCAGTAGAACAAATAGCAATATTATATCCCCAAATAAGTCACAAATATTACTTAACTGATCTGATTTAGGGAAATTTTATTTCTAATTCTTAAATAATGTTAAAGCCAAACCTTCCAAACAGCTTTTCATCTTTGACAACAATCTATAGTAAGAGATATATTTATAATAAGTTTTAATATTATTTCTAATCAATGCTAACAAGTAATAAAATGCTAGAGAAATAACTATTAGGTTATAACTAGTCTACAATTTAGGACTCAAAAGTTGAGTGCTCTTGTAATGTGATAATAAAATAATAAAATGACACTATAGAAAAATGTTACTTTAAAAAGTAAAGAACCAGATAAATCCAAATAATAAATTCAAGTTTCAGACTGATTTATTCAATAGTCTATCAATGAAAAATCCTATTGCAATAAATGCAACTCAACTCTGACACTAATTACCTGGAATTAAAACTGAATCCAGAGTCCCCAGCAATTCTGCCCTCACTTCAGACACCAGCTGCAAGTTTGGAGTCCCAGGCCACCCAAAATTCTAACCAACTGGCTATAAACTAGAGGGTTCTCAGGATCCTCTCAAGTTTGATAACTTGCTAGAACCATTTTCTAGAACTCAGGAAAACACTATACTTTTAATTACAGTTTTAATATAAAGAATACAAATCAGGACCTGCAAGATAAAGAGATCCATATAATGAAGTCTGAGAAAGTCTCAAACACAGAGTTTCTGGGTCTTGTCCCAAGGGAATCAAGACTCAGCACTCTTCTAGTACAGTGCTCACCAACCAGGAAGCTCAACCAGAGCTTCCAATTAAAGTGTCCAGAGCTTTTATTGGGGTTTTATTGCATAAGAATACCTATTGAGGGGTGCATGGGTAGCTCAGTCAGTTGAGTGTCCAACTCTTGATTCATGATCTCATGGTTTGTGGAATCAACCTCCAGATCAGGCTCCACTCTGACAGTGTGGGGCCTACTTGGGATTCTCTTTCCCTACCCCCTCCCATGCTCACTCTCTCACTGTCTCTCTCTGAAAATAAATAAACATTAAAAAAAAAAGAAGCCATGTGACAGAACTCAAACTGCAGCAGGTATCCCCTAACCTTGGAGATTGGACTGATAACACCTAGCCCAAAGCTCCAACTCACTAATCAAATAGCTGGTCTTTTAAGCTTGACCACCCCCACCCAGAAACTGTCTAGGAGCCTATAAGTCAAATCATTAGCATAAACTCAGGTGGTGGTCCTAGGGCCCAAACTTGAATAAAAGAAGCACTCTTATCACTTGAGAAATTCTAAGGTTTTAGAGATTCCCTTCTAGGAACGTGGGACAAAGACCAAACAAATTCTTTATTATAGAATACCTATTAACCACCATTTTTGCACATACAAACACAATGATATTGTATTAATAACAATTACATTGATGTCTAAAAAGATGCTAAAGCACCCTTGACCAAAGATTAAGTTTTATTCTATTTTGCTTTAATATAAGTATTTTATCAATTATCTATGAATCTATTTTATATGTATATATATGGTCCTCTCTTATGGATGTTCCCTGAATAAAGATACGTTGAGGTGCTAACCCCTACTACCTCAGAATATGGCTTTGTTTGGAAATAGGATCACTGCAGATGTGATTAGTTAAGGTGAAATGAGGTCATACTGCAGTAGGATGGGCTCCTAATTTAATATGATTGGAGTTATGCAGCTGTAGGCCCAAAACACCAAGATAACTGACAAATTACCAGAAACTAGAAAGAAACAAGGAAGGATTGTTCTACAGGTTTCAGAGAGTATGGCCCTACCAACACCTTGATTTTGTACTTCTAGTCTCTAGAACTGTGAGACCATAAATTTCTGCTATTTTTAGCCACCCAATTTATGGCACTTTGTTACAGCAGCCCTAAGAAACTAATACAGTCCTCAAATGTTTACCATATATTGCCACCCCACTCCACCCTGGTTTGCTTGGAAACCCAAGAGAAGTCTGGGGACCAAGGGTTTTGCTAGCTCTCCATCCTACGAAACTGTATTGCTCTCAGCACTTCAGAAAGACAAAAAATATATATATTTTCACCAAAAAAAGCTGTGAGAATGCTGCATGTGCTAATTTTGTTTTAATCAAACCATTTGACTATCCATAGGTCCCTTTCCCCAATATTCTAGATAACAAAAATTTAGCTATATCTCACCTACTTATAACGTAAACACCTGACAATTAGCTTTTTTGACTATGATATAAATGTCTGACATTAAACTTTTGTTTGCCATGGCATCCACTTCAAAGACATCCAGTTTGAATATACACATTGCCAGTTACATGAGTACCTAAAGAGTCAGTGTTCCCCACCCATGGAGTTAACTTTTAGAAAACTCTGGTAGATTTAGATAACTGCATGAGGACTGCTTGTTTTTCCCTTCCCATGCTTTAATTCCCACCCTTATGTTTTAAATTCACCAATAAAGAATTAACCTGCAAAAGCCTAGGCACCCCACCCTTGACTCCAATAAAAGCAGAACACCAGACCTGCTCACTAGCTTGCTCTGGCTCTGTCTCTCTCATTCTCACTCTCTCTGTCTCTCTCTCTCCTCTAGACCTCACCTGTGCCGTCCAGGCATGCCATGTAACCTCCAGGACTTGTGAGTAATAAATCTGTTTTCAAAGTTCCCGGATGGTTATTGCTGAGTTGTGTCTTGTCATCCTAATAAGAACCACAAGGCCTGGTCCAGCCACGTCACCAACTCTGGTTGGGGATATGTCTGTAGGGGTTCACTACAAGTAGTGTGGGCCCAGGTGAGTGTCCCCAGGCATTCCTAGTCAATAACATCACTATGGATAGGCTGAGACCAACCCCAAATACTATCTTACTAGAAATATTAACACAGGTTAAAATAAGCAGAATCCCTCTTTTGACAAAATGCAAGCTATTACATATGCACTCAAAAAAAAAAATAGTGCACATGGGGTGCCTGGGTGACTCAGTCAGTTAAGCGTCCGACTTTGGCTCAGGTAATTATGTAGCCGCTTGGGAGTTTGAGCCCCGTTTCAGGCTCTGTGCTGACAGCTCAGAGCCTGAAGCCTCCTTCGGATTCTGTGTCTCCCTCTCTCTCTGCCCCTCTCCCACTCACACTCTGCCTCTCTCTCAAAAATAAATAAACGTTAAAAAAAACATTTTTTTTAAATAGTGCACAAAATGCCAACTCCTCTTTTTAAACCCTTCTCCTATAATATAGTCCACAAAGCTCAATCAAATAAGCACTATACAAGCACTATAAAACCCATTAAGAAATTTTAAAATACCAAATTCAAATCATATATGAAGAGTTGCAATAATCTGTATTTTAAACTTCTCCAAATACCAAAGCTAGACAAAGACACCACAAGAAAAC
This sequence comes from Cryptoprocta ferox, assembly GCA_028646485.1. Taxonomy (NCBI): domain Eukaryota; kingdom Metazoa; phylum Chordata; class Mammalia; order Carnivora; family Eupleridae; genus Cryptoprocta; species Cryptoprocta ferox. The sequence continues at coordinate 54,467,382 of CM053578.1, forward strand.
TGCAAACCAGTAACTCTTATCACTATAAATGCAAAAATCCTCAACAAAATACAAGCAAACTAAATCCAACTCACATTAAAGGAATTACATACTATGATCAAATGGGATTTATCCCAGGAATGCAAGGATGATTCAATATAAAAAAATCAGTTACCTAACATAACACATTAATAGAGCAAAAGGAAAAAGAATACATGATTATTTCAATACATGCAGAAAAAAAATTTGACAAATTCTAATATTCTTTCATGATATAAACACTCTAAACTAAGAATAAAAGGTAACTTGCTTAACATGAAAACAGGGATTTTTGGAACCCCCTAGCTAATATCATATCCACAGTGAAAAGCTGAAAACTTTCCCTCTAAGATCAGGAACATTTTCACCAGTTTTACTCAGAATTCCACTATAAGTCCTAGCCAGAGCAATTAGGAAAAAATAAGAAATAATAGCCATCCAAATTGGAAAGGAAGAAGAAAACCCACTTATTCATAGATGATATGATTCTATATATAGAAAAATCCCAAAAGAGCCACAAAAAATCTCTTAGACTAACGAATTCAGCAAAGCAGGGTGCAAGGTCAACATAGCAATGGACAATTCAAAAAGGAAATTAGAAAGCAATTTTATTTATAATAGTTTCTAAAATAGTAAAATACTTAGGAAAATTTTAACCCAGGAAGTTAAAGACTCATACACTGAAAATTACAAAACATTGTTGAAAGAAATGAAAGGAGACCTAAATAAATGGAAAGTCATCCCATGTTCATAGATTGGAACGTTAGTGTTGTTAAAGTGGCAAAACCCTCCAAAATAATCTACAGATACAATGCAATCTCTATCAAAATTCCAAAGGTGTTTTTGCAGAAATGAGGAAGGTGATCCTCAAATTCACAGAATTGCAAAGGGCCCTGAATAGTTAAAATAATTTTGAAAAAGAAAAACACAGCTGGAGGGCTCACACTTCCTAATTTCAAAACTTACTATAAAACTACAGTAATAAAAACAGTAATAAAAATAAAATTGAATATGTAGAAGTAAACCCCAACATATATGGTCAATCTGTTTTTTAATAAGGGTATCAAGACCATTCAACTGGGGAAATATCCATCTTTTCAAGAAGTGGAGTTGGGATAACTAGATAACCACATGAAAAAGAACGAACTTGAACTATTTCCTCACTATCAAAAATCAAGTGAATATGGGTCAACAACCTAAATATAAGGGCCAAAACTATAAAAGTCTTTGAAGAATACATAGGGGTAAATCTTTAGGCCTTAGATTTGGTGACAGATTCTTAGATTTGGTACCAAGAAAAAAATCAACAAAAAAATAGGTAAATGGACTTTATACAAATTAAAAACTTCTGTGCCTCAAAGGAAATTATCAAGCAAATGAAGACAAACTACAGAATAAGAGAAAATATTTGAAAATCACATATTTGAGGAAGGTTTAGTGTCCAAAATACATAAAGAACTCAACAAAAAAGACAAAGAAATTCAAATAAAAATAGGCAGAGGACATGAATAGACATTTTTCCAAATATACAAATGGTCAACAAGTTATTAAACAAAAAAATTTCAACTGAGTGAATTTAAGGATCAAATTGGCTTTATTCAATGAATTCATGAATCAGGCAGCATGTAGAAAGGAGTTCCAAAGGGCAACAAAAAGGGAAAGGTTTTTAAAGGGAGGACAAGGAAGTCATAACAACAAGGAAGAATTATTTCAGGCAAGGTCACCTCCTTTTGGGGAATAAATGGGCCTTACTAGGTGGATTACCTTACCAGTGCTCACCAGGAAATTTCAGACTAACTGGTTAAGATTACATTCCTGGGAAAGGTTGAAACAACAATTAGGTTAGGTATTAAGCCACAGTTTGGTGTCCTGTGCCTAGCACACGTGACTCCATTTTGGGTCTTTAGTTTTCTTTTTAACAAAGCACATTAAAACATGTTCAACATCATCGTTCATTAACAAAATGCAAAGCAAAATTTTGAGATACCACTTCACACCCACTAGGATGGCAATTTTAAAAAGGAAACAAAATAACAAGCATTGGAGAGGATATAGAGAAACAGGAATCCTACATTACTGATGCGAATGTAAAATGGCAAAGCTACTGTGGAAAACAATTTGGTTTTTCCTCAAAAAATTAAATAGAGATTTAACAAATGATCCAGCATATATATATATATATATATCTCCAAAAGAACTGAAAACAGGGACTCAAACAAATGCTTATTCACAAATATTCATAGCGGCACTATTCACAGTAGGCAAAAAGTAGAAACAATCCAAATGTTCATCAACTGATATATGGATAAACAAATCGTGATATATACATTCAACAAAATATGATTAGCCATAGAAAGGAATGAAGTACTGATACATGCTACAACTTCAATGAACCTTAAAAACATTATGCCAAGTGGAAGAAGCCAGACATATTTACAATTCTTTTTTAAGAATTTGCAGAATAGTAAACATCACAGTTAAAAAAAAAAAAAAAAGAACATGAGGATAGGCAAATCCATACAAATAGGAGGCAGATTAGAGGTTTCAAGGGATTAAGGGTAAGAGGAAATGGGGAGTGATTATTTAATGGGTACAGTAGTTCTTCTGCAGTAATAAAAATGTTTGAAACTACAAAGAGGTGTTGATTATACAATATTATGAATACCCTAAATGTTATTGACTTGTACACTTTAAAATGGCAAATGTTGGGGACCCTGGTGGCTCAGTTAAGTGTCTGACTTTGGCTCAGGTCATGATCCCAAAGTTTGTAAGTTTGAGCCCTGCATCTGGCTCACTGCTGTCAGCGCAGAGCCCACCTTTGATCCTCTCTCTCCCTCTCTCTCTGCTCCTCCCTGCTCATGCTCTGTCTTCCCCTCTCTCAAAAATAAATAAACATAAGTAAATTAATTAGTTAATTAATTAAATGGCTAATGTTGGGGCACCTGGGGTGGCTCAGTTGGTTGTGCCTTTGACTCTTGATATTGGCTAAGGTTGTGATCCCAGGGTCATGGGATCAAGCCCAGTGTTAGGCTCTGTGCTGAGTGTGGAGCCTGCTTAAGATTCTCTCTCTCGCCCTCTGCCCCTCTCCCTGGCTTGCGTGCACTCTCTCTAAAATAAAAGTTAATTAATTAATTAAAATGGCTAATGTTATGTGAGTGTAGTGTATGTGTACGTTACAGTAGTGTTGTAGTGATCTAAAATTTGGGCCAGAAAGAAATGCAAGACCTCCAAGAACAGTTCAAAATAGAGCCACAGTCTATATTGCAAAGATATTTGCAAAGATATTATAGTCTTTTCCAACCATTTTTAATTTTAACCCTAAAATAACCATCCACCCACTTTCTACCAACAAAGAAATCAATGAATATACTTTTTCAAACTATTTTATAGCATCCCCCCCACTCTGCCAAGAATCACTACTACAAACAGAAAACTACCATTATGCCATTAAAATATGATTTGATCTTTTTAATTTAGCTTCTGCTTTTCAACATGGATATACTGCACAAAATGAAATACCTTGTATATGTAAAAACCTGTGCCACAGAGAATTGCTAATTCCTGTGATCAAAAAGAAACCAGTTATCTAAACATAGATCTTATGATATAAACCAATATTTCAGTAATATAAACATGAGGATTTCATTTTTAATGCTGCAAACTAGAGAATTATTATAATATCAAATCATGTGCTTTTTTCTTTGCTACAGAGTTTCTAGTTCTCTCCCACAACTGCCTAGTTTTTATCTTTGTTTTTGTTAGCAACAGAAAAAGAGAATCCTGGTGCTTGTCCTGTTTTTTGACGAAAAAGGCCTCAGAGATTTGGACCAGTCTTGTGTTTTCCACCTTTTTCCACTATGTGGCACTGAGCACATTTTTGAATAAAGATCTTCTTGCCTGCTTTAGCAATGTTCTGCCAAGAAACATTAAACCACATACTAAAATATATATATCAGATTTGCAAAAATGGGGGAAAAAATTCCACCACTTTGAAATGAATACTAATGATATTAAAAAGGTAACTTAATGTATGCATCCTTTAAAGTCTGAGTGCTCAAAAACACAAATATATTATAGCACCCAATTTTATAAAGACAGCATCTCATGTATCAGGTTTATTTTAAATTTCTAGCAATAGCTACTTCAGAAACTTATATTATGGTATAAGCTTGGTTTTACTTCAGCCTTCAAACAACTATAGTGATTTATTTAGGTCAATTATATTCCATTTTTCTTTTCACTTCCAAAAAGTGCATGTGCAAAAAAAAATGATACAAAGTATACATTTCTAATTTAGTATCCTCTTGTTTAAAAATTAGGATAGAACAAAATGGAAAGGTGCTTAAATGTGATATTATAAGCACTTATACACCTACAATAATAGATTAAACTGTAAAATTAAAAATCATACAGAAAAGAATGAGGCCACAGCAGGCTCTCTGTAACATATAATTTCTCATTTACTTTACTCCCAGCTATAAACACATCTACCATATTAGACCAAGCATTATCTCAAAGCAATCAAGTAATATTCAGTTCAGTCAGCATTTGTATGTGTTTAACACTAATACAGTGGAAAATATACAGTTGTTAAGTAGGGAAGATTTTCTTATATTATACAGTGACAGAAACATACAATAAAGTTTGTACAAAGGTATTTTGGTTAAAGGTACCCAAAATTTTGTTGCATAACTAAATAAATGCCTCCTCCAACTAAAATTATGTAAAAATTAAAATAATTTCAATTTATTGGGAAAAAATGTAGTTTGAAATGCTAACGAATGCAGTACCGGGTTTTGTTTACCTGCTCTTTGTGTTCTTTGAAGAATGGGCCCAGGGGAGGTTGGGGAGTTCAAAATGAGCGCTATTATAGAAATCGTGAAAAAACCTATTCTCTGACAGTACAGTTTTAATAACATTTTCACCTTTATAACTCAGTTGAGAAATAGAAAATGTTTGTGTCATTATGATGTTGGAAGATGCGTGTTGTTTAAGTAAAGTTAGCTATTACTCAGAGAAAGGCTTGTACTTCCCATACAACAACCTGCAAAGTTGGTCTCTTCTAATTTTTTTAAATCTATGTGGAAACCCAAAACAGTGTCAATAATACACCAAAAGGGAAGACAGAAATTTTCTTTGGGTCAACTCACAACTAAGCTATTAATCAATGTTTTCAGTCTTGAAATATTCTAATAAAATATTCAGTCTAATAAAATGCAGAGTAAGAAAAGTCGCTATCCAGGAGAAGCTTACTTTTAAATTCCAAACTTCACTCAAAACACTGCATTCAATTTCTAACTTAACTATGTGAATTCTATCAAGTCTCTATAGGTACAGAATTGAGTGAACCTTTGAACAGGGCCCATAGAGAAGAAACCTTTAATCACAAATACAAACTTACGGGCTTTTAGCAAAATGCATTCACAATAATCATAAAGCTCACATCATTTAAATGCAAAATGCCATCTAAGTACTAGCGAAAGAATCATTTCCAATTTTTATATAAAGAAGAAAAATCAGATTGATTCTTATATGTTATTGATAATTCAGGAAATCAGACAGTTTTCTTAAAAAGGAAAAGAAACACTCTTTCCTCAAATAGATTTCACATGCAAGTCACTTAGAAGAAAATTTCCATTGTCACTGTTCAAACTACCAATATTTACCACAGTTAAGACATTCACTGCTGCCGTCTTTAATCACTGCTGTGTGAGTACCTTCAAAGTGCCTTAAAACCAATAGATTCCGCAATGGTAGTAAGGGAGGGGCAGGAAGACTAGAAAGAATATTAAAGGAATCCATTTTGCCTATAATCATTTGGCACTCTAGTTAAGAAGAAATATAATGCTCTACACCTGAAACTTTTATAATGCTACACGCTAATTTTACTGAAATTGGCAGAGTTGTGACAGCTGGTATGAAAATGATCCCTCTTCCAGGAATGAAGTAATCCTAATGATAAACAGGAATAGAGTAACAAATTCTTATATATGCTTCTGTGGGCCAGGCATAGCTACGAGCTTTATGTATTATTAATGCTTTTATTCCTCACACCAGCCATGTGAGATAGATACTGTTAACATCTCTTTCCACAGATGAGGAAAATGAGGCAGACAGAAGCGGCTTATTTGAAGTCACAAGGTGGTGAGAAGTGGAGAGAGATGACGGAAGGTAAGAGGAAAAGCAATTTTAAATCTTTTAACAATTCCCTTTCAAGAACGATCTAAGCAACCCTGTGTTGAACAAAATGTGTGACACACTGCAGATGCTTAAAGAGGAGTAAGTAAAATACTTTTAAATCTGGTATTTTCCACTTAAATACTGGTATTTGCCATTTCCAATTTTGCCCGTAAAAAGAGGGATGTGGTAAAAACAAGGCACCGATAAAGCTTTCAAGAGTTACAAAACCCACATAACTGAAGCAATAAAGTGGGAGGAGGAACTTATTAGACTATTTTGAGGATGAATACTACACAGACTAAAAGATAAAGCGGGGTTCTGCTGCTGTTGCGGAAAAAGTACTGCAGTGGAATGTATCAAAATGAAGTGATCCTGGGTAAATCACTACATGTCTATAAATCCTTCCTCCCACCCCCACTCCCAGATGTCTGTGGCCTTTCCCTCTTTGAACCTGCCTTGCCTGAATCTCTAAAATGGAGTAAGAATGCAGCTTTCCAAACTGCCAATCTGGGCTCTTCTATGCCACCACGCCCAATTGGAGGCCGACCTCTGCCAAACGTGGGTGGAAGGATCGGCTCAGAATCTGTTCCACACAGAAATGATAGAAGCTGCAGAGAGTCCACTCACTAGAAACCGTCTTACGTTGTACTTAGGGCACGTAGACGCCACCAGGCTAGGGCCAAGGGGAGCCTCTTACTAGCAAGACGGTGGGATACTCCTCTTTGAGTGAACCCTAGCCCAAACTGCATCGGCCCATAACCAGTGAGCGCTCAGACCACAAGGCTGCGGGGCCCACTCCTCAGCCAGTCCCATACCTACTACAGGGTCGGTGACTCCGCCTACCATACCCCTGGCGAACGCTTGGCAGTCACCCAGGCCGCTGCTGGGCCAGAACCCGCGCCGCAGGTTTGAGGCTGACCGTCCCACAGTAGTGCTTCAAAGACCTGAGCTGGAGGCCCAGCGGGCATGTGCTTCCGGTGGGCGCCAGCCAATGGCAGGCCTGGCTCCACCCGCACTGCTGATTGGCTCTCATATCCCGCAGAGTAGCAACTCTCACAGTAGTTTAAGCCCTGGTACCGGCTGTGCGGTCACTGGCTGAATCAAAACGAAACAGAGTGAATGTCCCTTGAGCACAACAACGCCAAGCCCATCTTTTGTGTGTTTAACTTTTGCCTATTCGAAGAGCTAAATTATCTGTGTATATTGACAGTGTGTCCCCGTTCTTGCTTGAAATAGGAACTCAACGTTTTATGAATGGTCCATTAGCATTTGATTGCAGGAATCATATCCCGTCAACAAAAGAATAAAACAAGTGCTTACTATGGGCAAGGCCCTGCGACAAAAACTGAACTGCAGCTCCAATTTTCTGAGTTACAATTCAGCTGGGACAAGATTTAAATACATTAAAAGTTAAATCATTATAGGGGTACCTGAGTGGCTCAGTTGGTTAGGCCTCCAGCTTCTGCTCAGTTCATGATCTCGCAGTTCGTGGGTTCGAGCCCCTCATTGGGCTCTATGCTTACAGCTCAGAGCCTGGAGCCTGCTTGGGATTCTGTGTCTCCCTCTCTCCCTGCCCTTCCCCTGCTTGCACTCTGTCTCTCTCTGTCTCTCTGTCTCTCTCTCTCTCTCAAAAATAAATAAACATTAAAAAATATTTTTAAGTTAAATAAATGAGCTACATTCTAAAAAATACAATAATATAAGAACTGACAGCAAGGTTGCACGCTGTTTGCTAATTGCCAAAAAAGCAGAACAAAGTATGAATAGAAAGAGAGAGAATGAGAACTGAAGGAGCCAGGAAGGGAAATATGGAAGGAAAGACTGAAAAAGCTACAAGATGTTGAAGTTATTGAAGGCAGAAAGGTGTGAAAGTCAAAATTGTATTTAGGAAAACGTGAGAAGGGAAACACAATTACTTCAGTGAGACAGAGTGGTTAGGAGACAGAGAAATAGGAATATTAAAATAATTTTAAGTCCTTCAACAATCAAAGTACTTGTAATAGTGAAAAATCTGTGCATTAGATAAGTGGGAGGTTTACCCACAGTCGTCTTCTTCAGAGCTCTGTCCATACACCTTTCTGCCATGATTAAAATGTTCTGCATGGGCATCGTCCACTAGCCACAAGTAGCTTTGAGTACTTCCAAGTGTGGCTAATGCAACGGAGTCACCGAATTTTTTAATTATTTTAATTATATTTAATTTTAATTAACTTAATGGATTTTTATTTTAAATAGCCACAATTACCAGATGGTTGAATGACACTATTCTAAGTGGTACCGATGAATCTGTTCTATGATCAATATATTTAAAAGATATATGTCATCGAGTTGAATGAAAAGGACCAGGTCTACTGGGTGTTACATATTATTCTCAAACTCAAACAAAGACACGCAAACTCAAAAAAAAAAAAAAAAAAAAGAAGGAGAATACGGTTTCTCCAGTGCCTACCACATGCCTGGCTAGGTGCATGAATACACTATCAGTAGCTTGTAGACTTACAGCTGGGAAAAATGGAGACTCTGGACCTTTATCACCAATAAATATCAGTGGCAAAACCTATTTAAAAATCTCAAGTAAGGCAAAACATTTTTACTTAACTATAATGTATGAAGACAAGAATTGATAATCAGTAAATATTGTAATTATATCACAGTTTGAAAAAGTTTGGAAAACAATGACAAGAATTTACTATTTTCTACTTGCATTTCAAAAGTAAGTTACAATACCATCTCTTGTTTGTTTCTTTCTTTGTTTGTTTGTTTGTTTGTTTGTTTTAAAGAAGTTTATGGTGCGCCTGGATGGCTCAGTTGGTTAAGCGTCCAACTTCAGCTCAGGTCATGATCTCACGTTCGTGGGTTTGAGCCCCACCTTGGGCTCTGTGCTAACAGCTCGAAGCCTGGAGCCTGATTTGGATTCTGTGTCTCCCTCTCTCTCTGCCCCTCCCCTGCTTGTTCTCTGTCACTCTCTGTCTCTCAAAAATAAATAAAATGTTTTAAAAATTTTTTTCAAAAATTTATAAGAATTTTGGAAGAAAAACATTAGAGGAAAACTGGATTTCATGTGAAATAAACCTAAGTGTTTAGTATTCTAATAATTGTGGATTAAAGGCTACATGTTTTAAAGCCTTGAAAAATTTGAATTTTTTTTAATGTTTATTTTTTGAGAGAGAGAGAGACAGAGACAGAGACAGAGACAGAGACAGAGGGTGAGCAGGGCAGGGGCAGAGAGAGAGGGAGACACGGAATCTGAAGCAGGCTCCCCATGGAGGGCTTGAACCCACAAACCATGAGATCACAACCTGAGCCGAAGTCAGATGCTTAACTAACTGTGCCAGCCAGGCGCCCCTAAAGACTTGAAAAATTTAATCTGCAAATGCACAGCACATCTTTTCTCTAATATTATACCAATTAATAATCATTTTTTCAAACCTCAGAACTTTTAGCTGTTTTAGCTACATGTGATTCATGTTCAAATACAATTGTATATGATTTGAAATATGGCAAAACTGTCATCGTTGAGTGATGAAAACATTCTACAGTTGATTGTGGTGATGGTTGCACAATGCTATGAACATACTAAAAACCATTTAATTGAACATTTTAAATGGGTGAATTGTATGATGTATGAATGTCTCAAGGAAGCTGTTTAAAATAAAATGATAAGTCATAAAGAAAGTAAATTTCAGGCCACCTGCTGGCTTGGTCAGAAGCCCATGTGACTCTGGATTTAGGGATTGTGGGATCGAGCCCCATGCTGGGTATAGAGATTACTAAAAAAACCAAACTTAAATTTAAAAAAAATAAAGAAACTAAATTTCTTATTTTCCTCGCATATGTGGTATTTCACATGATTGAGTGATCAAGAAATTTTGCTTTCTTAGCATTTCCCTATATTTCTGTTCCTCGTTTTGTTTTATGCAATCTTTTATCTCTTCTTTAAGAAAAAAATTAACTGCTAATTATCAGACTCAAAATTTTCAGGATACTAATCAGTAATTTTGTATTACAAAGTATAAAAATTGCCCGGTCAATGCAGTTCAAGAAAATTATACATTTTCCACTAGATGGCACCGGTGTGCAAATAGTGTTGCTAGAATCTGCAGATTCTCTGATCAATTAGTAACATTACTACATTGTTTTCATTCACTTTGATTGGTCTGGGTAAGATAAAGAGAAGTGGAAAGTTAAAACAAGATATTTCCTTTACTTACTAAACTCCTGGGTAAACAAAGGCCTCATTTTAAAGAGACAAGATGTAATGCAAGGAGAAATTGTCATAATCTTGTGCTAAAGCTAGAGTAGGAACCCACAATCCCTGACTCTTAACTGCTATCATATAAGTATATGATATCAAGAGTGGGGAAGAGGAAACCCTAGTCAAAGGGAGCAAAAATTTAATCTCTAGTGTGCCATTGTACACATATTTTCTCATTTTATCCCTAACTATAAAATCCTTACTATAAAAGCCCAATCTGTAAACTTCATAAAAGAAGAAGAATGATCATTTTGTTTAATACTATATCACTTGAGTATAGCACAGTGCCCAACACATAGTAGACAGTCAAAAACATTTGGTGCTTAAATAAAAGGATAAATTAATTAAGTTTAACAACAATACCATGTAGTAGGTAATATTATTTCTACTTGCAGTTGAGGAAACTGAAGTTGGGAATATGAAGTAACTTTATATTCACAATTCAGTGGCAAAACCATTTAAAACAAGCTGACATTATTTTCCATTCTTGAACATTCAAAGAGCTCTGCTCCTGGACCATCTTCTGGTTCATTCTTTTTACTTCATTCCAACTCCACTAAGAAATCCTGTTCTTGTTTCTGGATTTCTTCTAGTTTTCCGCTGACCTCTTGTCAAGTCCCTTTAACAAGAAGTCTTAGAAGTCAGTAGCATTCCCACTTTGTTTGCCATTAAGATTTTTCCTAGTCCTATAGTTGAGCAGTCCACCTTTTAAGCCCTCAAATCCCCAAGGCTTGTGGGAGCCAAGCAGATCAGCAGACTGGTTCTGGTTTGCACTCTCTTATTTGTATCTCTATAGTCTTTGACATAACAAGGGTTTCAATTTTTTCATCTCAATTTTCTCAACAAATGAAGCTGGAATTGGATGATCTCAAAGGTTCTTTTTAGCTCTAAGACTATATGGTTTTTAACTTTATCCTATAGTGGTCGTCTATTGAGTTTATGACCAAGATAGCAAGTTTTAGAGGAAGAACGCTTGGGCTCTAGCGTTGGGAAGCCTGTGCACCAGACGGGCCTGTTCTGGCCACAGAAAATGAGGACTGCACACCTGACGCTAGAGCCTCGTTTCGCGGACTCGGACTCCTAGACTGACTGGGTCGGCCTCCCCCACCCCGAGACGCTAGGGGTCGCTGGAGGCCGTTCCCCGGAAGCTGGCGCGCTGCGCGGCCGGACAGCGCCGGGCGCCAGACCTCTGCGTCTTCCGGAAGCACCGGACCCGCAACGGCTGAGTGTGCGTCCACGGTGGCGGCGGGCGCTGCGGAAGAGAACTGAAGGGGACCCGGGCCTGGCTCCCGCGCCGGGGTGGAGCACTATGGACGAAGCAGGCAGCTGTGCAAGCGGCGGAGGCTTCCGCCCGGGCGTGGATAGCCTGGACGAGCCCCCCAACAGCCGCATCTTCCTGGTGATCAGCAAGTACACGCCTGAGTCGGTACTGAGGGAGCGCTTCTCGCCCTTCGGCGAGATCCAGGACATTTGGGTGGTGCGGGACAAGCACACCAAGGAGTCCAAGGGCATCGCCTTCGTCAAGTTTGCCCGCAGCTCGCAGGCCTGCAGGGCCATGGAGGAGATGCACGGCCAGTGCCTCAGCCCCAACGACACCAAGCCCATCAAGGTGCAGGTGCCCGGGTTGGGATGCCCGTGGGAGTGGGAAGGGATGGGCCTTCCTGCCCCCGAAGCTGGGTCAGGTGGGGTCGAGGTAGTACATCCGCTCCCTGGAGCGGAGTGGGCGGCACCTGGCATTCCGGGAGCGGGAGGAGGGACGGATGGTGTGCGGCGCAGGGTTTCTCGGGCCGCTCCTCCCGCGAGGCAGCGCAGGGGTGCGGGAGAAACATCGGCCCAGACTCGGGCTGCAGAGCTGCAGTGACTGGGCCTCTCCCACTCCCGCCGTCTCTAATCTAGAGATCTGGCTTGGAAGGCCCACCTCTCATAACCCCGTTTACCATGTATGAAAAACAGATTTCTATTCCTTTTCCTCTGGTTGCTACGGAGCTTAGCAACTTGATAAACGTACATTAAACTTTGGCCTCTCTGGTGTGGGGCGTTTTCCCAGTGCCAGACGAAAGGATACATGTATCTAATATTTGAGTGAAGGTGTCTAAAACTGCTGCTATTGTATATTTGTCACACCGTTGTGATTTTTAAAATCATTTGAACGCTCTTTTGCCAAAGCATTAATGGCATACGTTTTGTTACTGCCACTTTTCTTTGAAAGCAACCCAAAATAAACTGCCTGAAGAAGGCCCAAATCATTGTGATGGTAGTGTCGTGGGACTATTATTAAATGTTTCTTTGCATACTCATAGTTCACCCTGGAAGCCTTTATATTGAGTTTCCAAACTTGTGTAAAATTAACAAAACTGACAGGTGGCAGGAAGGATGATTTTGACGGTTGTTTTAATCTATGCTTTTAACACAGTGCTGGGCAGAAAGTAGGACACCCCCCCACCTCATATATCCTTGTGGTCATTAGTAGCCAAAATGTCCTTCCTTACTGGCTGTGGACTCAGTTCAGGACCCAGTCCTGAGGATCTGACAGTTGCTTAAACTGTACTCTCGCCTGTAGTGTAGAAATAGTTGCTGTCAATGTTGATAGCAGCACTTTTAACAATAGCCAAATCGTGGGAAGAGCCTAAATGTCCATCAGCTGATGAATGGATCAAGAAGGTGTGGTTTATCTACACAATGGAATACTACATGGCAATGAGAAAGAATGAAATCTGGCCATTCGTAGCAACGCAGATGGAACTTGAGGGTGTCATGCTAAGTGAAATAAGTCAGGCAGAGAAGGACAGATACCATATGTTTGCACTCATAAGTGGAACAGAAGAAACTTAACAGAGGACCGTGGGGGGAGGGGGAGAGGGAAAAATAGTTGGGGAGAGGGAGGGAGGCAAACCAGAGAGACTCTTGAATCCTGAGAACAAACTATATTAGTTGGGGGAGAGGGCAAGGGGGGTGATGGGCATGGAGGAGGGCACTTGTGGGGATGAACACTGGGTGTTATATAGAAACCAACTTGACAATAAACTGTAAAAAAAAAAAAAAAGGAAAAAAGAAATGAAAAGGATTACATTAAAAAGAACTAAAGTATTCTATAAAGTAAAAAAAAAAAATAGTTGTATATGTAATTCTGTTGGAGCCTTTCACAAAATCCTTTTTCAACTTTTTTCTTCTTGTTTTTTTCCATGTACTGCAGAGAACTGATAAGAATACCATTAATAGTGACTTTAATGAATGGAAGATGGAGAGAGAGTTCAGTCTCTGGAGGTCTTCCCTATGCCTCCATCCACAAAAGAGAAGGAGCATAGGAATATACCAGCAATACAGTAGACGATAGACATTCCCTTTACTTCCACCTCCCCAGCCCTCTGAAATGGAGCAGAACAGATAAATGAATTGTAAGGCCACAGCACATACTAGATCGACGGTTGGCTAACTTTTTCTGTGAAAGGACAGATAGTAAATAATTTACGCTTTGTGAGCCACATACAGTCTCTGTCACATATTTGTTTTTAACAGCCCTTTAAAAATGTAAAAGCAATGCTTAGATCATGGGCTATCGAAAAACAGTAACCTGTGGTTTTTTGACTCCCTAGATTGATTTAATTTTTATCTCCTTCCAATTAAATTAACGGAGAGGGTTTTTATACTTTCCTGAAGAGAACCACAGAGATCTGTGGGTAACCCAAAAAGATGCCCCAAATCTGAAACCTATATAGAATCCCCTTTCCTTGATTAAATTCCTACCAGAGAAGTAAAAGTCCCAACACTGAAATGTTCCCTCGTTTTTAGCCATAGAAAAGTTATTCTCCAAATAAAGTTTAAGTTCTGTTTTTCACTTTTTGGTCCACTCAGTTCCAGACTGAGGGCTGTTGCACTACAGGGCCTAGCTAGACTAAATTCATTCTTCAGCAGGTTCAGCTTGGTCGTCCCCTGGAATGTAGTTTTTTGTTTGTTGTCAACATGGTTGTTGTTGTTATCTTTATTTCCAGTTAAATTAACACAGCTTCAACTTCTCTCATGTAGTTTGCTTTCGCAAAGTTCCAAAGAATCTTAAGACAAATAAAATTATAGGCCTAGGCCTACAGCCAGAAAAGATGGCTGGGTAAGAGTTATTTTGTGACCCAACTGTATTATCTGGAGGAAAGGGGTAAACCTAAAAAGTAGAAAAGTCTTGGTTTTTAGCTTTGCAAGAATGCCTCTTTAGAGCCTAGCCTGTAGTCTGAACATAAAATCTCAGAAGAAATCATCCATTAAGTGGTAAATTATTATACATGTGTTCTGATCAGACACTGGTTGCCTTATCGGAAATTTGAACACTCCAGTCTTGTAAAATTTAGGAATTTGTGATTTGATGACACCTTCAGTCTCAAATCTTACTTGGACTCTTTCTTTTCCCCCCAGTGTCTTCCCATATTCTTAAAGGTTTCCAATTTTATTTTTCTATTGGTCATTCATTACTGATACATCCACTAGACTTTCTAGTGGGTCATTTCTGAATTACTTAATATTCTGTTACTAATACCTCATACACTGCTTGGGAGATAGTGTAAGATTATTGAAGGAGTAACAGTAGACTCTATTCCGGCTATATCTTGTAAATAAGGCACTATACCTCTGTGACAGCTGTTTTCCAAGCAAACATAATGACTTTCTCCTTTAGTACTTTTAAAATCCCCTGGCTTTTAGGTTTTCTATCCTTTTGTTGCTGCCTCCTGCTCTAGAATTCTGTAAGTTCAGATTTTCTCATATTCAAAGGGTATAAGCTCCCCCTTTAAAGTAGAAGAAAAAAGAAGCCTTAAGGGCTTGTAGTGATCTATATTAATTTTATTGCATGTCTTCAAGTTATAAAAAACAAAACTAGTCATTAAAGTTCTTATCCTTGTAGCTCTATAAACAAATCCACAATCCTAGTTAGAGATTTAAAAATTCCTCTAGGATAATATAAAACCAAAACAATTTTATGAAGTAATAATCTAATGTCATAATCCAAGTAATAATAATAATCCAAGTAGTCCAATGTCACAGATGATGTTTCAGTAAAAGTAAATTGCTAATAGTAGAAAATGGAGTCTCAGGTAGTCCTGTGCATTTGCTTACATAAATCATTTGGATGGTCACTGAGGTGATCCAGAATATGGTTATGTTACCTTTTCTTAAAGGTAAATATTAGAAAGAAAACAATTAAAAATATGATATCTTAGACTTAAACCTAACTATGTCAATAATTACATTAAGTATTAGTAGACTAGACATGCCAATTAAAAGGCAGAGATTATCAGGATTTGTAAAAAAAAAAAAAAAAAAAAAAGAACAAGCAAGCTAAATACTATGTACAAGGGATACAAAGCAGTTGAAAGTAAAAGGATAGGAAAGGCTGGTGTGATGTTGTACAAAATGGTCATCAACGCAAGGAATATTAACAGAGATAGGGTAATTTCATAGGAATAAAAATATCAAAAAGTATATAACAATCCCAAATGTTTATGCAGCCAATAATACAGCTTCAAAACACATGAAGCATGATTGGTGGAACCAGAGGGAGAAAGATAAATTCACAATCAGATATTTAAACTTCTTTCTTAGTATCCAATAGAACAGCTAGACAAAATCAGCAAAGATATGTAATATTTCAATAACACTGTTAATCAACTATGTAACTGACATCGTTTGAACACTGTACCCAGCAGCTGCAGAGTACTTATTCTTTCTCAGTGCACTGGCTTGCTCTTGGTAAACAAAAATGCAAAAGTAAAAATAGATTTGGAAAAAATAGTGCATACATTGGTATTATCTCATATGAAAAGTCATTGTGGTAAAAATTGCTTTAAAAAAACTTCTTGATAAGGCCCTCTTACATTGTGTTTAACCTAACATGAATCTCAGACTAATAATGAAGTAAATATACTTAAGGAATAGGAAAACAGTTAACTGATATTTTTTACATTATTTTTTGGATTTTGTTTGTTGCTTAGGTTTTTATTGCTCAGTCCAGATCATCTGGAAGTCACCGAGATGTTGAAGATGAAGAACTTACAAGAATATTTGTCATGATACCAAAGTCCTACACAGAAGAAGATTTGCGGGAAAAATTTAAGGTACTTTTTTAATCAGCTAGCATCTATGATAACAATCCTAGATTGATTGTATGGTTACTAAATCGTAAAAGTGTTGTTTGAGTTAGATCATTAGGTTGGTGGTGGAGAATTAAATAACTGTTTCTAAGTCATTTGTTTCAATCTAGTTTTAAAATAGTAAAGCTAGAATAAACTAACTTTTTAAAAAACATGAAAACTGGAAAATATTAATGATGATGTTTTCCCTGATATAATGCACACACAGAGGAAAATGGACTATAAAGTCCAGAATTTTAAATTAGGTCACATATGTAATAGGTGGTGAACCAAGATTTAAACTCAGGCTGTCTGAATCCAGAACTTGCTCTTGGTCTTTACAGTTTCAAAGCACGCTCTCACCACTCTGTTGCTCTCATGTAGAGGTAAGTCAAGCAAGCCTGAATGTGTGAACTATATTATCTATCTATATACAAAGCCTGTGGCATGTTAATCTTTTACTTATTCACAGAAAGGCTCATCTTTTACAGAATTTTTGTCCTAAAGTTAAGCCTTTGAAGGAGTTATATTTAAAGAAGAAATC
Source organism: Cryptoprocta ferox (assembly GCA_028646485.1). Lineage (NCBI taxonomy): Eukaryota > Metazoa > Chordata > Mammalia > Carnivora > Eupleridae > Cryptoprocta > Cryptoprocta ferox. Next base: position 54,484,489 of record CM053578.1, read on the forward strand.
TACAGCTCTGAACAATATAGCAAGAGCTATAGTAATGACGAGATAGTAAATGAAATTTGAAGATAATTTTAAATCTCTTTTTAGCCATTGACTTTTATATGTGGTAATATACTTTCGCTAAAAATTACTAAAAAGTGATTATCAAATTGTCATGAGTTGTAATATTTTATCCATTTTCTACTAATTTTCCCAGTACTATGAATTAGGTGGGCAACAGGTAAGAAAGAAAATAAACAAATAATAAAAAGTAAATTTTTATTTTTTTCTGAGCAAACAAATATGACATTTTTATCCAAATGAATAATGATTAAGTTGCTAATTGGGTGCACGAGAATTTTATGAAATAAACAATAAATATTAATAGGGCACCTGAGCAGCTCAGTTGCTTAAGCATCCTGCTCTTGATTTAGGCTCAGGTCATGATCTCATGGTTGGTGGTATCCAAGTCCTGTCTGGAACTCTGTGCTGACAGTGCAGAGTCTGCTTGGGATTGAAATAGTCTCTGCCCCTCCCCTGCTCACATACTTTCTCTCTCTGTCAAAAATAAATAAATATTTTTAAAAAAACACTAAGAACTTATATCCCATATTTCTCCCAACATTAAAAGTAAACTTTTACCCATATTTTTCACATAGAGAATTGACTGAGTAAACCTGTGTGTTTTACTGATATACTTCGAGAGGCTTCTTTTCAAAAGAACACACAGTTATGTTCTGTTAGAAGGCAGACCACTATAACTAATGTTTAGTGTGTCCCAGACTCTATAAAGTACTTTAGGTCTATTAGTTCGTTTAATTCTTTTTTTTTAATTTTTTTTATGTTTTTTATTTATTTTTGAGAGACAGAGACAGGGCGAGCAGGGGAGGGTCAGAGAGAGAGAGGGAGACAGAGAATCCGAAGCAGGCTCCAGGCTCTGAGCTAGCCGTCAGCACAGAGCCTGACGCGGGGCCCGAACCCACGAATTGCGAGATCATGACCCAAGCCGAAGCCGGATGCACAACCCACTGAGCCACCCAGGCGCCCCTTCATTTAACTCTGAAAATAACCCTCCGAGGTAGATACAGCTATTAGCCCCATTTAACAGATAAGGGATGGGCTCAGTGAGGATAACTAAACTGCCCAGTTAATAATGAACTGAACCAGGGTTTGAGTATGAAAGGTTCAATTCCACCTTGTAATCACAACTGACCAAGACTTTGGAGCTTTCCAAACCATGTACACATTCTAACTCTCCCCCCCATGACTTAGACAGTTATTTGATTTCTCTAAGACCGAATTTCCTTGTCTGTGAAATAAATTGTGTATTACACACACACACACACACACACACCCTTGAAGGATTGTTGTGACAATAAAGTAATATATGTAAAGCAAATGCTCAGAAAATGAAAATAATCATGATTTTGATTATGTTATGATTTGCTCATATTATTATTATGGTTCTTTTTCTAGTGCCTCATTAGTTTGTGACACTTTGGTTCCATTATTAAAATTGGCTATAAATTCTAATTCTGATTCCTAGTTTTGCAAATAAAGGGTGCAAATAAACAAATTTTAAGTTCTGAAATAATCTGTTCACAGTTATTTATTTTGACTCCTCTAAGATCGTTTCTTTTAACTCTCATAGGTGTATGGAGATATCGAATATTGCAGCATTATTAAGAATAAAGTAACTGGAGAAAGTAAAGGTTTGGGCTATGTTCGATACTTAAAACCATCACAAGCTGCCCAAGCAATAGAAAACTGTGATCGAAGTAAGGATGTGTTTATTTAAAATGTTGAAGACTTTCTTAAAACTTTTAACTATTCTAAATAACTGAATCTACTACTGGTTTTGCTAATAACCATACCTGCTAATTTAATCCTAGCAATGGGACTTTAAATGTATATATACCTAAGATGAAAATTATTTGGGGGTTGTGATTAAGCTTTCGTTGAGGCGCTATCTTGAAGAAAAATATGGGCAACTACATAAAGTAGTTAAAAAGTGAAAAAACTGTTACCATATTTTGGTTATTATTTCTATAGGTTTGGGGGTTTATTTTAATATTTAAAAATGTTTAAGTATTAGAAAATTGACTTACCCTTTCAGGCTTTTTAAAAAAAAATTTTTTTATATTGGAAAAACTCAAGTTTTCTGTAATACTTGTTCATATTTAACCTAAACCATAAATAGAGTTAAGTTTACTAATAAATATATAGGTTAAGGATAGGATTTAGTGTAATCTATGCCCATATAGGTAAATAAGTGTACATTAGGTTAATTTCAAGCTAGAAAGACATTAACTGGATCTTTTGCTGTTGCTGGTGTACATAATGAAGAATAAGAATTTTAAAGGAGCCAAGGAAAATAGTCTTTGTTGTCATACTTCTAGTTATATTGACCTTTAGAAATGATGAATAGTTTGTAGGTTTTCGGATATTATAAAGATGTATATGTACTGAAGAATTATTGCTAATCAGTAGAATTCTTAGATAAACCTAAGGTGCATAACCAAAATTTTCTCTGAGATCCTTCTAAATTTCTCAGTCAGCCAGCATTAATTGAGTACCAATGGTATACTTGGCAATATGTTAAGTAAAGAGATACAAAGGGAATATATAGCTTTTAAGGAGTTTAATTATATTGGGTAGCCAAGATCTAATAGGCAAAAAATAGTTAAAGAATATTAGAATTTTTTAAAAGGCACTTTGAAAGCAGGGAGTATGTTTTATGTCATTCCTAGTAACTAGGACAGTAGTAGGCCCTCAGTAAAGATTTGTTGAGATTTCTATCAAAGATACTGCCATTTATAATAGACTCAATAAAAATTTGCCAATGAGGAAATGTTCAAAAATGTGTGCTTTGGTCCATCGGTGGTGAAAAACAATTGGACTGAGAGCACGAGAACACATCTAGAGGTAAGATTTACATCTGGTGTAAATTAGGCAGGACAGAAGATGAGAGCAGTGTTTGCAGAGGCCCAGAGCTAGAAATAAACATGTCTTTGCTTAATGCTGTGAAGGCAACAGTCTGAATAAAGCATAATATTGTTGAGAAATTAGGAAACAAGGTTAACTAAGTGCATTGGCACTATACACGAGAGATCATGAAGAATTCGAGCTTAGTCCACATTAGGATTCCCTTATAGATTGTTTTAAAGGGAGAAAAATGACTGTTTTTGGACAGTTGATCTAAGTACAGTATCAAGGATGGATTTCCAGAGAAAGAATTCGAAGTGGCTAGTTTTATCCTTTTTGGAGCCAGTGAATAATATGATTGAAGCTACAAACCTTCTCCCTTGAAATAGGCCCATGTGCACATATATAAGCATTTTGTTTAAAGTTTCAGAGGGCTCATGGAACCTTCCCACCTTTTAAAGCTCATCGTTGAACCCATACTTAAAACCATACTTACAACTTAAAACCAGAGGCAGAGAGACCAAAGAGTTGTTGTAATTAATTGAGAAAATCTAACTTAGAAACAAAGGGAAATTAGAGTAAAAGATAACATCTTCTAAGTATATTTCAAAGGAAGAATCTTGCTGACAGGTTTGATGTGAAGAGCCCCATAGGAACTTGATGTTGACCCATGGGGAGTGAACAATGATATTACTTTGTAGTAGGGGGAGATTGGAAAGGATGGAATAGAATTGCTGATCTTGCATGTCTACATTGACCCATAATTTGGGATTCTTGCTCTTTTTATTTATTCTTTGTCATCTTCCAAAAAGCAAAGAAGTAGGTCTGGTGCAGTTTGCCTTCGTATTGATTTTGTTTTATGCAATTAGAGTTACAAAGCTACGTCAGGCACTATCAATAATGTATATTTGTAGGTCTGTTAAATTTGCTATGAAGTTTGAAAGTCATGGATTCTTTTTTCAGGTTTTAGGGCAATCTTGGCTGAGCCTAAAAATAAAGCATCTGAATCTTCGGAACAAGACTATTATAGTAACATGAGGCAGGAGACATTGGGGCATGAACCTAGAGTAAATATGTTTCCATTCGGTGAGTAAGCTATTCTTTATTTTAATAGTATAAGTAGTATATACAATCTGATTTGGATTATATAAAATATTCTTTTATCAGTAGTCTGCAAATCTCAGTGAGTAAAAATTAATGTAGTAGGGTTTTTTTTCAGAAGTTTGTCATGACTCCTCATGTCCTTAAGGTATAATGTTTGTTTAACTACTTTCCAATTGTAGTTTTCTGTGCTTATGTATTTAGATATCAAACTATGTCACTGCCACTTTTTTGAGTGAGCTTCTGCCTCTGTGTAGCCAACCAAAAAGTATGAAAGACATCTACTTCTGTCCCCTCAGTATGAGTCCTAAGATTTTTATCTCTGAGATACTGCTGCTTTAAAATTAGGGCTGGAGAAAGGAGAGGAATGACAAAAGTCGAAGCCAGATGAAGGGGAAAATAAGGGATGAAAGTAAGGCCTGTAAATGTTATTTGACATCACTTTCTATTAGGTGAAACACTTGCCGTCTTTTTTAGTTTTGCACTCTAAACGTATTCCTGTGAAGTTAGACTGCACATTTCTACTTAAATTTCTGTGTCGAACGCAGGAGAGTGGAAAGAGTTGTCTGTTTCCTCACCATCGGCCCTGTCTGATAGTGCTAATGACCAAGAGCATACTACAAAACGCAGGTCCTTGGTCCAATGCAGTGGACTTAATGACAGTTCATCTTACTGTCTAGTACCTAAATGTTAAATGAATTCTCGATTGTATAGAAATTTAAAGATATACTTTTTTTATATTGTTGGAGAACAACAATCTGAATTTTCAAGTTTTGACAAGAATGACAACAGAGGCCAAGAAGCTATCTCCAAACGCCTGTCAGTTGTATCAAGAGTTCCTTTCACTGAAGAGCAGCTTTTCAGTATTTTTGATATAGTACCAGGATTGGAATACTGTGAAGTTCAACGAGATCCTTATTCTAATTATGGTAAAATAATGTCTATTATTTTTGAATATACTGTGTTTTGATAAAATGTCTTTTCTCCAGTGGCACTTTTTATGTTAGATACTCTTTGTGTGATAATTTTATTTTATCTTTTCTACTTTAAATTTTCAAATGCAGTGATACCTTAATAAATAACACCCTGGGAATATAGTTCCTTTAAGCAAAGGCATTTTTAACTCTCATAAAACAGAACATTCTCTGTTTCCATTTATACAGCCAAAATACCTCAGGGTGGAGTCTCTGTACTCTGACTAATGCTGGGCAAAGTTATAAAACCCTTAAAGTTTCCTCCTCATCCCTAAATCTCTTTTTTTTTAACCTTATACCTAAAAAAACTCCTTCCCTTCATTTTAAGTATTTAATTGCTCTATTTCTGTCTCTACTTCTTCCCAGTCTTAATTGAAGCAAGTCTCTACTATCAGCCATTTGAACTTATTACCTAGTTAATTGGTTAAACCTAATATCTGGCATTGACTTAACCATCTTTGTAATTTTTATGTTTTTTGTTTTTTGTTTTTTTTACCGCTCTTAAGACATGGAGTCATTGTGGCACAATGGAAAATGGTTGGCATACCATTTCGCATCTGAGTCCAATGCAAATCCAAATGCTGGCACGTAACTCTGAGACCTTGGCAAATTGCTTATCCTGTCTGAGCCTCTCTTTCTTCATATCTAAACAGGGATTGTTAATAACTGTCTGTACCAGGGTTAGATAAGAATTAGAAGTAAATACTCTATGTAAAATACCTAATGCAAGTCCTGGCACATGTATGCACTCAGTAAGTCTGGGCTTGTCAGTTTCTTTTAAAGAATTTGAGGTAAGAGGGTATAGAGAAATCATACTTGGCATCTGTTCCAGTCCTATTGATACACTTGATTTAGTGCTTTTAGAGTGCCATGGGTTGTGAGGGTAAGTAGGAAGGTGAGTAAGGTCATATGGGCTGACGGGCTTGGAGTGGAGTAGTGCCACTCTTCACACATCCTCACTATTACTCTACCCAGCACTGGTCTGTTAGCAGGACTGCATCTGAACCTACTTTGGATCATCTCCAACCGTAACCTAGCCTTAGACTATCATTCTTCATTCTGACTATTTTATATGCACACATTTTGTGTTTTCTGGCACATTCGTTGATACATGTAATTTTATTTGTTCTGTATTTCTTTCCCTTTTATCTGTTATGTCAAAATGTATTTGTTCCTTTACCTTTTATATTGTTTTTCTGGTTGAATGTGTCTAATAAATACATGTGTCATTGGAACACTTTTTACTGATAGAGGAATCATCATATAAAGTTCTGTCTGAATTGGTTTTATATGTTCATTTGCTTTCTGAGTTTTAATTTCATTAAAATGTTGGGATGTTTGGGTTTAGACAGGAACATTAAATTTCCCCACAAGTGGGTATTATAAACATATTATGAAAACTTTTGTGTTAAAAGCTTCTGGACTTCCCATATAAGGACTCTAGTATAAAATTATCCCCCCCTTCAGCATCATCCTCCTGAATTGAAATCTATTTTCTTAGCTGAAAGCTCTCCAAAGGAAATGTGAAATCTGTGACTTCTAATCTAAGATCCTGTGTTCCCTACCTTTTGTTTTTCATATATATCACTTTTCCTTTCTCTACCACTGTAGCTAGCCAGATGACTGTATGTTCTTATCAGACTATATATTTCCCTCATTTCATTTCCTGCTCAGTATGATAGGGAAAATTTTAGAATTTCAAAGTAGATTTCAAAGAAATAAAATTTAAGAAAAACTGGTTGGTTTTAGGTGTATCTGTCATATAAGAAACACCAATATCCTAAAATTAAATTCATTGGACAGAACTTACGCTAGTAATTTCATTTTCCTTAAAATATCATGTTTATATTTTTAACAAAATCCAGTTTGGACTTTGTAGGAACACAGCTGTTGCACATATATATAAAAGAACTTTGTTTTCTGACCCATTTGATTCTGTATTTACTGGTTTATGATGATAGTAGGGTATTTCTGAATTGTTTCATTTTTGTGGCAACACAGGCTTTAGGTATCCTCTCTGTTTTCTTTTTAATTTCTGATTCTCTCCTTTTTTTAGGTCATGGAGTAGTTCAGTATTTTAATGTAGCATCAGCTATTTATGCAAAATACAAATTACATGGATTTCAGTACCCTCCTGGGAATCGGATAGGTGTTTCCTTCATTGATGATGGGAGTAACGCAACAGAGTAAGTACCATCCCAGGAGGGTCTGAAGCAGGGCTTTGGGCGGACATTAATAGGACTTGAAGAATAAAAATAGAAAGCAGTTGACCTCTTGGGTGAGGAAGTCACACAAAACAAGTTACGGGTAAGAGACTGAATATTTCTAGTTCTCTGTAAACTATCAGTTCTTATCTTTAGTCTTCTTAGAAAAATGGCAACGCAGATGGTAGCAGCACAGCTTGCATCAATGGTGTGGAATAACCCAAGTCAGCAGCAGTTTCTGGTAAGTAGGTAAGAATTTAACGTCCATAGTACATCAATAGAGTATATAATAAATGTGGCCTTTGTTTATTACCTATGTAAGAAAATTTTCAGAGCTGTAGTAAAAGATCACATAGAAGCCATGATATATATATATATATATATATATATATATATATATATATCTTTAGCTCTTGTAAAATCCTTAAAGTGCAGTTTTTCTTTTTCTTGTTTTGTACCTAACTCTTCAACAGCAATTTGGAGGAAATTCTGGATCACAGTTGCCTCAAATCCAAACAGATGTTGTACTTCCATCATGCAAAAAAAAAGCCCCTCCTGAAACTCCTGTGAAAGAAAGACTTTTTATCGTGTTTAATCCTCATCCTTTACCTTTAGATGTATTAGAGGATATATTCTGGTAAGATTTCGATTCCACAAAGTTACGTTTTATAATATAATTTATTTAAACCCGTAATTTAAGCCCTCTCACAATCTTGAAACTTCCTATATCTAGTACTTAATCAGGTAGAAATGATTTGTTCTGCAGTTTAAAAATTCCCTATTTTTATCACCTTTTAAAATATATGATGATTTCCTTCTTTTCTATTTACACATCCTAAGTCTCCACACAGAATTTTCGATTTTCTTTTAAAGACATAAAACATACAGTATTGTTTTGAAAAGTTGCATGCATAAAATGGACAGATCATTTGTCTCTTGGTAGGAAATACATCTGTATAGACCTGTCCTCTAAAATTCTTTTCACGTATCTTTCTCTTTGTAGTATTTCACCTGAACAGTTTACTAAGCATCTTCTATTTTGTTGGCATTCTGTTGGATCCTTAAGAATTATATTGAGTAAACAATTACCTGATTGTAAGGAAGAGTGTATCATAAATATAGAAAAAGGGCAGGTGCTTGTTTACTTTTGTTTTTTTAATAGAACTCCTTTCCTCTTAACTCTTTTCTTTTTGGTCTATTTCCTGTTTGCCTTACAACAATGTTAGTGAATTTAAAAAAAAATAGGAAGCTCATTGAACAATGCATAAAATATCAGTAGTTCATTTAACTGATTCATGTAGTTTATTTCTTGAGCATCTCCTTTGTGCCAGGCGGTCACCATGCTATGTGCAAGACACATTGTGTAAAAAAAATGTATTATGTAAATAAGACATAGTCCTTGTCCTGTGAGAGCTAATCTCATGTAGGAGACAGACAAGTGGGTAGGATATTACAGCTTAGTATACAGTTGGTATTGTTACAGCCTAGTGAGGTTAGTGTTGTGAAAAGGAATGTGCAGGCTATGAAATACGTGAGAGGCGCATCTACTTTTAAGACTCTGTGAAGACTTCTTAAAGAAGCAAGGTATAATGGAGACCTGATAGATAACAATAACTTAGCTAGAGAAGAAAGGAGGGCATTCGGATAGTTATTCCTGCAGGAGAGAATGTGAAAGGAGATCATTAGAATATGGAATTTGAGAGACTGTGAGGGAGGGTGAAGCAGTAGAGAACAAGGCTCATGTCAAGAAAGGCCCACAAGCTATGTTAGGGAGTTTGTCCTTACCCTGGAAGGGAATTTTAGCGAGGAAATGATCATATGTGTGTTTTAGAGAGTTCACTAGGAAGACAGGGCAGAGAATAGATCGAAAACAGGGGAGAGAATAGAGTGCAGAGAAACAAGGGAGGAATGTGTGTGAGTATTCCAAGAAAAAGATCATGACCTGCTGAATGAGAAAGGACACCTGAGTGAGAAATGAAGAGAACTTGACTAATAGAGAACGTGCTTGAGAAGGAAGATTGGCTTGAATATTGGAAGTGGGGAGAGGAATGGAAAAGGAGTCCAGAATGGACCTCAATTTTTGGACCTAAGCAGTTGTATTTTTATCCATTTCAGTTGATTTTTTTACTTTGTTTCAGTCGTTTTGGTAACCTGATCGAAGTTTACCTTGTGTCAGGAAAAAATGTGGGGTATGCCAAGTATGCAGATAGAATAAGCGCCAATGATGCCATTACTACTTTACATGGAAAGATCCTGAATGGAGTCAGACTTAAAGTTATGTTGGCAGATTCCCCAAGAGAAGAATCTAACAAACGACAAAGAACCTACTGATTCTTGAGGTAAGCCCTTTTTAGTCTGAATTTTAAAAACATATTGGTTAAATATTATAGCCAGAGGAATATGTGTAGAGTTTCTTTTTAGGGGTTTGGAAGCCATCAATTAAAAGCTTTGTGACTTAAAAAAGCTTGGCTGTAAAACCACACCTCCAGTTAATTTCACAATATACTTTTTAAACTTGAATTTTGTAAACTTAAATGTTTTTGATGTTTACTGGGAGAATGTTTTTGCCCTTCTATAAAATAAAATCAGATTTTAATACAGAAGTTAAATAGTGGCTTTTTTTGTTTGTGAATGTCTTTGATGTTAAGAATTGGACTTTTAACCATATCCTTATGTACCTTTAAAATTGAAATAGTTCTAAAGATTTTTTAACTTGAGGGATTAATGTCTTGAGTTATAAATTAATTTATAATAGCCTTTATAAAGAGCGTTTTGACATATCACTAGTGAAATGCCAATATCAAATATACGTGGATTTGGACCTTTTGAACTTAATTGTTGGTTTTTTTGTCGACTTAAATTTGTGAGTTTGTGTATTAAAACCACACATTCAGAAAGTATTCTCATATGCATATTTGTATTAAAAAAGAACCTGGACAATTTACCAAAAACTCTTGTCTATTATAATGATACATACAACCGTATGAATTCCTTTTTCTTTAGTTTTCAGAAATCAAACTTCAGTTTCTTTTTGTGTGATATTCAACTCACATCTCCATGGTTTAGGGAGAAATTCTTTAAATTTTTTTTTTAACATTTATTTATTTTCGAGAGACAGAGACAGATCATGAGCAGGGGAGGGGCAGGGAGAGAGAGGGACACACAGAATCGGAAGTAAGCTCCAGGCTTCGAGCTGCCAGCACAGAGCCCGATGTGGGGCTCGAACCCACGAACAGTGAGATCATGACCTGAGCTGAAGTAGGACACTCTACCGACTGAGCCACCCGGGCGCCCTGTAGGGAGAAATTCTTTAAAGTAGAAATGTTCAGCTCTTTCACTTTTTTATTTTGGAAATGAATTCTGAATTTTAGGGGAAGCTGACAGTTTCCCTGTTCCCACACACCAGCTTCCCAAGTCCGCTGCTGGTCAAATGATAGCAGTTGGCAAGCACTTTAGATTCACTTTGAAGTTACTGACTTGAAAGCAAATTTCTTTTTACATCGGTTTTCTTTGTGACCAATTATGGCAACTAGCAAGTATCAAAATGGATTGTCTCAAGCCTTAGTGCTAATGACCTTCTAATAGAGCAAATCAGGTGATGAATTCCTCCTACCTAGAAGACATTTGGCAATATTTGGACCCATTATAAATAATCCTAATTTAGAAATGTCTTCCAATATTTTATCTAATTATAATATTCATTCCCATTTCCCCATACAATGTAGAAATATTAAAATGCCAGTGAAAATGACTTAGCAAGTCCTTAAAACAAAGCTTTTTTTTTTTTTTTTATGTTTACAAATAAAATGTTAAGGCCTTAATTCTGGTTAGACCGCTGTCTTTTAAAATAGCACACAAAAATGTGTGCCTTTGAATATTTCAATATATAGGTAACAATTATTTTATTAAAAGAATGTCCTTAAAAAAAGTACAATAATACTAAATTCTTATTATGGGGAAAATATATGAATTACTCTTGTGGTTGAGCCTTTCCTGGTGATTAGTTAGACTTAAAAATCAGAAGATCTGGCTTGGAGTTCTAGCTCTGATACTTGACTGATTGGGCAGATATCTTCACCTTCCTGGGTCTGATTTTTTTAATAGAGTTAAAGAAATGAATCATCAAGTCTTTATAAAATAATGTTTTGCACATGTGAGCTAAAACTCTTGCATTGGTGATTTCAGTGAAATCTTTGAGATGTTGTCTCATCCAAATGGTCAGAAACTAAAAGTTTAGTATTACAAACTGTGGGCAGCCGGTGCTGTGGGAATGAAGCTTTATGATACCACATTTTTCCCTGTAAAAGTGGCATACCTTCATCCCATTCCCTGCATTATGGAGGAAGTGCATATACTTTAGCCTGACTCTTCATAAAATATAAATCTATCCTTTTTCCCTGTATTGAACTGTTTTACCTATTCAGAGCAAAGATAAAGTAGGGTCAGATTAGCTGGAAATAGTGGGAAATAATCAGCTATATTGGCTTTAAATGTTTTTAAATTTATTTTTGCTGTAGATTTCCTATTTATTGTGGACTCCAGTGAGATTCTCCTCCTTTGTTGGTATATTAAATAAATATATTATTTTAATGTTCAATTTTTGGGAGGGGGAGAATTTTTTTTTTTATTTGTTTCCTTAATTTCAAGAGGACACAAGCACCACTCAAAGGTTGGTTCCTTTTATCTCTGAGGAATAGGCCTAGGATTAGGTGAGCTACACCTATGAAATAGGAAAAGAAACTGAGTACAACTTTGAAAGTAATTGAATTCTATTTTGAGCTGGGTTTGATGTACAAAAAATATGTTTCTTTTTCTATTTGAGGAAAATAAACATCTTAGTATTTCAGAGCATCCTGATTTTATATTAATTCACAGCATTTTCCCTCCAGAAATTCAGTACCTGCTTACATCATCCTTCTGAGTAAGTTTGGTTTTGCTTATTTGGGGGTATCTGTGATTAAGTAAGTAAATAACATTGGTTATTTCGAAATACAGGAAATTCCTAACGTTTTAGGAATACTATATACAACAGCTGTTTCCTTTCAGGTGATGATTTTCATACTTGTGTTGTGTTCTTTCTACAGAACAAAGACTAAATAATGACATAATCCTCAGCTGACTGACTGAAAATGTGACTGGACGCACTCCCTGTGGACAGTTGACAGCTTTTTTTTTTCATATACCTGATAGTCTGTGCACAACATTGTTTTATCTGGGGAGCACGAATTGTTGACATGAATTTTTGAATCCACACGTCAGTGCTAAAACTAATATAATAGTTGTTTCTTAGAGCAATATGTTGTTATGTGTAGCAGAAATAAAGTTTTCTTTGCTTGACTAAATCATGCCTTATTTATGTGAAAGAAGAGAATAAAAATATAAGTGTTTAGAATTTAAATGACATATTTCATTGATTTTGAGATGCACACTTTTTCACATTTTTACACTTCTGAAATTGGAAACATCTTGATACTGATTATGTGCCACACTGTAATTGACAGCCTGCTTTTATTTCTCAGTGGAACACAAAATAAAGGTTCTTCAGTCAGTTGCATCTTAGATTCAATAAAATATGGTAATTGCTCAACCTACACATGCAGATTGGCTACTTACACTTTAAGGCAAGAGCCAAAAGACATATTATTAGAAATATACTGTATTTTATAGTTATACCAAAATTTATTGGTAATTTTGTAAAGATCTTTTAAGATTATAGAGCAATGATGAATAAAAAAAAGTTTTAAGTTGTTGATAAGTTTAAATAAATATCAGTGGCCTTGTGGGAGGGTGGATATTTTCCCTTTATAAATACAAGATATAATGGCCACTGCAAAAATATGACATGTAAGTAATTTCAGAACAGATTATGATAGAAAGAATAGTCATTTCAAAAAAAAGATTAAAAATTAGGACCCTACTGTGCTCATATTTTGAAAATCCAAGGAAAATCTTTAGCTGCTATTAGGGTGAATGATTTATATTAAAAAGGTATATCTAAATTAGAAACTCAACATCTTAAAGATATTATAAGTGGTATGCAGTTATTAAAACCACTGCATTACGTCCTGCATTTCACATTCTGAGTTAAACTAAAAATCATAAAAGATTAAATTCACTGGGCATAATAGATGATTGCATAATCTCCATTTAAAAGTTGAAATCCTTTTTTTGAATCAGTAATTTTAGTAAATTGAGATAAAATTTCCAATCTCATCTTCCCAGGCAGGACTTACTGAAAGAGAATGGAATCTGTGTGAACCAAAGAGCATATTTTATTTTTATTTATTATTTATTTTGAGAGAGAGATGTGCACGAGCACATGCGGGAGGGACAGAGGGAGAGAGTGAATCTTAAGCAGGCTCCACGCCCAGCATGGAGCCCAACATGGTGCTGGATCTCAGGACTGCGAGATCATGACCTGAGCCGAAATCAAGAATTAGTCACTTAACCAGTTGAGCCACCCAGGTGCCTGAAAGGGCACATTTTATAAAGAAAGCAAATGTTCTCATTCAAAATGAAAAACCTAAGTGAGGAGAGTTGATTAATTACCAACAGGTAAACTTAATTCATCCTAAGCTCACTTACTGCATACATAGTTCCATATTCACAGATTGGAACCAAATGGTGCCCTCCAGGTTATCAGTCTCTACCACTCAAGTAATGCTTCAACACCCCTGGAAATGTTCCTGCCAGCTGGTTAATCAAAACAGTGTAAAAGTACCAAGAGAGTTCTTTTAACTCGTACCTGAGTCCATTGCATCTTTGCTTAATCCTCATAATGGATAAAATATGATTCCCTACAATTATCACCTTATTAGACTTTAGGTTTTTCACTGGGCCAAATAGAAGAAGCTGAATCTTTCAGGTGATAGCTATCACACCCTCCTGCCCTCCAGATTTTCTATTTGCAATAAGTAATTCCAGTTTCTCCATGCTGCATTTAATGTCAGATTGCTAGTTTCAGCAAACAGTTATGGTTTCAGTAAAGTGTCCTTGATTCCTTCATATAAATTCTAAAGAGACTTGGAGAATAGTTCTCTGCCTACAAAACACTGCTTTTACAGTGCAGCCGCCTGTTGTGTTTTCAGCTGTATGTCTCAGTTCTCTTGCAGGTGAGCCCTAAAACTATTTTGAAAAGCCAGAATGTCACATTTTTCTTAAAATGAAGTTCTGGAACCTAAGAAATAGCATTTAATAATCTAGTATTTATGTATTCACTTAAATGTTTACTTCTCAAATGCACTTTGGGTATAAAAACATAATACTGTATTTAGATATTCAAATGCTTTGCATATATCAGTTCCTAAAATTGCCAACATAGTGGAGTTTTTATTAGGTGTATATTTCTTTAATTTAAAAAAGAAAAAAATGTTAAGCAATTCAGATCAATAAACTCTTTCAAATATGTGGTTCAAATATAAATAGCATTTAAAGCAAAGCCTGATCAAAACTTTCTTGTAAATTCATTGTCAGGTCTTTTACAGTATGTTACAGATGCTGAAACCAGGTATCAGATTTGCTGTTTCTAGAGCATCATGTCCCAAGCTATGTTCCTTGCAAAACTAATGTCTTGAGAGAAGTCAGTTATTGTTCTTTAGGGAAGATGTTTTCATGGTCAAATATAGTTAGAAAATGGTTATTATTGCACAGATTGTTTTGACCATGACACTTCTCAGAGGCTTTAATATGCTTATATGTACCTTTCCTGTATCTCCAGAAGAGGAGCATAATTTGCGCTGTGAAATGTGTTTTTAAAGGCACACTACTAACAGGGCAATGATAGAATAGCGAATGCATTTTAGGAAAGTTTCTTCTAGCATATATACTGCTTTTATTCAATTGTAGTGGTGCAGTTTTATTTTTAAATTTATTTTTTATGTTTTTTTATCCCATGCTTTTTATGCTCTATGAAAAATTAATGCAAAGTACTAAGGAAATTATTACTCTAAAATTTTCTCATTCTCTGAATTTTAATTATCTTTTAATTGGTACCTACACGGTATCAATGAACAGACAAGAGGTACAGTAAGAGATTTTACCACTAGGTGGTGATAAACATTGCCACTCAGATACCATGAACTGCAGCATTCCGATGTTATTTAAGGCCTTGAGCATGAAATGACAGGATTTATATTGTATAAAGCAGTGGTTCTTAAACTTCAGTGTCTACAAGAATCACCTCAGGTGATTAAAATACAGGTACACTGAGTCTGCAGGTTTGGGGGTGAGTTTCTGAGCAAGCTTCCTAAGTGATTTGATAGGGTAGTCAATGGCATTGGCTTTGCAGTATACTAGCCTAAAGAGATTCCATATGTTGGACCTTAAGTTGGACTATTGTAAAAGTAAGACATGGAGAAGTTTCTAAGTCTTTTTACCTTAAGCATATTTTAGAATTGAGCATCTGCTTTAATATCAGTTAAGTATGAATTACAATAAGAAAGTAAAAAACAGTCTTACAAATAGCAAGATATCAGGCTGCATTTTTCATGTTAGCAAATATTTTTTGATGTTTGTATAGGATGGTAATTTTTTTTATTTTTGCCACCCAAAGCTTCTACCTAATTTTATTTTTTATTTACTATTATTTTGAAGTGAATTATTTTCATAAATAACCATCAAAGATTTTAGCTCTAAAGAAATATGTATATATATGTCATTCTTTTTAAATGACAAAGGAGCATGAAGGTGATGTACTTATTGATCATCAATGTGTAAAAAACTGAAAAAGAATGATCACAAGAGTACAGAAATGTATGTGTACGTATCTGAGTATTCTTACAATCCTAAAGTGAATCTTCTTATGAATGTTTTTTTAGGGCACCCAAAAACTGTTGATTTATAGGTGCAGTTGAATTTTCAGTAACTTCTTATTATTTGCATAAAACTAAACCTCGGTGAGGTCAAGAATAAATGAAATATTTGTATAGTCTTTTCATGCAGAGGTATAGCCACATGTAAGTTTTATCTTTTTCCGTATGTGGATGGTAAGCTCTGTTAAAATCATAGCAACTTTTTTTACATATGATTTCAGTAAAGAGAGAAAACATAAAGGTCATCCTTATTAGATAAGAAGTTTCATTTTAATATCTGAATTCTAATAAATGGATTGCATTATTTCCTTTTCTAGAAACTGTAACTCAAGAACACATGGATCCTGGGAACTGAAGGTATGGTATAACCAGGGGATCAGATAGAAATATTCAGTTAACATATGAACTTGCAGCATATTCATGATAATGACCATGTTTTCACTATATTTAAGGCAGAAAAGACTTGTCCTCCATAGAATATGGAGGACCCATTATACTTTGAGAAAGTTACGAGACCTATGAAAATCCATTTGAGTGGTGGTCTTTCACAGGAGAAGGGAATCCTGTGACTGTCGTGTCTGAATTGCAGCCAGTATCAGATGTCAGGGTCCACCGGAGCTGGTTAACCTGCCAGCTGACTAAGGCTGCAGCCGCTGCAGCATCCTGGAGCCACCTTGCTGACTCTACAGCTGCGGGAGTGGAGGAAGGAAGGCACCAGGAGACTCTTTTAGCATTTCATTTGTATTTGAAATACAAAAATCAGGAGCTGTGCGAAAACATGAGTGCTGTTTTCTTTAGAAATTAGGAAAATATTGAGCACGAAAAGATAATTAAAGTGCTTACTCACAGACACTCCTTTGAATCTACACACTTAATTTTCCTGCCTCTACTCCATTTCTGATTTTGTAGGTAAATGCTATTGCTGCTAACTGATTTTCTTGTTCCCATATTACCATTTTTCAGCATTAGTAATACACAGGTCATAATATTCATTAGCACAGAGTTCTTAAAGGGTTTTTGTGTTCTGTTATTTTTTGTTTGTTTAATGCTAAAAGAATTAAAAGAATCTACTTTAAAGTCATCTAATTAAGATCATCCTTATTTACTGGAAGATCTGATATATAAAAAATACATCATTTAACTTTTCTCCTTTCATCCTTGGTAACGTCTGTTATATTGGGTTTTGGCACTAGAAAATAGTTTTTACATTCTTAAATTATTGATCCTTTGGCACAGGAGACTTCCTTCCTTTTCCACATTAGTACATTAGTAACTTAAGAATGTGACATTTGGGGGACGGTGGAGAAGGAGATTGCCATTTGTTACTTGTAGAACTGACTTTAGGAAGAATCTGCAGTAGTTGCTGAAAACTGGAACTTGCTGACCTGCATTGGCAATGTCAAAAATGGGCCAACAATGACAAGAAAAGAAGATACTTGGAGATAGAGTACCCATCTTTGTTTTACTATCACAAACTCCTACTAAGGCCCGTCTACCATTAAGTACTGTTTTGGCTTAATCCTTCCCCCAGAAACTCATAGCAGGGTTCATTTCCTTTCTCTTTTACCCTGAATCTTGGAATTCTAGGCACTGTAATGTAGTCTCATCTTTTCACCTAGTTCGGTCTTATTTCACTACTGTAACTCAAAGAAAGTATGGGGGGAAAAAGAATGAAAGTAGATTTCCCTTATGTTATGCTGAAGGATTAGCAATGTACTTCTACTTAATAGCTTTCAGTTACTTGTAATATAGGGTACCAGGGTAAGTAATGCTGGCCTCATAGAATGAATTTGGAAGCTTTCCTTCCTTTTCTATTTTTGTTGGAATAGTTTGAGAAGGATAGGTATTAACTCTTTAAATGTTTGGTAAGTGCTTGCTTCAGGAGCACATACACCAAAATTGGATACAAAGAAGATTAGCATGGCCCCTAGACAAGGATGACAGGTAAATTTTTGGTAGAATTCACCTATGAACCCATCTGGTCCTGAACTATTATTTGTTGGAAGTTTTTTGGTTCCTGATTCCCTTTCATTGTTAGTAATCGGTCTGTTCAAAATTTTTTATTTCATCTTGATTCAGTTTTAGAAGTTTGTGTGTTTCTAGAAATTTATCCATTTCTTGTATGTTGTCTAATTTGTTGGCATATAATTTTTCATAATACTCTCTTACAATCCTTTGTATTTGTTTAATGTCAGTTGTTATTTCTCCTCCTTCATTTCTGATTTTATTTACTTAAGTCCTCTCTTTTTACCTTCATTAGTCTGCCTAAACATTTATCACTGTGTTTATCTTTTCAAAGGACCAGCTTCTGTTTTCATTGATCTGTTCTATTTTTTTGTTCATCTCTATTTCATTTACTTCTGCTCTAATCTTTATTATTTCCTTCCTTCTACTGACTTTGGGCTTTGCTCTTCTTTTTCTAGCTCCTTTAGGTACAAGATTAGATTGGCATTAACTATTTTATAGATTTTTTTTAAAAAATCAATATTCAAATATACCAACATTTTTGCTCGCTGTTCTTTCTTTTTGTTAAAATAACAACTTAGTGATATATAATTTATATACCATAAAGTCATCATTGTGTTTTGCATTTAACCTCTTTCTCTTGGGTTCACATTTCTTCTTGCAACCTTTAATGGTTATTCCAGTGAGATGTGTTTAGGAGTTTTGTTTTGCTTTTTTCTGTAAATGCCTTTATTTTGCTTTCACTCTTTGGATGATAACTTTTGCCTAAGTATAGAATTCTACATTCAGAGTTCTTTGCCCCTCAGCAATTTGAAACTGTTATGCCATTGTGTCCTATCATTTACATTTACCAATTAGAAATCTGATAGTAATTTAATTCTTTATTATTCCTTTATGGTTAATTATTTTTTTCCTCTTTGGTAACTACTCTTCAGATTTTTCTCTATATATTTTATTAGTTTTGTTAAAAAATCCTTGACATATATCACACACTGTATTAGGCATGTAGCATGATGGTTTGATTTACTTTATGTTTGATATTCTGTGGTTTACCATGATGTGTCTAGGTATGAATTTATGTTTATCCTGCTCAGTTCAGAGTGCTCCTTTAATCTTAGGGGTCATTCTTCAACATTGGGAAGTTACTTGCTACTATCTCTTCAAATATTGCTTCTTTGTAATTTCTCTATTTCCTTCTTTTGGAAGTTCCTTTAGATAGTTAGAGTCTCTCAGTTTGCCCTCTGTTACACTTATTTTCTCCTTCTTATTTCTTAAAATCTCTTTTTGTTATGGGGTGTTTGGGAGGCTCAGTTGGTTAAGTGTCGACTCTTGATTTCTGCATGATCTCACAGTTGTGAGATCGAATGCCACTTCAGACTCTGCACTGCACATGGAGCCTACTTAAGATTCTCTGTCTCCTTCTCCCTCTTCCCCTACCCTGCTTGTGCTTTCTCTCTCAAAAAAAAAAAAAAGTTTTTGTTTCATTCTCGATTAATTACTCAGTAATGGTTTCTAATATAGGATATCTCTCTCAGACTATGTACAGACTAGAATGTCCATTGGGTTTTCTATTTCAATAGATAAATTTTTCTAATTTTAAACTCTCCCTGTCTATTCTTATCATGACTGTTATTGCTTCATAATGGCTTACTTTTTTAAAAATATGTATTTATTGCTTTATCTCTTTGAGGATATGGAATAGTCTTTTTTCTTTCTTTAGATTATCTTTTTATTTTAATTTAATCTGAAGCAAATTATTGTTCTGATTATTGATTTTATGGCAATATTTTTTTTATTTTTTTAATGTTTATTTTTGAGAGACAGAGAGACAAAGTGTGAGCAGGGGAAGGGCAGAGAGAGAAGGAGACACAGAATCTGAAGCAGGCTCCGGGCTCTGAGCTGTCAGCACAGAGCCCAACGCGGGGCTCGAACTCATGAACCGCGAGAGCATGACCTGAGCCAAAGTTGGGCGCTTAACTGACTGAGCCACCCAGGCGCCCCTTATGGCAATATTTTTTAATGGTAAATGTCTTCATGTGCTTTGGAACTTTCATTTTCATTTTCATTTTGAATGGGAAAGGTTGTATTGTTTTCTACACCTTTCTAGCTAAGGATTTTGCACTTGGCCAGCAAGTTCCCAGGGTCTTGAGTCTCGAGCCAGGTTTTACGTCAACAGTTTGAGATTCTCCCCTGTGTTGATTAGTTATTGACAATACAGTCTTAAAATCTCAGTGACACACAGCAATAAGCATTTATTTTGCTCACAAGTCTATGGGACAACTCTTAATTCAGACTGCGGGTCTGTAGTCACCTGGGGCAGTTCTATGTGTACTCATTATTGAGCCCAAGGCTGAAGGAAAAGCAGCTATCCAGGGGAAGTTCATCTCATGATAAAGACAGGAGCACATCAGGGGAAGGCATTTTGCAAATTATTGTGCAAGCTTTTCAGGCCCTTATTTATATAACATCTACAAACATCAATTGGCCAAATCAAATCCAATAGGCAAACCCCAAATCAAGGAGCAATTTAAATATATTCTTCAGAGTTACAAGGCAAAGGGTGAACACAAAGAAGGGTGAAGGATCAAAGCCAGGAATCAATTCAGTCAACCACAGTCTACCTTTTGGCCACAATTATTATGTGTCCCACAGAAAAACAGACTTATCCTTAGCCCAAGACCTCCAACAGCCTCATCCAATCATGGCATCATGATCAATATCCAGTAACTCATGATGTATATCAAATTTGAATGTGGCTCCCATTGGTCTGGAAGCCTATGAACTACGATGGTGGGGGGGCGGGGAATGGTAATCTTCCCCCACCATTATACAACATTGAGTGATGGGACTGGAATGGGATAACTATAATTAACTCCTAGTCAAAGGGTGGAGATTAAAAGGCATTAGCATTCTTGTTCTGAAATACCATGGGGAAAAAATGTACCCCTATTCCAAGAAGAAGGAAATTTCCTTGATTAGACCCTAATTCTCTGAGGCAGCGTGTCTCCAGTCCATCGTTCTCTACTACTCTTGATTTCACCCTCCCAGAAGGTGAATTCTTTAGGTTTCTGTCATCCCCATTTGGTCACTTCTGAAATGGGCATTGGAAAATATGCCCTTTCTGGTACTAAGAAGCTTTCTCAGATACTTCCTGCCTATAGAAAGCTTTTGGCCCAGAGGTCTTTTTATGTCTCAGTCTCATTCCCTTTTAGTCGTAGCTGGTAGATTAACAGTACAGCTTTCTCAAAAACATGGATTTTCTATGCATTTGTTTTCAGTAAATTCTGTTTATCAGAACCATCCTATGATTGTTTTGGGGACATGCCTGTCATTCTAGACTTCATTATGAGGAACTTCTACCCATTAGGCTTCTGAGACCCCTGCCCTTAAGCTTTCTAGAAACCTATTGGTCCAGCTGAGAGGTTCTACCAGGCATCTCCTTAATTCTTTCAGGTATCATAACAAAGGAAATTGCAGCAATGCCCTTAGTTTAATATTTCCCCCCAGGGCTGAATCTGAGACTCTTACTGACTTGAGATGAAGAGTTTTATTTGCTAAATAAGCAAGTTCTGGGGTCTAAATACCTCAAAATTCTTCTTGCAAGTTTGGAAGGGTTTTTCTCCCCCCCTGAACCTGTCTCTTTCTTATTGTACCTTATAAAACAGAACTGAAAGTAACTGGCTCATACTTTGAACACATGCCTAGAAGTCATCCTGCTGTCTTTTATATTCCCAATGGCAACAGTTTTACCAAATGCAGGTTGCCATTTTTCAGCTTCTGTAATAGTTTCCTTACTGTCCATCACCTGTCCTCTAAACTGATACCACATATTTTAAGCTTTGATTACGTAGCATCTCAGTATTAGGCTTTCTGCCTCAGCTAGCTATTGCTGCATAATAAAAACCACAAAATGTTAGTGACACATAACGTTAAGCTTATAATTCTCTAGTGGGTCTGCACATCAGTTATCAATGGCTGAAGCAGCTCTGCTTAACATCACAGGTCTGTGGTTAGGTGGGGCAGCTTGGGGCTACAAATACTCGTGCTAGGGCCCAGGTTGAAGAGTGTCAGCTACCCCGGTAGTGAAAAACCCTTTTCACTGAGGTGACAGAATACAAAAAGGTAAGCCCCGTGAGACAAGCATTTTGTCACATCTACTAACATCCCACTGGCCAAAACAAGTTCCAGGGCTGAGCCCCAAGTCAAAGGATGGAAAAGTATACTACCTTCTGTGGAAAGACCTTCAAACTTAGCATGGTAGAAGATATGGGTACAGAGAGGGTATTTGCCAGTAATTTATGTCATCCTCCATGGTAATACGTGGGTTGCCAGCCCACACTTCTGCTTCCGGAAGTATGCAGCTTCCCATGAAGCTGTAGTGCCAAGCAGTAGCCAGCAGCAACGTTTTCAAGTTTCCCTGGAAGGGAGTGGAGTGAAGTGAGGATCACTCAGCCCAGCATCTAGTTTTAGGCAGTGAACCTGCCCTTGATCTCCATCCCATCTAGGGCACTTTTATTCTCTACTCCCCAAAAGCATGTCAACTCTCAGTTGCTTCTGCCTACTTCATAACCCGGTCCAGCAGGCCCATGGATGGCTCCAGCCCCCATTTCTTTATTGCATTTCTTTTCTGTTCCTACCTCACAGAGATGTTTATCTTATTGAACAAAGTCATGTCTCTTTTTTTAAGCTGTGTATTTTTTCTTTCATATGTATCACAGCCATGGATTTGGAGCAGGGGGACCTTGAACCTTGAACTTTAACAGCATTGCCACCCAAAATTGTAGAATATTGTATGAAGGTTCTCCTTTATTTCTGTGATGGTTTTTAAAAATAAAATCTGAGGTGCCTGGGTGGCTCAGTTGGTTAAGCGTCTGACTTCGGCTCAGGTCATGATCTCGCGGTTTGTAGGTTTGAGCCCTGTGTCAGGCTTTGTGCCGACAGCTAGCTCAGAGCCTGGAGCCTGCTTCGGATTCTGTATCTCCCTCTCTCTCTGACCCTTCCCTGCTCACGCCGTCTCTCTCTCTCTCAAAAATAAATTTTAAAAAAACATTTAAAAAATAAAAATAAAATCTGTTTTAATATCTCTTGGCACTTAAATATGCCTAAATTTAGTACATTACAAAATGTAACCAGTTTCTTAAAGGATAGACATAAATATTGGAGTTCAGTACATTTGGAAAAATAATCAAGCTAATTATATAAAAGGAGAATAGGAAATAGTCCTCTATTCTTAACAATAAATCTGATCATTAAGATAAACTACTTTTAAGTGTATATATTAAATACTAGTATATTTTATCACAGCCTGGTTATCCCGTTCTCTGTTCTAAACCTTATCCAAATTTTTATCTCCTTTGTTTTTTGACTTTTTACTATATATAATGTGTTGTAGAACATTTCAAATATATAATAAATACAGACTAGTTTAATGACCTCTATGTACCCATTACTGAGCTTCATAATTATTAATCATAGTAAATCTTGTTTCATTTATACCAGGGTTGGAGAAACTATGACCCACAGGTCAAATCCAGCCTACTGCATGTTTCTGTAAATAAAGTTTATTGGAACACAGCCATGCGGTTTGTTTACGTGTTGTCTCTGCCTGCTTTCATGCTACATTAGCAGAGTTTAGTAGTTGCAACAGAGGTTGTATGGCCTGCAAAGCCTAAAACATTTATTATCTAGGATTTACAAAAAAAAAAGTTTCCTGACCCCTAAAGTATACTCTGACCCACTCTCCTCAGCAAAAGTATCTCTTTCATATTTCATTTTAAAATATTTCAATATATATTCTAAAAGATGAGGACTCTAAAAAACAATATCATTCTAATAAATAAATAGCAGTAATTCATAGTTTTGTTTCTTCTACAAGTGTCTCACTGAAGAACAAGTGAGAATTCTAAACTATTTCTTTTTTTTATTATTAATTTATGAGAGAGAGAGACAGCATGAGCAGGGGAGGGGCAGAGAGAGAGGGAGATGCAGAATCCGAAGCAGGCTCCAGGCTCTGAGCTGTCAGCACAGAGCCTGATTCGGGGCTCAAACTCATGAACCGTGAGATCATGACCTGAGGCGAAGTCGGATGCTTAACCGACTAAGCCAGCCAGGTGCCCCTATAATATTTCTTTTTCTTTGTAATGTGTTATTCTGGTCCTCCATAGTCCACCCATAGTCTAACAAACCATTTTCTTACCTTTGAAAAAACTGCAGACTTTTTATTGTCAGTAGTTCATTCTCAGTAATTTTAACAGCTTCACACCTTATCTATAAATGACCTCAAAGGATAAAATATTCTGACTTTAGCAAAGCATGTGAGAAAGTTAATAAGCAATAATAGCACAATCACCAGAGAGATTTAAGCAAAACTGCAATTCGAGATATATTAAAGGTCCTATGAAAAAATATGGCATATAAAGGCAATCTCACATTTTCAAAAGTCTAATGTTAGTATTAGAGGTTTTTGGCACACTAGTTTTTCTTTCCTTGAGAAAAGTAAGGAATTCCTTTCAGAGAGAGGTTTTAACATTAAGCGATTGTTAGCATTTCTAAATAATATTTTATATTAAAATAGCTTTTTTTTCAGTTTACATGACAGTTTTACAGGAGCTATCTTGTTTAATGTTTACAGAAATTAGTGAGGTAGAGCTTATTTTCATATAAAATGACTCCACTGAGGTAAACCCATGTCATCTGCTTAAAGTCTACCACGCATGCTGCTGAACTGGCCATCACAAATCTTACCACAGAGCTGTTTTAAATAGGTTTTATCACCCTTTATAGACCTTAGTTCTAGAAATGTTCTATATTATGCAAAGTATTATTTAACTGTGTTACCTCCTAGCTATTCTAAAGACATATCTATACAGGGAAGATATTGCAGTAAACTCTTAGGAAATCTGTACCTTTGGAGCTTAGAATTTCAAGCACAGTGTTGTATCTTTCCAATTCAAACAGCAAGAAACAATCCATTATATAGCTTTTATAAACTCCTCTTTGGCATTTGGTTTACATCCTTGTGATGAGTCCACAGCACTAGTAGAGAGCTGGTCTTAGAGGCTTGGAGAAATGATGGCTCATTTCAGGGTTTGGGCAGAGGAAGTACAAACGAAACCTGGAACATCTTCTTGTGTTAGAAATTAAGGAAATGCTTCCCAAAATGATGGAAAGCGTCATGTCAAAAGGACACCGACATCAGCTGGAAGTGAATACCACTAGATAAATCTGGGACGATTTGGGCATTAAAATAAATAATAATAGTAATAAATTATAACCATTGAATAAAATATGAATCCACAAGTCCATACTGATATAAATAAGTTTTAAGTTTAATGAGAATGAGATGTTTACATTATTTCAAAGTATCTCCCTACAAAATACTTATGGATTATAAAGGGAAATGAAGTTACTTTATAATAGTAGGGCCTAGAAGACATCATTTCATTTGTTTATTAATGTTTATTTATTCTTTGGAGAGGGAGAGACAGAGTGTGAGTTGGGGAGGGACAGAGAGAGAGGGAGACACAGAGTGCAAAGCAGGCTCCAACCTGTCAGCACAGAGCCCCCATGTGGGGCTCAAACTCACAGAGATCATGACTTGAGCCAAAGTCAGACGCTTAACCCACTGAGCCACCCAGTGCCCCTAGAAGACATCATTTTAATCGAATGATCCAAGTGAACACACCCCTATAATGAGCTAAACTGAAAATGTGGAACCTACCCCCACCCGAATGGATGTAATGAGAATACTTCATCACTTCTGTGAGATGTCTGCCAAAGGAGCATAACCTTATTGTAAGGTAACATTAAGAGCTAAACTGGGGAATATTCTGAAAATTACTGACCTGGGTGGCTCAGTCAGTTAAGCATCCAACTCTTGATTTCTGTTCAAGTCACAATCTCATGGTCATGCGTTCGAGCCCCACGCTGGGCTCTGTTCTGACAGCGTGGAGCCTGCTTGAGATTCTCTCTCACCTTCTCTACCTCTCCCCTGGTCACATGCTCTCTCTCTCAAAATAAATAAACATTAAAAAAATGACTGACCAATAATCTTCAAAAGTGACAAGGTCCTGAAAGTCAAAAGAAAATTGTGGGACAGTTTGAAACTGAATGAAGACTTCTAAGGAGACCCAAAATTAAATGCAGCACTTAATTCTGGACTAGATCCTTTTGCTATAAATGACAATGGAACATTTGGCAAAACTTGAACAGGGTGTAAGGATTCAATGGTAGTAATGTGTCAATGTTAGTTTCCTGATGTTGATTGGTTGTATCGTGATTAAACAGGAGAATGCCCTTGTATATAGGAGATACCCACTAAAGTATTAAGGTGTAATGGAGCATCTGGTCAGAAACTTATTCTCAAATTATTCAAATAACAACATTCTTTGTACTATTTTTGTAAGTTTTCTGTATGACATTGTTTCAAAATGGAACTGTTTTTTACAAAAATGCAAAACTAAATACACAAAGTTAGGGCAGACTGTCACAGATGTCTGTTACATAATGCCATTTTCCTTGGCCACAGGTACAGTTCTGTTACAAAGATTTTTTTTGCCAGTCTTTCTACTTGACAAAAACTTACATCAAAGACAGTTGTTCATCTGTAAAAGCTTTAATAATATCACGTTTGTTTTTCTGTTGGGAAGGGGTGAGCAATTTGAAAGACAAAACAAGAAAATGCATCTTTTCAACAAACGTTTATTTGAATAACATACCAAGCTCTGTGGTAGGGACTAATTTTCCCTCTGTGGGGGACACGATGATACACTACCCAAATCCCCTTTTATAACTGAAGGTCTTATTCCCCTAGCTTTTAGATATGTTGCAGACAACTCAGCCCTCTCCTGTCAACCCCCTTCAGGGATTGCTTCTGGTAAGAGCATGTCCTTGCCTGAGAGTGTCCTTGCCTTCCCAAGGTGTTCTGTATCCAATCACTGATCAATGTGAAGGCATAAATGCCTGACCCCCTTGCCCCACTCAATTCAAATTATCTTAAAAGGGTCAAACCATCTAAAGAACGTTCCAGAGGGTAAAGGCTTTCATTGAGAGTCTATCACAGCTCAATTTCTCCCTCTGTCGGTTCTTTTCCCTTCTCTTTGCTTTCCCTTACCCTTACATAAGCGATGGTCCCTAGAACACTCTTCATGAATCTCCTGCCTGCTAATTTCTGACTCAGAGTCTACTTCTTAGGGAAGCCAACCTCTGCTATCTTCTCTCAATGACTTTTCTCTGGAGCCAAAAAGGATCATTACTTTTCAATTTTTTACTATTAAACAAAGCTATAATTATAAGATTAAAATTTTATGACTTTCCTTCTTTTACCCCATATTGAAGAGATTCATGCATGACCGTCCCTCTTACCCCCTTCACTTTCTGTTTCTTAATCAGCTAACACGATATGGGGAGATACAGAAACTAAGCAAATGGGAACAGAAAGAGCATAAGTGGAAGCCAGAGTCTGTCTTGGGAAGGCAAGATTCAGACAAAGGACAAGTTTGTCTTAGCCTCCACCCCTCTTTTCTTTGCTATTTACTCCCTCTTTCAACTCCTACCTCCCAGTGTTACCTTGTCCAGGGTATTTATATTACATGGTTTCTCCTTTCTCAAGAGATAGCATTATCAACAATAGCCAAACTATGGAGAAAGCCCAAATGTCCATCGACTGATGAATGGGTAAAGATGTACATATACACAATGGGATATTACTCAGCCACCAAAAAGAATTAAATCTTGCCATTTGCAACAATGTTGATGGAGCTAGAATGTATTATGCTAAATGAAATAAGTCAATCAGAGAAAGACAAAACCATGTGATTTCATTCATATGTGGAATTTAAGAAACAAAACAGATGAACATATGGGAAGTGGAGGGGGGGGGAGAGGGAAACAAACCACAAGAGACTTAATGATACAGAACAAACTGAGGGTTGATGGAGGGAGGTGAGTGGGAGATGAGCTATATGGGTGATGGGTATTAAGGAGGGCACTTGTGATGAGCCCTGGCTGTTGTATATAAGTGATGAATCACTGAATTCTATTCCTGAAACCATATTGCACTGTATGTTAACTAACTAGAATTTCAATTTAAAAAAAAAAGAATAACTCATTCTCACTGAGGTGTTAGGACGGAATGTGTCATTCTCTTTAAAGAGTTTATAGTAGAAAGAGACTTGTTTTTTGAGGCTTACTAAAACTCAGAGCACTTCCACAGAATAGTGAAAGGAAAGCAAATCTATTGACATTAGTAAGATGGATGTTTTTGGCACTCTACTGAATCATCCACATAGGCAATCCTCTTCTCCATTTACACATCAGTTGAAGTTCTCTTATACTTAAGTCCTTAGGGAAATATTTTGGGAAAAGTTAGTATTTGGAACCACTCCTATTTGAAAAACTGCTATAAATCTTTTACCCTAAGCATTTGTAGATTAAGTCATTTTTTGTAGAAAGAATGAGGTTTATAAAGTTCTTAGTAACATAAACTAGCTCTATTTTGTTTGTTAACATCTATTTTTAGCAGACCATGGGCCATACAAATACATGTTTAGATTAAGAAAATGAAAATCTTATCTAAGGGCTAGTGAGTTTAAAATTCTTCCAAAGGAGATAGTTTTAGATATCACTATTTAAAGTGTTCAAGTTATATAAATGTGATAGGCTCTCTGTTTTATTACGAAGCACATATCCTTTTTTTTCTTTACTGATATAAAATATCATTTGAATGCTATAACCTAATGCTTCAAGGGCCTGTTTAAACAAAGACATTAAGTCTTTGTGTTTGCCTAATCTCTTTTCTGTTTTCAAAATTGGTCCTTTATTGGTCATTTTCAGCCTTTACATATGTGCCCCCACCCCTTTTTTTAAGGGACTTGAACTCACAACCCCAAGATCAAGAGTCACATGCTCTACTGACTGAGCCAGTCAAGTGCCCTGTGCCCTTATATTCTGACAAGACATAAAAGTGGTAGTAATGGCTCCATTATGATAACTGGTGTCCTATGTTTTTGATAATCAGGACATGAGTTTCGTCAAATCATAGACCCCAGAAATCAGCGATCTAAAACTTTGTTGTAGTTTGAAATATAAATTAGCTTCACCTCTTTCATTTTAAAGGTTATACCCCTAGCTCTATTTAAGAATTGGGGTTATTTGAATCTCATTCCATGAGATTTTAGATCTATTCATGTAATCTCTGGTATCACATTGATTTTTATATTCTAGGGCCCGTTCCAAAGGAGCCAACAAAAGATTGACATATTTTTTTCTCCTCCGTTAACGAGTTATTCATGAATAATAGTGTTCCCATTAGTTTAAAGAGAAGTGTCAAAGACCTTTCCCCAAAGAGTTTCCATCTACTTGTGTAAGTAGAATCACATGTACGGCCCAGAATTAATCTGTAGTACGAATTTTCATTGTCCAAATGAGTCACTTTTAAAAAGTGGATTTTTGGAGGGTTATAGGATAGAAAACTGTGTGTCACTAGGCACATAATATATACACTAAAAGCATTCATGGAGAAAGGATTGGAATTGAAATGAGGATTAAGAATGGAGTTAGAACAAAATGTGGTGATTATGGAAATAAGATGGAAATTATGGAAAACGGCAGTTATTGAAATGGAATGGAAAATAAAATAATTTACCTTCAGATAACTTTATAATCTTTTTATTAGTTTCACTGTTTCTGTTCATTAGTAGCATGTAAGTCACATTTAAATCTTAACTCCCATTAGCAGAAGTGATGGTAAAGTCACTTTGCTTTACCAGGTAATAAGGTGACTTCATTTTTTTTTTAGTACTTTCATATGTTTTATGTCTCTTAGGGAGAACACCAGAGAAAAAGAATTTTGGAGCATTCTAATTTTTGAACATACTGTAAAAATTAACAAATAAAATTTTATGATTTTAGATATTTTTTTTTGTTTAATCCTGCACCATTCTTCTGGGCTTGGCTGATTTGGAGGATCCATAAGCATGTCACTTACTACACTTCGCCAAAAAGCATCTATAATCCATTAGAAAAAAACACAGTTAACATTTTAATGCATGCCTTTTTAGTCTTTTTTTCAAGTTTTACATAGTGTTTGTAATATATAATATATATAGATAATATTTTTATACAAGTGATATACTACGTATACAATTTTTTAAACCTGTTTTTAAAATTTTTATTTAAATTCTAGGGTGATGGTCTTGGTGGAGGTCACTTGTGGGGAAGAGCACTGGGTGTTATATGGAAACCAACCTGACAATAAACTATGAAGTTTTAAAAAATAAATAAATAAATAAAATAAATAAATAAATTCTAGTTAGTTAACATACAGTACAATATTGATTTCAGGAATAGAATCCAGTGATTCATCACTTATGTACAACACCCAGGGCTCATCACAAGGGCCCTCCTTGTTTTAAAATTTTTTTAATGTTTCATTTATTTTTGAGAGACAGAGCATGAGTGGGGGAGGGGCAGCGAGAGAGGGAGACTCAGAATCCAAAGCAGGCTCCAGGCTCTGAGCGGCTCGAACCCACAAGCCATGAGATCATGACCTGAGGTGAAGTTGGACCCTTAACTGACTGAGCCGCCCAGGCGCCCCACAAGTGCCCTCTTTAATACCTATCACCCATCTAGCCCATTCCCCACCCTCCTCCCTCCATCAACTCTGTTCTCTATCAAGCCACTTATGGTTTTTTTCCCCTCTCCTCTTTTTTTACCCCTTCCCATATGTTCATCTGTTTCGTTTCTTAAATTCCACATATGAATGAAATCATATGGTGTTTGTCTTTCTCTGATTGACTTCTTTTGTCCTGTTGGATCTTTAGTGTGTTTTCAATTTCTGACTATTATGAACCACACTGAGATCAACAATGAAAAAGCCTGTAGCTAAACATTCAGGCTACAGGTTTATTTCCTTAAGATAAATTCTCACATGCAGAATTGATAGATCAAAGAATACACACATTTTTCAAGCTTTTGATATTTGTAACCAAACTGCCTTTCAGAAAGGTTGTGCCAAATGATACTCCCATGAACAGTGTACAAGAGTACCTATTTCTGTACTTTCACCAACATTGAATTTCATAATTTTTCACAATCTTTGGTGAATGGCAGAATGAAGGGGACAAAAAGCAGTATCTCATTTTTCCTAATTAAAAATTACTCATCAGATTTCCTAATTACAGAAAGATAGTTTGTTAAAGATGAAAAAAGTAGTCCTGATGCCAAGAGCAACAGATAAGCAGCATTAACACATTCTTTGTACATATAGACATTTTCTGTTATGGTTTTTACTTTTGACATCATGCTTACATTACACAGATTTTTAACCTATGTTTTCTTCTAATGATTTTAAGAATTTAGTTAAGTAACTTCTAATTGTAGTAAAATACGCTAACATAAAATTCACCTTAATCATTCTGTAAGCATTGTACTGTTTAGTATTGTTAAGTGCGTTCACATCTAGGTGCAACATATCTCCAGAATTCTTTCATCTTGAGACACTGTAACTATTGCCATTAAACAATTCCCCAGTTTCTTCTTCTCCCAGCCATTTGCAACCACCATTGTACTTTTGTGTGTCTATGAATTTGACTACTATAAGAACCTTATATAAGTGGCATCATATCATATTGGTCCTTTTGAGACTGGCTTATTTCACTGCACATAATATCTTCAAGTTCATCCACGTTGTACTATCTGTCAGAATTTCCATCCATTTTAAAGCCGAATAATACTCCATTGTATGTATATACTGCATTTTGTTTATCCATTCGTCGTCAGTGGACACTAGGGTTGCTTCCACCTTTTAGCTATTTTGAATAATATGCTATGAACATGGGTACACCAATGTCTGTACATGGCCCTACTCTCACTTCCTTTTGGTATATACACAGTAGTGGGATTGCTGAATCATACAGTATTTCTATGTATAATTTTTTTTGTGAGGAACCAGCATATTGTTTTCCATACTGGCTGCACCATTTTACGTTCCCACCAGCAGTGCACAAGAGTTCCAGTCTCTCAGGTCATCTGGGTGGCTCAGCCGGTTGAGCATCTGCCTTTGGCTCAGGTCATGATCTCATGGTTCATGAGTTCAAGGCCCACATTGGGCTTGCTGCTGTCAGTGCAGAGCCTGCTTCAGATCCTCTGTCTACCTCTCTCTTTGCCCCCCCACCAAAATAAATAAACTTTTAAAAATAAAAAGGATTACAATTTCTCCACATTCTCACCAACACTTTTTTTTAAAGCAGCTATCCTGATGGATGTGAGGTGATGATTTAAATTTCTTCTCTCTCTCTCTCTCTCTCTCTCTCTCTCTGACTCCAAATCTTGGATCTGCTTCTCTCTGACTGTTAGCTTTATAATTTGGGGCCTGATAGCCACATAGATTAGAATACAACCTCTGATGAATCCACACTCATCATCCTCATAGCTTAGCAACCAAACAGCAAAAGAGCTGCTTCCTCTTAGCCTCAACTTGGAAAAAATTAGGGAAGGACACTTAGTGACAAAAACTAAATCATACTCTCATGTGTTGGACCAATCACAATGGCCAAAGGGGTGTACCCTTTTTTAGTTATATGTATATATTTTTTGAGAAATGGGGGTTACTCTGTAATGGGATAAAACCTCCATTCAGAGCATTAAAAGGATGAACAATTCCCTCAAATGAAGGATGAGATGAGTAGGACAAATATGGCCATTTGGAGAGTCATTCTGAGCTGGGTAGTCAACCCAATGTGTGTCTGCTACAAAAAGAACCCTTAATAAGTATGCCTGCTACATGTTTGAAACCTTGATAGCTAAAGCCTGAGTTCTTTAGTCCCAGCTGTCTTATTTTTTCTCCCCTTTTCCACAAGAGATATGGGGGGGGGGGGAAGCAGAATACTTTGATGAATGATTTCCTTCATTTCAAGCTGCCTTTCTTCTTTCAGACCCATTGTCTAAAGACAAGACCTACATTTGATGAGAGGCGTACTCTATTTTAAGAAAGTTTTTAACTAGAAATTGTGTATTCACCTGCAGCATTTCAAAATTCATGGTGTTTATACTCTTGTTCATGTATTTTTCAATTCTATCTTCTCTGAGAAGGTCAAATATTACATACCATCTGTTTCTGTGAACAGAAAGTGCATTTTCTGATGAACAGAGCTTTTTGTAACAAAAAATAAGACTATGATTTTTAAGTATCATGACTTGAAAACCCCATGGTAGGAGACTAACTCATATGATTTATTGTTAAATGAAATGGAGAATATATTTTCAACAAAAACAAATGCTCAAAGCTGGTGCTATCATTAATCAACTCTTCTATTACATCTTTTAGACATTTCAACCCAGTGTCACCAGAGTTCTGATCTATGATTAACATGGTATTTTAGCATATGACAATTATGAAATTTATGATTTGAATGATCATTTATAATTAAATAATATTGATTACTGATTGTTTCTTATCCTAGATTAGTTATGCTAATTCTAAAATAAGTTGCATTCTACATTTCATTCCATCGTTATTGTGATAACACTGCCATGCACATTCCGAATCTGTATATGTGATGGGGAACACCATCCTGGCTGAGATGCATACAATGCCTTCTCATTAGTTACCTAACTCCTACCACACCTACTCAAATAGCCAAGATCAAGTAGTTTCCTAACACACTATGTTGGAAAGGGTTGGGGAAAACAGACATTCTCATCCTTCATAAGTATAAATTGGTGCAAGCACTTGGAAGACAATTTGGCAATATTTATCAAATTTTTAAAAGTGCACACCCATAGACTAGCAATTCCACTCTGGGAATTTATTTTATAGATATATGTGAATGTCTGTGAATTAATGCATGTATTATGATACACGTTATATTAGCTAAAAATTGTAAATAAATGAAATAAGCACCAGTGATAGTTAATTTTATACATCAACTTGGCTGGGCCATGGTGCCCAGATATTTGGTCAGATATTATTCTGGATGTTGTGTGAAGGTGTTTTGGATGAAATTTTCATTAAATCACTGGACTCTAAGTAAAGGATATTGCCCTCCATAAAGTGGGCGGGCCTCATCCAATCACTGAAGACCTGAATAGAAAAAGACTGACCTCCCTCAAATAAGAAGGAATTCTGTCAGCAGATGGCTTTTGGACTTGAACTGCAACATCACCTCTTCCCTGTTCTCCATCCTTGCAACTCATCATTTAAATTTTTGGACTTGCTAGCCTCCATAATTAGATGAGCCAATTCCTCAAAATAAATTTCTCTCTGTTTATATATCCACACTATTGGTTCTGTATCTCTGGAGAATGCTGACTCATACAAGAATTGATTAAATAAATTATGATGTGGAACACAGTATTTCTATCGCCATTAAAATGGAATATTCTTCGGGAGGTATTCTTCAACTTAAAAACTTCAGTATCGAACATGTATATAATGATACTGTTATATAATTTCTACTATTACATTAGCTTCTTTGTATATTGAACAACTCTAGAAAGACAGCAGAAACTGGTACCAATGGTCCTGCCAGGGGGAGGAACTGGATGCTGGCAGCAGGAAGAGAAAGATTTATTTTTACTTGATCCTTTTTTAACTTTTGGATATTATAAAGTACTTGCATCAAGTAGTCAAGAAGTAATTAATTGTTTTAAAATATCCCTATTTTAATTTAAACCAAGTGTATTTTTCATTATCTATTCTTTGTTATGTTGGTTTTGAAAGGAACAAGACATAAAGGACAAGGACAGAAAATAATGTTCTAATTCATTTTAAACATAAATGTTTTTATTTAATCTGAGTCTGAATCATATTAGCATGTGTTATGACATGGAATAATTTTTATATTTTGTATTTGAAGCAGTAGTATAGTCATTTTAATTTATTAAATTGGTATGTGCATTAGCTGCATTCTTAATATATAATACAAATGCATGTTTTTCTGTGAAACTTTCATATTTGTAGTTTAAAGTTTGAGTCATTAAAATGCAAGCAACAGTTAAATTATATGCTTTCACAAACTCAGTGTATTCCATTTTCCTTAATTATCACCATAAATGCAAGATTTCTTTTAATCCTTTTACCTTTAAAATGCATAATAGAACTTTTAATGGTAACTAGCAATGTTGTATCATAATTTGAAAGTTGCTGAGAGTATAGATCATTTTTTAAAATATTTGTTACTGTTTACTTATTTTTGTGAGACAGAGAGTGACAAAGGACGAGGAGGGGAGGGACAGAGAGGGAGGGAGACACAGAATCTGAAGCGGGCTCCAGGCTCTGACCTGTCAGCACAGAGCCTGATGTGGAGCTTGAACCCATGAACTGTGAGATCATGACCTGAGCCAAAGTTGGACGCTTAACCGACTTAGCCACCCAGATGCCCCAGCTGAGAGTATAGATCTTAAAACGTTCTCACACACACAAATTGTAGCCATGTGAGGTGATGGATGTGTTAACTAACCTTATTGTGGTGATCAATTCACAGTATATACCAATATTAAATCCTCATGCTGTACACCTTAAACTTATACAATATTATATGTCAATTACATCTCAGTAAAGCTGGGGGGAAAAAGAACTTTTAAGATTCTCATCCCAACTCCAGAAATACTTGCTATAGATAAATGTCACAATGAAATCCATCAAAACATGCTACCATGTTCTTCCTACGCACAAATGATACCTGTCATCTCTCCATTGCTGTTATTACTGTAATTCAGTCAAGTCAATTGTGGATCATAAAGGTTCTATTTTCAATCTATCTTAAACAGTTATTGAATTTTAATCTAATGAAGAATAATGCGTTCTGAAGAAGAAATTCTTAGGCTTCTCTCAGATACCAAAAGTAACTTTTTTTTTAAATACTTCCTCAAAGTATACTTCTAAGGACAACTGTGATAGTTTGTGTATTTGAAAGTCATGAATACATAGTCAATACAACATAATTACTGCCGTTGTAAAAGCCATTTTGGATAAAAGTGTAAGAGACAGCTATTAGGCTTTAAAAAATATTATTTTAAACCATCCAAGGAGAATGAGAGTAATTGAAATATAATAGCATCCTGTTAATGAGTAAGGCATTTGGGATCCAATAATCTATAATAAACCAAATGGTGTATATAAAAAAGTTATTGACCTCATAGATTCCAGCACATTCAACATCCTTTATATAACAGTATAGCAGAAGCCCTTGATACACATATGCACAGATGCATCATTGTCCCCTTCTTAGAGAACTCATCTGGATAAATTCATGTGCCAAAAAAAGGAAATTAGGAACAGGGAAGAGGAGGCAGGAAGATGAAAGGAATGACAGCATTTTATGATTTGTCAGGATTTGATAATCACTGTTTCATTTTCAATCTCGCCGGAGGAAAAAACAAAGCAAACCCCAGTACTGTTACTTTCCTTGCTGGCTTCTCTCTATTTTTTTTTTAATGTTTATTTTTGAGAGAGAGAGACAGAGTGTGAGTGGGGGAGGCGCAGAGAGAGAGCGAGACACAGAATCCGAAGCAGGCTCAGGCTCTGAGCTGTCAGCACAGAGCCCCATATGGGGCTCGAACCCACAAGCTGTGAGGTCATGACCTGAGCCCAAGTCCGACGCTTGAACCGACTGAGCCACCCATGCACCCCTGCTGGCTTCTCTCTAAATATGTTTATTTAGTAACCACTAAACCATTGGTTTCTGTCCCATCTTATGAAAGGAGATTAGCAGCAGTTACTAATGCTAAGAACAAAAATAAATAATCTTTCTTTGGCTGAATGGAAATTTGTTTATTGCCTACCCAGTATATATTCCTCCTTCTCCCTTCAAACAGCACTTGGACTTTCTTTGGGGGAGACTGCCCCACGGTGTTTGAGTGGGATTTACCTCATTCATGACTGCACGTGTTTATAACTCCATCCCTTTACCACTCTGAGTGGTTTAGGGACAGTGATAGATTTCTTTATTGCTGTGTACTAATTTTGTGGCTAAGAACTTTATCTATTCTTTTACTGTTTAAAGATTTTCTCAGGTTTTCCAAATATACAATCATATCATCTGTAGAATATGATAATTGTACCACCTTTTATCTCTTGTTTTTTTTTAATTGCATTAGCTAGTACCTCTAAAGAATATTAAACAATGATCAGTATTAACCTCTAAACCATCCTGAACTTGTTCCTGACTTTTTTTAATGTTTTATTTATTTCTGAGAGAGCGTGAGCTGGGGAGAGGCAGAGAGAGAGGAACAGAGGATCCGAAGTGGGCT
Source organism: Cryptoprocta ferox (assembly GCA_028646485.1). Taxonomy (NCBI): domain Eukaryota; kingdom Metazoa; phylum Chordata; class Mammalia; order Carnivora; family Eupleridae; genus Cryptoprocta; species Cryptoprocta ferox. Next base: position 54,521,695 of record CM053578.1, read on the forward strand.
TCACCCTGACAGCAGTAAGCCTGATGAGGAGGAGCTCAAGCTCTGTGAACTCTGTGAAATCATGACCTGACCTGAGGTCAGATGCTCAACCAACTGAACCACCAGGTGCCCCTGTTCCTGCCTTTAATCTTTAGAAACCTCTTTAATGAGGATGTTTCTAGTATTTACCCGTCAGCAAAATGCTAGTTTTAGTGATTAGGTAACTATATTCTATCATGTTCAGGAAGTTTGTTTCTATTCCTATTTTGTCAGGAGGTTTATGGCATATACAAAAATTATTTTATGATTTTTATCCTTACATTTATTAATGTAATAAACTACTCTTTTAGATTTCCTAATTTTAAATCATTCTTGTGTTTTTTTGAATAAACCTTACCTGGTCTGGTATATTATAACCTTATTGCACTACTGAATTCTACTTGGCAGGTTTTTTTAAGGAATTTTGCACCCATCTCAAATCAGATTGGTTTGTATGTCTTTTTTAATGCAATTGCATTTCATTAAATTTATTTAGGGGTTTTCCTTGCTTTAATGCTCTGAAACATTTTAGGTAGCATTAGAGTAACTATATGCCTATGAAGTTTCTGTGAAAACTGTGAGCCTGATTTTTTTTTTTTTTACCAAGAGAAGGGAAAAGAGGATTAGGGTTTTCACTGTATTATTTCTTCTGTGGGAATTCGTCTATTCGAATTTCCTGTCTCTTCTGCAGTTAGTTTTGACAAATTATATTTACCTGGCTATAGTGCTACTAAATAATATTATGAATAAGTCCTTATTATTAAGTCAAGGCTTATAACTTCTGTGCAAATGTCCCTTCATCTATGCATCCCTGTTTTCAACTTTCTTTTCATAGCTTATGAAGTTATCTCTGATAGGGTGGAGCTCACTCATGATTCTTTTGATTTCTTCTGCGTAAGTCGATTCTTTCTTTTCATGTCTTAGTTTTTGTTTTTGTGCTGTCTCCGTTATTAAGATTAATTAACAGTTTCTATTATATTGTTACTATGTCTTTCTTAAAAATAATTTTTGCATATATATTTTAGTTTTACTATTTTTACATTTCCAAAATTATTAATTTTTTACTTATCTCCATCAACCCTTCTCTTTCTCTTTCTTTAACATTAATTTGTGGTTAATTTGCTAAGTTATTACTCGATATATTTTTATTCTTTCTCCTTTGTTAATGGAGGTATTTTACAACTATGAAGTTACCTTTGTGTACTGATTTACCTGTGTCTGTCTCATCACTTCTGATTTAGCTTTTCATTTTTGTTATTCCTATACAGAATCCAAATTGAGTTTGAATTTCATTAGCACCCAAGACCTTCTTTGAAATTTAGCAACTTTAATAGGCTAAATCTGTTCTGGGGGAGTTTCTCCTTGAATGTATCGAGTCCTTTCAAGAAGTACGTTCAAGTATTCTTTTATTTTAGGAAAACTTGCTATAGTTATATCTATAAGCATGATTTTATTATCTTTGTTTTCCTACACTTCAATTATACAACTGGCTCTCCTTTGCTTGTCTTTTATATCTAAAATTGCTTTCTAATCCTTTAAAAATGTTTTAAATTTCCATTTCATTTTGCTTACTTCTTCATTTCCACTCAGTTATGTCCTTTCCTGTATTTTAAGCAGGACCAATTTGCCCATGTATTCCTTCCCATTTTGCTCTCATTTTTCTGATGGTTACATTTTTTTTTCTTCTACTCTTCCATGTGCTCTATCAGCATACATCCCATTTCTTTCTGTTGTGTTAATATCTGTTCCATGAGCTCTTGTATCTCTGCTTTATGCCTTTTCCTCATAGAGGAGATTCATTCATTCTGTTCTTAAGATTCATGGTAAAATGTTTGAAAATAATTTTCAGCTGCTCTACAGAAACATTTTTCTGGCAAGTGTACTTTACTGACCCTTTGTCTCTACTTTTCTTTGTGTTGCATCTTTGTATAGATACTCTGCATATTCCATTTTGATTAGTTATCTCTGAAGCAGCTGGGTTTTTCTATGCTACCACTATACCTGCAAGAAGGACCAGGATCAGTCACAGGCTAGCTGAAATGTTTTTTTTTTTTTATAACCTTGATTGTGTGTAATTTTGTTTAGCTTTACTTTTCTTTAGCCAATGGTGACAGGCAGTGAATTTTCACAATGCATTTTTTTTTCTCCTGCTCTGCCAAAGAGACATACTGCTTGCTGTAAATATAGCCTGTCTCTATATTTCCTCATTTAGATCCTCTTCTCCTGCTTCTCAGAACCAAACCAGGGCCAGGGTACTCTCACGGCCAGCATGTGGACCTTGTCTCTAGTGTTATAAACAAGGGATTTCAGTTTTGGAAATAAGGTGTACCTGTCACCTTTAAGAAACATTCTTTTCTGTCTCTAAGATTTATATCCATAGACCCTCTTGCCACTTTTGCTAAGTGTGCACTCCTGCATGATCTCTCCTGCTTTGGAGGAACCATTCTACTTGTTTTGTAGTTTGGGATTTTGGCTGTTTCCTTAGTATAATGGATATATAGCTTGTGAGTTCTTTTCTTTCCTTTTCTTTTCTTTCTTTCTTTCTTTCTTTCTTTCTTTCTTTCTTTCTTTCTTTCTTCCTTCCTTTCTTCCTTCCTTCCTTTCTTCCTTTCTTCCCTTCTTCCTTCCTTTCTTTCTTGTTGCTTTCCTATGGTTACCAGTGAGAGAAGAGAGAAATGACAATATCACATGGTATATTTTTATTTTTTTTAAGTTTATTTATTTATTTAAGAGAGGGAGAGCTTGCACAAGCACGGAAGGGGCAGAGAGAGGGAGAAAGAGAGAATCCCAAGCAGACTCCACACTCTGTACTGAGCCCAATGCAGGGCTTGATCTCAGGATTGTGAGATCATGACCTGAGCTGAAATCAAGAGTTGGATGCTTAACCGACTGAGCCATCCAGGTGCCCCACACTGATATTTTAGATACATTCTGAAGGTAAAAACAACAGGACTTGATGATTGATTAGATAGGAGGAATGAGATTTCCGACTTGGGCAACTAAGTAGAATGTGGTGTCATTTGCTGAGAAAGGAAATCCTAGAGGTTTTGTAGTACAAAAACCATTGAGTTAAGTTTGAAATGCCTGGAAACATTAAATGGAGATGTGAGGTTGGAAGTTGGAAAACAATGTCTATAGCTCAGAGAAGTTTGGACTGGAGGAATTACCTAAGAGAAGAGAAGCATCATTGGCCCTGGATGAAAGCGTAGAGAACCCTATCATTTGGAAGTTGGTAATAAAGGAGCCATGAAGAAATTGAGAGACGTGAGTCAAAAGGATAGAAGGAAAATCTCCCAGAAATCAAGAAAGAAGATTGAATGCTTTAAGGATGAAGTAGTGAACTTGTCAAATGCAGCTAAAACGCCAAATAAGATGTAGATAGAAACGTGTGCATTGGATTTGGCCACATTGAGGTCACTAAAAAACAACCTATGGTACTTAATAAGAGCAGTCTTTGTGGACTACAGGGCAGAATCCAGATAGAAGCCTGTGGAGAAAATAGGAAGTGAGATAGAGAAGTGAGGTAGAGAAATTTAGCTATGAAAGTGAACAGAAAAGCATACAGTAGCTGGAGAGGTGATCAAATCAAAAGAGCCTTTATAGAATGGACAACACTAGAACATGTTTATATATTGTTGAAAATGATCCCAGAGAGAGGGAGTGGTTGATAACTCAAGGAGCAAAGTCCTTGAGGTGGCGGGGCACCTGGGATTTGAAGCACAGGTGGCATTGGCCTCTGATAGGAGCGGGAATCTGGGATTGTAGATCAGTAAAGGTGGAAAACAAGAAGTTCCTGTTTGATGGCTTCTATTTTTCTCAACAAAGAATGAAGCAAGATCATCAGCTGAGAGTCTTGATATGGTATGAGGTAGCACATTTAACGATGGAGAAGAAAGCGTGAAATAGTATTTTTGAGAGCCAAAAACAAACACAAAACTACAGGGACAGTGGTATGCTTTGATGGTTGTGTTGTATAAAGGACACTTTTGAGGACTAAGGTTCCAAAGGTAAAGTTGAAGCCAATGTATAATTTCCTCCATCAACATTTAGCAGTCAGGTACAGAACAAGAGAAGGTCAGGTAATTGAGTTCTTTCAGGGCTGGAATTTACCTAACCAGGGAAAGCAGCACAGGAATCGGAGATATTTTATTACAGAATTATAACGGTGGACACTGGAACATAAACTGGACAAAAAGGAGATGAAGAGCTAGAGGACACTAATGGATAGTGAGAAAGTGAGTGCTGGATGGACAAAATTGGTAGCTTGTAGCTTGTTATTGTTTTGGCTTTGTTGGAAAGGCATCTTCCATCAATTAGGAACAGATTTTTTTTTCTTGTCTTAATGAAATTCTGCTTATCTCCCTGTGGCACCTAGACTGATGTGAACTGAACTTTGTATCTTTGCTTCACCATAGGCCTAAAGTAGTTTTGCTAAAGTCTACCTATAATTGAGCATAGAGGGCTGGAAGATACATGAACATTCAAAATGTTATGAAGCATGTTATGTCACGAGGTGAGGCGGGGAGGCTTCAAAATTGATTGAGCTTGTGTGTTTGTGTGTATTTCTTGATTTCATTATTCAAGAAAAGAAAAAAAAATACCACCCTGCTTCTTACAATGAATCAAGTTCTGGGTCCTTCATCATGACCAGTCTACTTCTGGAACAGATTTGCGCCTGACTTATTCTGCAGCAATAGGTTTTAAAAAAGCACTGGAGATCAAGTGGTTAACAGCAGCCAAAAGTGCAACTAGTGACAGCCAGTCCTCAAAAGAATCAATTAATTGCCCAGACAGAAACCTTTACAAGGATGAGTGAGTTAACAAAATGTTACATATCTGAACTATATGACATAGGGAATATATAGTTAAAGGTAATGTAAACGAAGTAAAATAACTAAAGCTAGGTAGCATTAAATGTAGGCCTATGTGCTTTCTAAGATTTCTAAATTATATTTTTTGTCTGCTTTCTTCAGAGCTTCAATGTTCATAAACACATCTCAGCAGTTCTATTTGCCATCCTAGAACATGCTCTGATATCATATATCATTTTTCTCTATACACAATTTTGCTATATAATTAAGTACAGTTCTAGGTAGCCAACTATAAAAGACACGTACCGGGATTCTGATATTAATTTATAATTCTCCCTGAAAAACTTGAGATCTCTTAGCCAGATATGGCTACCAAGACAATCATATCTGTTTTGGTCTAGTCTAATCTCTTTTTTCCTGGTTCTGCCACTTTTCTCCCTGTGTTTCACCTAAATTAGTCTGTGTTGAGTCTCCACTTTTTAACATCAGGATATTTATTTTTACTCTCCATTTATGCACCTTAAAATTCACTTTAAGCATAAATTTTCTTTCCTATCCATTGTTTGTTAAATAGGTAGTTCTTCCTTCCAAAATGCTCAAAATATCCTAATACTTGTTATGTAGTAAATGAAAGAAGTTTCCTTTTTTGTTATTGAGCCCTGGAGTTTTTATCTTACTCCTGAGTGTTCATTTTCTGCCCAGAATTCCGGTAACAGGAAAAGTGTCTTAAATTGTATTCCTTTCTAGTGGCAAGAATATCTTCCGGCATCTATAGAACTTTGCCATGATGATGGTAATGCTCTCATCCACGCTGCTGGCCAATGGAGTGGTCTTGGACTACATGTGGCTGCTGAACATTGGAAAGTGGCTACTGCAATTGTGGAACTCAATTTTAAATTTTATTTAATTTAAACTGATATCAATTACAACTTAAATAGGTACGTGTGCCTATTTAAATTGCAATTTAATCACAATCACACAGTGATCCCACTCTGATCACAGAGTGGCTACTCTGTTGATCAGTGCAGTTCTAAATTATATTCCACTTTAAAAGTAGATTCTGATTGGCCAGAAAAAGAGAGGGCTATTATTAGTTTTTCATAATAATGTTAAATGTCCTCCCAGGGCTACAGCAGTAATTCTGAGTATTTCTCTTTCAACTATTTTAAGCCAAGGGCTCATGCGGGCCATACTAATGTTATGCTGATGCCTGCACATTGTTCTGTGGTCAATATATCCTCATGGGTGGCTGATAATGAATGAGTTCATTGCTGTGTATTTGGGGAAAGGAGAAAGGTCTCTTCTGAGTTCTTCAGCTATAGAGAGAGTTGATCACTGAAGTTTATCTACCAAACAAAGATGTCCTGACAATTAATTTCACAAGAGATTTTTCTTTCCAACTGAAAACAGAGCCTGTGTGACAGGTTCCAAAGAAATCCATGACCGTGCATCTGGGTATTTGATGCTCATACCCAGGACAGGACTAAATGGATGATGACATTATTCCTGAGGAGTTTAGGAAGATGGGAGTGTAGGTAGTTACTCCCAGCAAAGAGAGGCAGGGAGATCCCAGCAAAGAGAGGTGAGAGCTACCTGGCAAATTATAACCTGTGGGTGTTAAAATGCAGTTAAGTAACTGAGGACCAGAAACCTTATTTTGGAAGCAAGGCCATATTTAAGTTTTTTATATTTTTTTTACAACTATTTCCATTTCCCTTGCCCTTACTCTTTAGTGAAGATATTTTAGAAATGTCAGCATGTGCCAGCTCTGTTAAATGGAACCAAAGGAAAGAACTTTATGTTTGGGCCAAAATTCCTGGGAGTCAAGTGTGGATAGGTCAGGGGAATTGGAATGGGAAAACCTAAGGAAGGTGAGTCTTGGAGAGACATATCCAGGACACTTACTTCTAGACCTCTTCTTTAAGAAAAGCCTGGAGGGTGTGATACCTGGTTTTGTTCATCCACATATATTTAGTCTTCAGATGTCAGAGGCTCACCTCCCTAAAGGGAAATTGGCCTCCATCTGTTTAGTTTGTGAGTTAGATTGGGGTGGGGTGGGGTGGGGGAATCAGTATTTTATGAATTACTTGTGGCAATTTCCTCTCGGTATCTTACATTGAAGAATTTGACTATCACTGTTTATCGGTACCTCCAAATCAATGTAAAGCAATAGTTTCTTTGTTTTGCAAGTTGAGATATATAGAGTACCTTGAATATTTTTACAGTTCTGTAAATGATGGAATGGAGTTTAAGAACAAAGTAGGAGGATTGTGAGATTTTACAGCTATGAGGCATCCAGTTTAAGAATTTTTCTTCCCAGGAAATACTGAAGTTAAAATGGAATTCTAAGTGCAGACCAGATCTGTCCTTGTGTCAGCTGACAAAGACATTGCTCTGGGCCCTGTGATTTAGAGGTCCTTTCTGGTCCTCCTCTGAGCCAGGCACCTCCCCTTCAAACATGAGACACACAGGACCCAGGTGGCATGCTCACCAGAGCCCTTGCCCCTCTTCTTTACCGCACTCAGGACCATCAGGACCCTGTGCCAAAAGGCAACTGTTTGAGGGAAGTATAAACAGAACTTAAATGTAGGGGCTGGATTGTCCTCCTATGTGAACACAAAGATCCTTCCGGGATGCATTAGATAGAGCTGAGAGTGAGGAGAGAAAAGGTGCAGGACGCAGGTCAGGGGCATAATTTCCTGAACTGCTAAGTCATCTGATTAGAGCTACAGGGAGTTTAAAAATTCTGAATACCTTCCAGGTTATTACAAAGGTATCCTTGTTAAAGTAGGAGAAGAGAACGTAGTGTTTAAACAATTTGATTGATTTATAACTTTTGAATATTTAGGTATATGATACGTGGGTCTCCATTCGTATACCTGCTTAGATCTCCAGGGCAGTGTACCTTGTCAGGGAGTGGGGAAATTTTTGAGGCCAACAACAGAGTTCTAGAACTCCCATTAATGAGTGTGACCATGGGCAAGTCACATTCCAGCATCTGTTTCCTCTTATGTCAAATGAATATCTTGCCTGCATGTTTCACAAAGTGACCGCATAATGAACTGAGAAAATGAACTTGAAATCCTATATCTAAATATAATGCCACATATAATCTGTGGAGCAATGCATACCGCTGCTGCTTTGGCTATTACCCAGACACCTAACACTACTACATAACCTCTTTTTTCTATGCTGTATGTCAGGCAAGAAATACTTACAACTCATGAACTCGTCTGTTATTATGGTACAGTCTTAAGAGATGTATCAACCTAAACATAATCTTGATGTCAGCTTTTAGAGTGTAAACCAAGGGCCATATAATGTGTGCCATTTCATCTAGTGTTTCCCAACCACTTTCAGTGCCAATATTCAATATTAAAAGCAAATAAACAAAAGATTTGTGGACTCATTCATGAGAGTATCAACTAAGGAAAAACGTCATAGCCAAGCCTACTACGAACTTAGTCATACATTTAACTAAATTGTTTTTTTTTTATTAATCTCACCCCCATAGGTCATATTGTGTGTGAGACGATGATATGTGTGTAAAGATTCTCAGGCTGTGCACTGATGAATTAAAGGCCTCCCCGTGCTTGTCAGCGGACAGGTTGATTTAAGGTACATGTGTTGGACACAAGTTTATCACTGAATAAGTGATTAACTGAATTAAGCTACTGAAATATATATTAATCATCCATGATATACAAGGCTTTGGACAAAGAGCTGCCCTCATGAACCTTATAATCAAGTAGAGGGAACAAGGAAAGTCCAAAGCTGAGAAGAACAACAGAACATAGGAAAAATACAGGAGGCAGTTCTGTGGAGATGAATGGTCACATTCAAACCTCGCAGAGATTAGGAAAAGTCTTGTGAAGATCATGACATTTGTGTTTCATCTCCAAGGCAGGATGGGCTTTTGGAAGGCAGAGACAACCCAAATATTTGTTCAGAACCTTCTATACAGGACGTGGTTTACATGTTACTGTGACAGCCCTCACCACATCGTTACTAGGTTTGGACATTTTGTTTTCATCTCTTTGATAAAGGAAGGACCTGGGGCTGAGACAGAGCTTCAGAAATGTGTTCAAAGTCAAACAGCAAGGAAAGGTTGAGACTGGGTTTAGAAGCTCAGCCTTTCTGACTTTGCTCATTTGAGCCCTGCATCCGGCTCTCTGCTATCCAGGCACAGCCCACTTCAGGTCCTCTGTCCCCCTGTCTCTCTAACCCATCCCCACACGCTCTCTCTCTCAAAAATAAATAAGCATTAAAAAAGATTTTTAAAAACAAACTTTATATCACAACTGTATCACAGTCTACAAACAGAAAATAAACTCTAAAAAGAAATACAGTGAAAAGCAACAACAAAACATCATTAAATTCTGGAACCATGCTTCTAGGCTCCTCACTATGGCCTGCAGGTTCCATGTGATTTGGCCCCCGTTACCTCTCTCTTTTCACACTGTCTCCTGCCCTCATTCTATCCCAAGCCCTCTGGCCTCCTTGCCCTTCCTAGAACACATCAGGCATGCTCACTCCATTGGCTTTGCAGTGGCTGGTCACTGACTCGAGTGGGAACTTCCCATTCCCGTACATCTGCCTGCCTGCCTTCCTCACCTCCTTCAAGTCTTTGCTCAAGTGCCACCTTCTCAGTGAGGCCCAGATTGACCACTTTATATAATGTTGCAACATGGCGGCCCACCTCCATCTCTCTTAATGTGCTCAACTTTTACGCTTTTCTGTATTACTTACGGCTTTCTAATTTGCTGTGTAATTCACTTATCTGTTAGGTCTACTGTTTATTGTCTGTCTCTCTCTGCTGGAATGTAAGCTCTGTGAAAGTAGGCTCTGTTTTGCTCATTCATGTTTCAAGCACCCAGAATAATGCCTAATATAGCAGATACTTAATATTTATTGGATCAAATGAATAAAATAGGTATCGAAAATCCCAAGCCCCCTGCAACCAATAAGCCTAACAAAATCCCAATTCTTTCTATCCTTTCAGACACTCTGATAAATACTCTGAATGAAAGGTTCACTCTGAAGTGGATATAACAACATCCTCTGGGCTATATCAGCAGGTCATCCGGGCAGATCCTGACAGTGTGGGAATGAAGGAGATAGGACCAAATGGGGTTCGGGACCTGGAGGTTTGGCTTCAGATCTTGCCAGATGTTTACCCAGAGGTTCTGGATGGCAATATTCTTGGTAAGAAAACTTCCAACAGCATCTGTGAATTTTAGGGAGCATTAAGAAATTGGGGGAAGAAGTGTATGAACACGTTCAAAGGCAACATCAAGAGTGACAAACAGGCTGAAGGTAAGGGTACATGAAGGCCCTTCACCCTAAACCTAGCATTGTACCTTCCCTGCCAGAATTCATTGCTTCAAGAGTTTCCCTTTTGATTTCCTTGCTGTGTTCCTTTGATCTTGTCAAATGGTACATTTATTTAAAAAAATCGACTTTACAAAGAGTAAGTTACAAAAAAGAATGCTCTTCTTTATGTTCACAAAAGTGAGAAACTGAGATACGATGCTTCCATAGCTGGGGGAAGATACTGGTCAGAATTTTCCAGCTGAGCTTTAGTTTATTGTTTTCCACTCAAGGAGCCAAAATGATGTCTCAACAAAGGTTAAAAAAAAAAAGCCACCGTTCATTCCAGTTTCTGAGAGTGATTCACCAAAGTTGGTGAATTTAGTAACGCTAAAAATATTTTCAAGGCTGAACACTGTCAATAACAAATAAAAGCAAAATTATGAATAGTTTTGCTGTTCGTGTAGGATGCTGCTAGAGTTCCTCCTCAGCTTCTCTTTGCCTCACATTTCTCCAGGTTTCTCAGCTACATGACCTGCCTCAACTGCCCGCAACTGACTGACCCAGTGCAGGCCCTCTGCGGCAGATGAGCCACAAGCTTAAGCCTCTGGCAGACAGGGTTCAATCAGGGAAGCAGAAGCATGATAAGTATGTTGAATAGGGACTTTCCTATAGCAATTAGACCTCACATTTGTGAGAGGACCTGGGGAAGGAAGCGTCTGGAAAGGGGCTGCCGAAAGATCAGGGACTGGCCCTCACAGAGGTGAAGCAGTCTGAGTTTTCAGGGAAATGTGGAAGCGAGGTGCAACCACGGGCTACAGTGGGGCCACCAGGAGGGCTGGTGTAGAAATCCATGGAAGGTTGTGGCCTTTGCAGCCAACACCTCTGGGAGAGTCTGTAAAGAGTCTGTTAGCCTACCTGTGGTCACACTTATTCCGCAGAAGAGAACGTAGAGCACTGAAGAGTGAGAACAAAGGAGGACTCTCTTGCATGTGGATATTTGTCTCATATCTAACCAATGACAACTTTCAGAGCATAATTGTTGCTCCTTCACTTTTGCTTCTCAAATCTCCGGCAACTTCGGTTTTATTCATCTGGATACATGTAGACCTGGAGCATACAGAGAAGAGGATTCTGGGAAACACAGCTTCCAGCATAACCAAATTGTCGGTGGAACAAATTCAGCACAGATACCGTAGCCTGGCTCCAGAGCATGGATTTGTTTCTCACGTCGCTGCCAGAGGAGAGAAATGATTCAACCTGAAAGCTGGGTAGTTAACCTCCAGTGGGATAAATTTTGACCAATGGGAAATAGGAGATGGGAGGGAGCTTACAGGTAAATTTCTTTTTTGGTCCTCACTTTGATAGACTGTTCCTGTGCACAGTTTTCTATACACCTTATTCATAAACACTTCACGTGGCCCAGCAACTGTGCTTTTTCAGGTTCATGAAGCATAGACCAGCTTTGGAACATATCATCACGTATTTGCTCCCCATTCTTCCCTGTTGCATATCCTCTTTTCCTTGCTCTTGATGCCCAAGGATTGCATCTTTCAATGAAGCATTAGCACTTCACCCTTCCTAAGAAACCCCAGCTAAAATAGTGCCCGTAGAAAAATTGTAATAAGAGGTGCCTGGGTGGCTCAGTTGGTTAAGTGCCTGACTCTTGGTTTCAGCTCAGGTCATGATCTCACGGTTCGTGAGTTCGAGCCCTGTGTTGAACACCACAGGGAGCCTGCTTGGGATTCTCTCTCCCTCTCTCTCTCTTTCAAAATAAATAAATAAACTTAAAAAAATTAAAAACCATAATGAAAATGAAGTGTTGAGAGTTGCATGAAGTGAATTGATGGTGGGGACTATGATTCATATGAAGCTCAGTTCATTTGTATATGATGAAATTATAGCAATAATATTATTAGTATTTTAAGAATATCATTAACTTCCTTGATTGAAGAAGCCCATGCACAAGCGTTTCCCTGAGACAAACAAAAGGAATGAATCAGGGAGCAGAGATCCTTTTAGCCAACAAAAGACTCATGACCTGAACTCTTAGCAAGAATATACACTTCATGAAAACATTGCTCTCTGGAAACTGCGGAGCAATAACCCAGCCATAGCTCAAAAAGCCTTGAAAAGCCTTTTATTCATATTCATATATCTATGCCAGTCTGAGTTTTCAAACTATTGTGATGTGCAGAGTGGAGAAGCTGCCTCCATAGCAATGGCGGTTCTCTTTAATCTGCCCGGTCCCATGGGTGTAGTGCCATCACATCTTACTTGATCATTAATGAGAAAGGTAGGAGACCTTTTCCTGATATTTACACCTATTTTTAAAGTAGTAAAACACAGAGATGCTATGGACTAGAGTGAAAGGTGTGCAAGCATTCTTAAGATAAAAGGAGTTTAAGTTGTGGTAGCTCCTCTCCCCCACCCCACGAGTTCATGGTTCTCTGTTACTAGAAGTGTGAAGCGTTGAGAAGCACACCTTTAGGTTAAGGGCTCTGTATGTGCTCTCTCACCTCCTCCCACACTTGTGCATTTTCTTGTATATGGGGTTGGACTTTTCCCCATTGTAACTGGAGTGGTTTCGGTAGTTCCTGTCAGTGGAACCCCCATGGAAGAAGTAAGGAGGTGGTGGTGATTACGAGGGGGTCAGGGTTCCAGTCGCTCCGTTCCATGTTGGAGACTGTCTTCACAGGGGAGGAGTTAAAGTGTAACTGTCCTGTGTCACAGGGTCCAGCGCCTATTATTTTATAACAGGACAGTATGTGAACAGTGAAACGCCGTCACTGAGTTCCCTCCGTGGGCAGCAATATCTTCAGCGTTTGAAGCCTGTCCCCCCCACTGCCCCCCCCCCCCCAATCTGGACGCCTAGACAGCCCATAAGAGCACTCCAGCGCTGTTTCTGTAATAATTCCTGTTAGGCTCAATCAGTTTTGTCTGATTACTGCACCCCCCCCCCCAAGATGGTGATGACAGAAATGTCTTGAAATACTTTTGACATTTCCTCAGTCAACCATTTACAGAAGAAACGTCTGTGCAAATATTTAAATTACCCCGTCCTTGGAGCAAATTTGCCTCTAGATTAATGTACCCTAGGGCACAGACTGGGAACGGTCTAAAAGTGGAAGAGTTTAAGGGGGTGGGAAGGGTTGTCGTACGGTGGAGCTTTAGGCAACGGATACATATGTTTTCACCGAACCCAAGTGTCTCTCTTGGCCTGGGAAGTTTGGCTCCGCAGTGTCAGGGACCCGGCGGTGGGGAAGTGGGGGGCGGGCAGGCACACACAGTCCTGTGTGTTTATTGACCAGCCTGAACGTCTGCCTGAGACCTCGCTGGCCAGCGCCTCCGGGGAGGCCGCCGGGCTGCCGTTTCCTTCTGATGAGCTCTCCCCAGGCGCTCGGAGCGGCTGCGCTCCAGCCCCCAGCGCCAGAGTCCTTTGGGGTCAGCCCTAGAGAACTGCGGCCGGCCCGCCTCCGCTGGCCCGGGCTGGCGGGGGCGCTTCTGTGGCTCTCAGGCCGGGAGACACCCGGCCAGGGTCTCCTCGGCGGTTATCTCTGGCCCCCAGAGGTGCCCAGGGGGCCGGGCAGGGGGTGAGGCAGGGCAGTGGGATCCCGCGCATCCGCAGCTCCGCAAGCCCGGCCCGAAGCTCTGCGGGCGGCGCAGTGAAGGGTGCCGGCGGGGCGGGCACGCGGCGGGAGAGCCCGCCGCTCGCGGGGCCGCTCCGGCCTGGGCGGCTAGCGGGAGCCAGGGGCGGGGAGCCGGGAGCGCCGCCCCGCCAGCGCGCCCCGCCCGTGGGAGAGGAGGGGCTGCGGCGCGGCGGACCACTGGAGGCGCAGCACCGCCGCCGCCGCTGCTGTCGGTGCTGGAGTCCGCGGCTCCGCGCAGGCGGCGCCCGCGCCTCCGCTCCCCGGCCATCCCGAGCGCCCGCCCGTCCGCCCGCCTGCCGGAGCCGTCTCCCGCCACCGCCGCCGCATAATCGGCGGCGTCGCTGCTCCCCTTCCAGGTAGGTGTCCTGGCGCAGGGAGACCCCGGGAGCCGACACGGCGGTGCCCGCACCGCGGCCTGGGGGCATTGTGCGCGTCCGGAGGGCGGAGGACTCGGAGGGACGCGCGGCTGGGCACCCGGGCTTTGGGCCCTTGAGGCGTCGTCCCCCCCCCCCCGGGGGTTTCCCGGGCCGGCGGGTTAGCCCGGGCGGCGGGGGCGGCGATGCCTGTCCGGCTCTACGGTCAAGGTGGGAGGGGGTGTCTGGGTCAAGGTCCCTTTCGCTGCCCTCCCTTCCCCCTCGTTGTTGGGGAATTCCGGCCGCCTGGCTCTTGCGCCCGCATTCCTCCGCGCTGCCCGGCGCCCCCGCTCCCCCCGGCTGCCGGGGACTGAAGCTGGGGCAGGGAGAAGGACTGATGTAATTGTCAGCGGAGAACCGAACCCGCGCGGTGAGAGCGCCGGCGCCCGCGCCAGCTCCAGCTAACGCCTACGCCGCACCTCCCAGCGAATCCCGGCAGCCGAGAGGAGCGGCTGGGGAAGTTGTGCATTGGGTTTTATTGTGCGCGTGCACTGCGGACTGCCCTCGCGGGGCACCCCTGTCCACCCGCTGCTGGCTCCCCTGCAGCCTTCCCTGCAGCCTTGGTCCACACCTCCAGCCAGGGCCGAGTCTGCCTTCCCTGGTTCAGACCGGGACAGCGTTTGCAATGCAGTTAAGACGTGCTTCCCCTGCATCGAGCCGGGAGCTGCCCGCAGATCTGTCGCCGGGGATGCTGGGGGAGGAGGGGAAGGGAGACCTGGGGAGGAAGCCGGGAAGAAGTAATGACACCAGCAGATTTTTTTTTTAAGCCTCTACTGTTGTAGACGTATTAGCATGACACCTTTGAAGCTGTTTTTGAAAGTTATGACCAGATACTGATTTCGTGGCAATTCTGTGATATACCTGAACGGTAGCTTAAACATAGAGACCTAAAGCTGGGGAAAGCATTACATAATGGACATGAAACAAACGACACGAAACTAAGTGAACCCACTGGGTTGCCAGATTATTTCTTTCTCCAAGACGCAAAGTCCTATAGGTTGTTTCCTCCACATGAATTTCCTTTTTTTTTTTTTAATCGCTGGACTAGTTTTGCCAAATTGTTATATTCACTTATGTTTTTTTCCCTAAACAAATTCATTTTTTCTTGGACATCTTTTCTTAATTTAAAAAAAATTGCTTGCTAGCGGATAGTTGTATATCACAGAACTGATTAATAAATGCAGTCTTTCTTCAAAGGTAGAATTTTAAAATATCCGGTCTTAATATCATTAACTTTGTTTTCCTCTTGGTTGTGATTTTGCCTCCCTCCTCCACCATTTGGCTTTTGGAAGCATTTCTACAGTTTTGGGTACTGCAAGCTCACAGTGTTGATAGTCCTAACCCAAGCTACAGCATTGCAGATACAAAGACTAATAATAAATGAAACGGAAGACCTCGGGCAGTAACTCAGAGTGAGCAGAGTTCCCAAGGTCGGAGGGAAGCTGCAGCGTAGCTCCCCTGTAATCACCTATGGAGACTATGCATAGTCCTCTGTTGAGTTATAAAGAAGGCCCTGATTAGTGGAATATTATTTCAGTTATTCTTTAACCCCGGGATTTCCTGTGTTTCCCCCTAAGAAGTAATTTTTTCTCTCAAAGTAGAAACAAAATATTTTCTAATGAACATCTTTGCTTTTAGAGAACCTAAAAATCCTGTTTTTGCTCATAGTTTCAGTTTTGATGTTGATTAACTCAATCGTACATTTCAGTGGCTGGATTCCTCTTGGGATATCTCAGTTTCAAATTATGGTGGTTTATTAGATGTCTCTGGGTATAGTGCGATGTGATTCTGCTGAACTTTGGCAGGATCTCATAAGTTTTCTTGTCCCTAGATTGCTTTAACCTTATGTTAGCTTTACTCCAAGAAGAGTGAAGTCCTTCTAAAATGAAATATTTGTGGTTGGAGAGCTATAGTGCTGCTACAGAAATAGAATTAGGCTAATGCATAAATAGGTAAAAATTTTATATGACTTTATTCGTGAAACTGTTGGATTAGGGAGAAGATTTGAATTTCACTAAAATGCCTTGTTCAGGTAGCATTCCATAATCATTCAATGGATAGTAACTTACTGAGCATCTACCTGTTCAAGACATTGGTGTAAGCACTGTGGGAAATACAGATGAGAAATAAAGATGTCTCTGCCTTCAAGAGTTTGCAGACTAGTTTCGGCAAAAGAGAGATTTTTTTTTTAACTGCAAAGGTTAAGTAATAATTATACTACTTTTTTTTAGTTTTTAATCTTGCGAAAAAGGTCTCATACTACCCATTGACTTCTGGGAATTTTTTTTTCCATTCAACATATTGTTGCCAAGATTCATCCATGTTGTATACAGCTGTAGTTCATTCACTTTCATTGCTGCACCTTATTCCATTATATGTCTGTAGTAATATGTTTCTCTCTTCTGCCAATGGCCTTTTTTTTGTTTGTTTGTTTCTACTTTAAAAAAAAATTGCTAAGAGTGCTGCTCTGATCATTCATGTTTCCTGGGGCACACGTCCAAGTGTTTCTTTTGGGTAAATACCAACGTACAGAATTGTTGATTTGTAGGATGTGTGAGTTGAACTTACTAGATATTGCCACATTCATTCCCAAAATTGTTATCCTAATTTACACAAGCCAGGGACATAAGCAAACAGAAATCATCAAACTCAAACAAGTATTTATATATGTGCGTGTATCGAAATGCATGTTAGTTAGTTTTTTATGTTTTTCATTTATTTTTGAGAGACAGAGACAGCGTGAGCAGGGGAGGGTCAGAGAGAGAGGGAGACACAGACTCTGAAGACAGCCTCCAGGCTCTGAGCTAGCTGTCAGCACAGAGCCTGATGCAGGGCTCAAACCCATGAACCCCGAGATCATGACCTGACCTGAGTAGCTTAACTGACTGAGCCACGAAGGTGCCCCCTGTTTGTTTGTTTTGAAGCAAGAGAATGATTAACTTAAAACTTAGCCTAGCAGTTGTCTGGGCGGACTGGAGAGATGTCTCGAGGAGGAACGCACAGATGGATATAAGTTATTGGTAATGATCTAGTAGTTAGAGTTGGTGGTAAGTTCTTAGGTGATAATTATATTAAAACAAAGAAAGAGGGCCATGCATAGATTAGTATAATTTTAAAATTCTAAGGGAAAAGAAAATAAGGACAATATAGAGTTAACACAAGGCAGAACAGGCTGCTGTACCAAAAGACCCACAAGATGTCAGCTGAGGGACAAGGAAGCAGTCCCTGTGTATAGGCACGTATTGCATAGAGCTCATGGCAGAGGCTTACAGGCAATATGAACAGGAAGTGGCCTTGCTGAGAAGAGGAACTTCAGCCATCTTGGACAGAGGAAATGAACACAAGTGGAAAAAGCCATGGGAAATTTTTCCAATAGTGAACCACTCAAAGAGTTTATTAAAAAGTCTAGAGAACTGATAGATTGGGGGTTGGGGGGGGTGGAGATTCAGGCAGGATCCCTGGTTAAGAATCTGCTGATTGAAATGAGAGTTCTCCACTTGGCGAGAACTAAAAGGAAAGAATGGGTTTTAAAAGACACTGGGAGGAGAATCCAAGGCTTAAGATCCTAAATAAGAAGAGGAGGAAGGGATCCTAAATAAGAAGAGGAGGAAGGATGTCAAGGATGTCAAGGAAGGATAGTCAAAGATGTTTCACTATAATTAAAAGAATTAGTGTAGTTGTGGTAGGAGCTTTTAGTATGATTTAGACATGTCCAGTGTGGGGTAATAGATATTCAAGCTCAGGTTTGAAAATGAGAGCATGGAGCTGGTGGGCAGTTAGGACACTTACAGGTAAAGAATGTGATTTTCTAATCATGTAAAGAATGTGATTTTCTAATAATGTATCTGGTGTGTGTATCTGAGAGTGAAGAGTACATAAAATTCATTGTGTAATGTTTTATTTACTTGTGTAAAGGAAGTAAATGATCAATGGGTTAAGGTGTGAAGAAGATGTTTTGGCATTGACAGTGAGTAGGGTTCGTGGAATTGAGAGTGTACTGGCATCACAACCACAAGGGTTGAAGTAAAATCTTTCTGGACAGTTTACTAGTTGTGTGTAATTTGGGGAGGAAACCCTCTGATCCTTAGTTATGGCACATCTAAAATGAAGGTACTCATAGCCACTTCCCATGCATGCAGGGAACAAGATGTGATTGAGGGACTAGAACCTTTAGGGCTAATGTTTTCTTTCATGCTGTGTCCTAT
The DNA here is from genome assembly GCA_028646485.1 of Cryptoprocta ferox. NCBI lineage: Eukaryota > Metazoa > Chordata > Mammalia > Carnivora > Eupleridae > Cryptoprocta > Cryptoprocta ferox. The sequence continues at coordinate 54,540,102 of CM053578.1, forward strand.
CTAATGTTGCAAAGTAATGGCGCATGCGTTTATATTCTCTGACATATTCTCCTTTGAAAAAGATAAAGGGTTTAATCTTTGAGGTTCTCTTCATTATAATAAAGAGTTGCTTATGCTCTCCTGTGGAAACAGGATAAGACTTTTTATTTCTAGAGCTATTCTGGAATACTATATAGTGTCATTTTGATTGAATACCATTTTAGCTGGCATTTTAATTTGTAAATATTGTGATAGGTATTCAGCATTTTCTTATCATATTTTAAAATTCCTTTTCTGATTTTACTTATATTTCTTGAAATTTTCTCATCCTCTCTAATGTTATTTTTTCACTGATTTCGTGCCAGCTGATACAATGATTAGTGGCTGTATAGTTTTCTCCAAGGCAGTCTAGTCCTCAGTTGCCTTTCCTTGGCATAGTGATTTGGAGAACATCTTGACATCTTGCTGGTAGTTCCAACGGCAGTTGAATGGAAATGTGGCAGTATCTTAAAGAAAAAAAGAAAAAGGAAAAGATAGACCTCCCAAAGGAAAAAGCTTGTTGCTTACCATTATAGTCAGAAGTTATCAAAAAGCTCATAAGAGAGTAAAAGGCTCTCTCCATAAGTCTCTGTTACTCAGGAATGATTAGTCACGTCCCTTACTTCAGTTACACGTTCCCCACGTCTCCTCCATAGATATAAATATTTAATGATTTGAAATCCAGGGTGGACTTAGTAGCTTTGGTCAAAAACAATGAGCTGAAATTAATTTTAGGGATAACTGACATGATACACATCTCAGTTAGTGAAATTGACATGGTTTCTGGCATGGTTCTGAGTTTCCAAGAACTTTGGAGGCAGTTTTGCATCCATCCATTCAATTACCAACCCTTGAGCTGATCACGTTCACAGAGAAGTGACCAGAGTCTATGGGTCTTATGTGAAGGTGACGTGGGCCATCAAGTGCCTTTCTTCTTCATTCAGCCAGCCTTTCTGAGCACCTGCTATGTACCAGACACCATATTAAGTGTTGGGTCATAAACCTTTCTGCCCTCAAGGATCTACCCAAAACAGAATCTACCAAAATCAAGTCGCTATTGAATATGTATGCATGTGTGTGGGGTGGATCTGGCTTTGGTTTTAGAATTTGCATGAAGTATCTATTTTTTCTTTTGTTCCTTAAACTTTTTCCAGATTTATGTTTAGACCTCCTTGAATTGAGAGTGCTATGGGGGAAAAATGCAGTGCCTGCAAAGAACAGTTACTTAAAATGTACTTCTGTTTTATCGGCTTTTGAAGGCAGAAGGTTTTAAACTCATGCTAAGTCCTTTTGTCATGGACACTTAAATGTTGTCAAACAGGAGAAGGAGATCAGGAAAGGGAGAGCTGGGTGCATAAAGTCAGATTTGTAACAAATGGGACGTGTCCTAGTGCTGAATTGATTTTTAAAGGGAAAAATAGAAAATAGACAAATATGAATGGCTATTAAAAGATCCAACTTAGTGTTACAGGGAATTGAATATATTGAATCATGGTGGTCTCAAGATGAGGTTCCTGTTGGGTCCTGTGAACCCTTTGAGTTTGTGTTCACTTACATTGTACAGTAGTGTAGTTTTCAAACTCAGTCCTTTTTTTTTTTTTGAAAGTTTATCTATGTTTCTTAGTAATCTCTAACCCCAGCGTGGGGCTTGAACTCATGACCCTGAGATCGAGAGTCGCATGCTCTTTCAGCTGAGCCAACCAGATGCCCCTTATATTATTTATGTATATATATTATTTAGTTTGTATACTAAAATAAATTACAATGTAAATGTTAAATATCTTTAAATTATAAGGATCACATTAATTAAAGGAAGCAGAAAAATCCAATGACTCTTTTTGCTACTGGTTTGGCAGTTTATGAAAGTAAAACCTACCCTTTGTGATTTAATTCCATATGACAAGGTCAGTGTCTCCAAATCTGCAGTAAGCTGTCAAACAGCAGAGCTAGACAGAACGCCGAGCCAAGTAGCTTTGTATCCGGGACTATCTAAGGGAAAACTGGGTTACAGAGAGTGTTAAGTATGTGACTTAATTCTTAAACTTCAAATAAGTTTAAATAAGTAAATATGTAAACAAGTTTTAGCAAAAGTACGTTTAAATAAGTAACTTTGAGTAAGATACTGGCAGATTGTCCTTTGAATGTGTTTCACCGGTGTGGACGCTGAGTGCAAAAAGTTCATGATTAATATACCAAAAATTGTCTTCTGCTTTAGAGATGTTGGATTATATTTTTCTCTACTCAAGAAAACCTATATATGAATTTATAAAATATATGAAGAAAATACTCAGACACTAGAAATATTTATCTTTGCTTGATGTGTTGGTGCTTGAATGACCTTTATATTGATTCATAAGATGTTAGAGCTGAAAGAGGTTTAAACGATCTACCCCAGGGGCACCTGGGTGGCTCAACTGGTTGAGTGTCCAACTTCGGCTCAGGTCATAATCTCACAGTTCATGAGTTCAAGCCCTGCAATGGGCTCACTGCTGTCAGCACAGAGCCTTCTTCAGACCTTCTGTTCCTCTCTCTTTTTTCTGCCCCTTCCCTGCGTGTGCTGTCTCTCAAAAATAAATCTTAAAGAACAACAACTTCTTTTCCAGCCTCTTGCATTTTCCAAGTGGATAACCTGAGGCCCAGAGACTTGCCCAGTGAGGTGTAAGCCCCATGTACAAATATAGCTAGAAGATAATGTGCCAAAGAATTTACTTCTGTTGGGGGTATGAGGAAATAGTGCTCTTCCCTAAATTATGGGTAAATGAATGAGAAAATGAACCAATAGCAACCTCTGCCGTGGAATTTTAATCCTCTTTTGCATCACTCTCCTTCTTGAATGGCTGGTGTAAAAAGTGAAATCATACCTATTTCCAATTTTAATTTTTGGGGGTTTTTAGAGAAAAGATTTTATTCTGAGGGTATGGGGAGAGGAACGAACACTACAAATACCATTGTTTAAAATTTTTTGCTGTTTGCTAATTTGATACTTACAGCTTTGTCTATTCACTCCATGGACAGGAAAGGATGGAGAAAAATTAAATTATCCCGTGCTACATACTTTTCTCTCTCTTTTCCTTTGTCATTCTCTTTCCATATGCTAATATAGGAGACAACTCGTGGAGGGAGTGGAGTCAGGAATAGAACACTAACTTCTACTTTTTGATCTTGCATCATATCGAGGCAGTTCTCACCGTAGATCTTGAGACAGGCCTACCCACCTTTTGAAGAGTGTGGAAGTAGAAGGGAGAACGACAGTAGTATATTTTTAGAATCTTTTTTTCAAAAGTCAAACCTAAAATAAACCTGGCCTCAATTTTTAGCAATAGCTTTATTTCACATCTCCTATACCAGTGCCTAGGTTTATCCTAATTTGAACAAGTTACTTTGATTTTTTTTTACATCATACAGTGTTGCTATAAAGTAACAAACTGTTATCAATGACTATAGTTTCAAGAATAAAGTATCGAAAAAAACACTAAAAATTTAAAAAATTGTTACATGTCATTTCTGGAGATAAAGTCTGATTTTTTTAAATTTTAAATTAAGATCACATTTTTGCTTTCTATTTATCTGTAGCAGCTAGACAATCTTTTGCATATTCGCACCCCATCATGCAACAATCTGAGCAGTTTTTGTTGTATAATTTTCCTAGAATAGAAAAAGCAGCACAGTTTGAATGGCATGTTGATTATGAAAAGACATTAATGAAATTCTTTTTGATCTTGATAAACTTCAAATCGAAGCAAGAACTATAAAAAGAGTGTGAGCTCCAAGGTAGGCCAAGCAAATGTAGGGTTCACGTGAAACTCCATGAAGAAAGCAAGAGAGGAGCGAGCAAGGTCTGCAAGAGCTCAGAGCGATGGAAGAGGAAGGTCAGGGAAGGAAGGACATGGATATTTTATCCCAGTGTGTCCTCCAGTCTCATTTCAGTCCCATCTGATGGAGATCAGATACGAGGGAAGAGATCTGCCTCTGCACTTTGAAAGAAAGAAAGAAAGAAAGTTTCTAAATATCTTGAAGAATACAGAATAAGTAAGATAAATGGCTAATAAATAAAATTCCATATAAGGAAAAATATTATCTGTACAGGCAGAAGATAAACATTACCTCATGGGAAATAAACTATAACATGTCACAGACAAGGCTTAATTCCTCAATATCCAAAGAGCTCCTATAGGTCAATAAGAAAAATAACTGTTAATCTAATAGGAAAGGGGGCAAAGGAACAAACAGTTCACAGAAAAGGAATTACAAATGGCACTTAAAAATATGAACTTAGGCTCAACTCATGATAAGAGAAACACAATTTTAAACTATTTAACCTATTAAGTTGGCAGAGATCTTGATGTTTGTTAATACCTTCTGATGGCAGGGGTTTAGGGGAGCTGACAGGCTCATACGTTATCGGTAGGGGTACGTAATGGTATAGTGTCTATGGATAGCAAAATTAAAAACTCACCTACCTTCTCACCCTGGGAAATCTAAGAAATCTTTCTATAGTTCTACTTGTACATCCGAAACAAAATTGCACAAACATGTCCATTGCAGCATTGTCTGTAATGGCAAAAGACTTAGGGAAAGCTAAATATCTATTCATATGGGATTGGTTAAAAATTAGGAGCAGAAACAAAACTAGGTAGCTGTTAAAAAAGTGAGATTATTTTATATTTGCTGATAAGGAATGATCTCTAAGATATAAGGGAACAAATCAAGGTACAGAGTGGTATATGGCCATTGATATTAAAATGTGAGTTTATAAATATGTGTTTATGTGTAAAGACTATCTCTTTAGTGGGTGGCTAAAGTGGGTTAAGCATCCAACTTTGGCTCAGGTCATGATCTCACAGCTTGTGAATCCAAGCCTGACATCGGGCTCTGTGCTGACAGCTCAGAGCCTGGAGCCTGCTGCAGATTCTGTGTCTCCCTCTCTCTGCCCTTCCCCTGCTCACACTCTGTCTTTCAATAATGAATAAATATTAAAAAAAATTTTTTTTTAAAAAGACTATCTCTGGAAGATGACACAAGGAACTGCTAACAGTGATTGATGCTGGGGAAGAAAATGGGATGGTTGGGTGGGATGGGAAGGACACTTACTTAGAACACTTATTTACTCTACCCCTTACTTTTGAATTTTTAAACATATGAACATATTATCTATTCAAACCAAAATAATTTTAACATTTCTTTAAGAAGTTCAAACTTTCAGTTATAAAATATTTAAGTCATGGGGATGTAATGTACAGCATAGGGAATATAGTTACTAATATTGTAACAACTTTGTATGGTGACAGATGGTAACTAGGCTAACAAGTGGGGATCATTTCATAATGTATAACAATATCAGATCATATGATGTACACTTAAAATGAATAGTATATTGTCTGTTAGTTATATTTCAATAAAAAAGTCTTAAGGATCACTTGTACTGATCAAGAATGTTGAGTAGTTGTAACCAATAGCATTGCTTTGGAACTTTGGGGCCCGTTCTGGGCTGATGTAAGAACATGGTGCCCTAAAGACTCACCCTTACTACTATACTGACAGGCTAAAGTCCAAAGAGGAAGGAAACCGCAAGTGGTTGCCCTTTGGGACAGAGTTGTCATGCATCGGTTGTCTGTGATGTCCCTGCCCTTGACACTGTGCCCCAGGTAACTGTTCTCACTGGGAGGGAGACCCAAGGAACACTGATTAGGAACAGGGTGCAGATGACAGTTCAGGGAGAAGAGACTTTGAAGAAGATGGTGGCAGAAGCCTGAGGCTGGGAGAATACAGACCTGCAGATGGTATTAATTGCTACTCCAACTCCCTCAGAGGCAGCTTATAGTGGTAGTACAGAGAAAAATGTTAGTTTATGGGTCACAGCCATTTTTCCTGAGGTTTAATATAGTGTCTAGGAATATGCATTTTTATTTATTTTTTTAAGTTAATTTGACAGAAAGAGAAAGGGGAGAGGGGCAGAGAGAGGGAGAGAGAGAATCTCAAGCAGACTCTACCCTGTCTGCGTGGATCCCAATGCGAGGCTTGAACCCACGAACTGTGAGATCATGACCTGCGCTGAAACCAAGAGTTGGATGCTCAACCGGTTGATTGAGCCACCCGGGTGCCCCAGAATATGCATTTTTTAAAGTGCCCTTGGGTTGGGGAGCTCGTCCTAGGAATCACTGGTCTCTTCCACCCTCCTTGTCGTATAAGTAAGACTCTCCCCTTTATCCCTTGAAATATCCATTCCTTGGGATATTTTTATAACTTCTGAAACCTTTTCTGGTGCTCTCCTCTTAAACACATGCTTTCTTTAGGTGATTGTTTCATCATGCCTTTGTCATCCTAGAGCCCACAAAGGGATACTAAATAGTAAGGTAGAGATTAGTAAAATGGAGAAAGCCAAGGTAGCAACTGAATTGTTAGTGGATTGTAGCTTTGGGAAGAACAGTTATATGCTGATATGAATTTAATAAGCAGTGGTTTGAATAGTTATGAGTTATACTAAAGAAAAGGAGAACTTTTGGTGATGATCATAGGAATCATGTTGCAAAATACTTTTTTAAAAAATTGTTATCATAAGTTTTAATTATCGTTATTATGGTTCTTTGAAAATTAGTTTGTTAAGTAAGTAGAAGATCCTAATTTCCAGTCAACTTGGGGTAAAGCAGTCTTCAGTCCCCTAGGTCAGCCCATCTCTGGCTGTTGCAAGGGTGCTGCCCTTCCCTCTCCCCACCCAGTGGCATTTTGTCTCTTTTCAGCTTCCGTTGCTGGCTCCTGCCCTTGCCACATGCAGGTCTCTCTCTCCCATCACTTCCTTCTCGCCCCCTCTTACCCCCTCGTTTCTGAAACCCCACAGAAGTCACTGTCCCCTACAACTCAGAGGCTCCTTCTTGTTCCCATTCCACGGTGGGTCTTCCCTTTGGCCGCCCCTTGTGGATTTTGTCCTCCCAAGTAGAACAGGAGCTCCTGTTTTAGGGCCAGTTTATACTTGCTCAGTAATTACCAGTTTATACTTCCTTATACTTGATCATTCTGGCATTGTCTAGTCCTGTCATCTTTCTCAAGGCCATCAATTTATTTGACAAAATATTTCTTGAGCACCTACTATGTGCCAGGCTCTGCTTTGAAGTCAGAAAAGGCCTCTGCGCTCATGCAGTTGACATTCTAATGAAGGAAGGCAGTCAATAAAAGCAAATGAAAAAAGACAGTCATTTGCTGTTTGGACAATAAAAGTGATTGATGGGGCAGAGAGCAGTTAATAGTGGTGGTGGGTGTATTTGTATCCTAGCCCTGCCATAATAAAGCACCAGGAACTGGATGGCTTAATCAATAGAAATGTACTTTCTCAGTGCTAGATGCTAGAAGTCCAAAATCAAGGTGTGTCCCTCCTTGTCTCCTTTACCTTCTGGTGGCCCCAGGCATTCCTTGACTTGCTGTGGCATAACTCAGTGTCTGCTTACCTTATTCCCATGGCCTTCTTTCCCCTGTCTCTGTGTTCGTGTTTCTCCTCTTTGAATTAGGACACCGGTCATGATGGATTAAGAGCTGACCCTACTCCAGTATGACCTTATCTTAACTACTTACATTGCAACAATTTTATTTCTGAATAAGGTCACATTCTGAGGTATTGAAGGGTAGGAATTCAGCATATCTTTTGGGGGGGATACAATTCAGTCCATAACAATGGACTTATTTGGGTGAACTGTCCAGGCAAAAGGCCTTGCTAGGTGGAGACATTTGAGCTGCACTTGAATGATGGGAAAGAGCAGGTTGTGAATAAATCTGGGTGCAGATCCTTTCCTGCCAGAGGGAACAGCAAGTGTGAGGGCCTGGGGAATGAGGCTTTTGGAGTCCAGGCTGCATACTTTAGGTTTTACACTCTTTAAAAGGATAAAAAGAGTGTCTGGTTTTGTCAGGTTACTTTTTTTAAAAATTTTTAAAAAGTTACTATCCATTTTGAGAGAGAGAGAGAGAGAGAGAGAGATAGAGCGAGCGAGCACACTGGGGTGAGGCAGAGAGAGAAGGAGAGAGAATCCCAACCAGGCTCTGTGCTGTCAGCGGATGCAGAGCTGAACCCAAAAACCATGAGATCATGACCTGAGCTGAAATCAAGAGTCAGACGCTTACCCAGCAGCCACCCAAGTGCCCCTTGGCAGGTTACTTTTATTAGTCAATAGGATTTTACTTTTGAACACTCTCAGACATTTTTACTTTTGGTGAAGCAACGACTGAAACAATTTTTCTTTAAAAATTAACTGCTCAAAAATCAGGCCTACAAGCAGTGGCTTATCATATTTTAAGAATTTTGTTGATTAAAAGTTTGTTTTGTATTTTAGTAATAGAATTCTCTACTATTTTTGGATTTATTAACCTAAAAGCCTTAAGTATAATAACATCTGAGAATTAAGCAGACTTTGTAGTAATAGAGATTATTTTCTAGAGATTAATTAAGGCTAAATATAGTCTTTAAAAATCTAACATCATATATTAAATTGTCATTTTCAACAAGATTGTAGCATTATTATAGTGGTCCTCTGTGACACTAATGCTAAGTACCATTAGTGTGATTTATGTTACATATTCATGAAAATTCTTAGTTTTCTTGAATTTAAAAATTGATTCAGACTACAGAAAAATCTATATGAAAATATAAATTTCCCAGGATAGTTACTCAAGAAAATTCCATGTTAGACTGGTAACATTCAGAAGTTAAGATGAGGTAACTTAAAATATTGTACTATTTAATGTAAAATTGATACTATGATATCTGCATTAGTATATTATATATGCATACTTTAGCCAGAACTTTGATGTGGTTAATACAAATATATTTGTTTATATTATAGAAAAAAATATGTTACTTATGAATAACAAGCTTCTGTGAAAAGTTTTGGATGAGTTCAAAAATGCTTATGTAAAATTAGATTGTTATAGAGAATGGCTATTTATTTTTTTTTAATGTTTATTTTTGAGAGAGAGAGAAACAGAGTGTGAATGGGGGAGGGGCAGAGAAAGGGAGACAGAATCCAAAGCAGGCTCCAGGCTCTGAACTGTCAGCACAGAGCCCGACGCAGGGCTCGAACCCACGAGCTGTGAGATCATGACCTGAGCTGAAATCGGCCGCTTAACCAACTGAGGAGAATGGTTATTTAGGTAAGGCTTAGTGTTATAAGCATACACTGGGGCCAAGGCTGCCTGGGTTCAAATCCTGCCTTGGCTTTGTCCAGCTGTGTGACTTTGAATAAAGTCAGTTAGCTCTTCTTTGGGGCACCTGGGTGACTCCGTTGGTTAAGCGGCCAACTTTGGCTCAGGGCATGATCTCTCGGTTTGTGAGTTCGAGCCCTGCGTTGGGCTCTGGGCTGACAGCTCGGAGCCTGAAGCCTGCTTCGGATTCTGTGTCTCCCTCTCTCTTTGCCCTCCCCTGCTCACACTCTGTCTCTCAAAAATAAATGTTAAAAATTTTTTTTTTTAAATTAGCTCTTCTTTGCTTTAGTTTCCTAAAATGGAAAACGTAAAAATAATGCCTAACACAGAGGATTGTTAGGAGGATAGAATGCGTTAATGCATATACATTTCTAAGAACAGGGCACATAGTAAGCGCTATGTAAGTACTAGCTGTTACTATTTTTACCATGTTAATGGAAAATTAACTACATTATTCATTAGTTAGAAACTTACCATGTAAAATGTAAATATAGTTGTAATGTCTTTTATATCTCGTTACAAATCAAAAGGTAATTTGAGAGAGATAAGAAAATTGTCAACAGTATTTGTAAGGCTCTGTTTTAATGTTACTAACCTGTTAAAAGTTTTTTATATGCTTACCCACTTAGTTGCTGATAACAATGACTATATTCAAGAGATTTTCTTAGGTCTTAAGGGAGAAAGAAAGATGATTTAGCTGTCAATCCTGCTTTGAAGAACCTGCCCATCCACTATGGGAAATAAGACATAACTTAGTATAATACCAAAAGTAGTGAGGTTAAGTGTCACACCAGGAATGTGATTTAGTGCTGTGAAGTATCCAAGGAGGTTTTGTGGTTAAGAGGGGCATGGATAAAAATTTAGGAACAGATGACCTTTTTAGGGAGTGGGAAGACCAGAAGGAGAAGTCTAGGGTGGAAGAGGAACAGATAGATGGATAGGTAAAAGACCGAGAGTCATGTCCCTGAGTCAAGAGAGGGAAGAATTTCTAGGAAGAGAAATGGGCTATCACAAATATAACAGAAGAGTCACGGAGAAGGAAGTTTAAAGAAAGACCATGAAAAGCATTCTCCTCCTCATCCTTCTTGGGGCCAGAGAGATTTGGTTGGGGATTTATGGACTTTTCTTGACAAAATAGCATATAATAGAATTTCTAGGACATGACAGAACTGAAAGAAGCACCAAGTCAGATAAGATACATTTATTTATATTGATGTGATTCATATATAGTAAAATTTCTAGTTTTCTTTTTTTTAATTCTCTAATTCTCTAATGGGCACTTTAAAGACTACCTACCATTTATAACATTTTTTGTCTGCCAAGCATTCTCCTAAACATTGGAAATGATTATCCTCTTGTTTAAAGCCTGCAGATGCTCTTGCAGTAGATATTGTTAGTTGCATTTTATGGATGAGGCAGCCATGGTCCAGACAGGAGGTGACCAACTCACAGTCCACTTGCACTAAGTGACCAAGGTAGATTCAAACCTGTCTGGCCCTGAAACCTGGTCTCTTAACCAAGTTTAAATGATAATTGTTCAGTAGCTTCAAGGTATTTTAGGTGCAGAGTTGTGAAGACCCAACTTTTACTGATGACCAGCCACAGTGACCTTGTTGCTGTTCTTTTAATAAGCCTGGATTATTCCCAATCCACTGTCTTGGCACTTGTTCTTTTTCTTTCTTTAGAACGCCTTTCCCCCTGGGCTCCTCCTCACCTTCCCCACATCAGGTCGTCAGCTCGAATATCAGAGAGGCCCTCCCCAGCACTCCTCTGACGTATGTTTATCACGCCCCCATGCATCGCTGTCTGAGAACATCTTCCTTATGTGTTTATTTGGTGTTTGCTTTTTTTTTTTTTTTTTTTTTTTTTTTTGGTCTCCTAACTTTCATTGTCTAGCTTAGTTATTGCTGTATTCCCAGAACCTAGTTCATGATGAGTGTTTAATATTTGTGGGATGAATGAGTACAAGATAGCTCAAAGATACAGGGTTTTAAATCATTGGTGAGATTCTGCAGGTTTGTGGAGATGTTAGAAATGACAGTTTATGTCAGTGATAGTTCCTTTTCTATTTAACATGTCTTTTTTCAATAACTTTGAATTAAAAACTAGGTGACATTTTAGAGGAAAGTACTAAAACTTTCTGCCATATTTAAAGTGATACAAGCTCATTGTAGAAAATTTTACAAATACAGAAAAGCATATTTAAAAATCATCATTAGCACCGTTTCTAGGGGCACCTGGGTGGCTTAGTCAGTTGCGCATCTGACTTTAGCTCAGGTCATGAGCTCACATTTCATGAGTTTGAGCCCTGTGTTGGGCTGTATGCTGCCAGTTCAGAGCCTGGAGCCTGCTTCGGATTCTGTGGCTCTCTGCCTCTCCCCTGCTCACCCTCTGTGTCTTTCCCTCTCTCTCAAAAATAAATAAACATTAAAAAAAATTAAAAAGTACTGTTTCTGGAAGCAAAATTTTAATGTTTGGATATACGTTTTCACTTCTTTACAGATTGCTTTCTTTAACTCAGCAATGAATCATGATTCTTTCTCGTCTCCTCCATTATTCTTCTAAACTTAATTTTAAAAGTAGACTTTATTTTTCAGAGAAGTTTTGGGTTTACAGCAAAATCGAGCAGAAAGCATCGAGATTTCCCATATACCCCTTCGCCCAAACAGGCCAAGCCTCCACTGTCAACACTCTGTACCAGAGTGGTACATTTGTGAAAATGGATGAATCTACACTGACACATGATCGTCACCCAAAGTCCATAGTTTTCAGTAGGGTTCACTGTACATTCTGTGGATTTGGACAAATGTGTAGTGACAAGTATACACCATTATAGTCTCCTACAGAATAGTTTTACTGCCCCCAAATCCTATGTGTTCCACCTAGTCATCTTTCCTCCCAACAACCCCTAGCAGCTACTAATCCTTTCGCTGTTTCTATAACTAAACTTAATTTTTTTAAGTTTATTTATTCACTTTGAGAGAGGGGGAGAAGGGGCAGAGAGGGAGAGAGAGAGAATCCGAAGCAGGCTCTGCGCTGTTAGCACAGAGCCCAACATGGGGCTTGAAGCCACAAACCACAAGATCATGACCTGAGCCAAAATCAAGCGTCGGACACTCTTAGCTAAACTCCGGGTGCCCCTAGCTAAACCTAATTTTTAACAGGTGCAGAATATTCTGTTTTATGCACGTGCTATGTTTTACTTATTCTAGTTGGACAGCTTGTTGGTTTTTCTGCATTATAAATAACCTGATGAATGGCCTTGTACATAGATTTTTGTTTACAACTCTGATTATTCCCCAAAATGGCCATATTGAGGATTAAAGACCTTTGTTACATATCCTGTAACAGCCCAAGCCTTCAGACACTTTTTAAAATCATTTTTCACTCCGGCTAAGAATGTATGAAAGGGCTAAGTAGAAAGAATTGTCCTGTTAGCTGTGAAAACATAGACACAATAATAATAGCTGATGTATGTCCGGTTCACTAGGTGCTAGCCATTGTTTTAAGCGCTTTCCTTGAATTAACTCATTAAATCCTCATGATAATGCTATTGGTTAGTATTATTATTAGCTCCATTTTAAAGATGAGAAAACTGATACACAAAGGGGTTAAGTAACTTGCCCAATGTTTTTCTTAACTGTAACGTAGGCCCGAAATCTCAGGTTATTGTGTCCAGTGTTTTGTGCTTTTCTGGCCCATAGTACAAACTTCACCAGAAGTATTCAGGATGGGAGGAGTAGCATCACAGACATATGAGAACAGAAATGATCATAGAGAATTTAATTGACTCTTGTTTTTCAGTTAATGGATAATTACTCAACTAGAAATTTCCTTCAGATTTTGACCTTCTCTAACTCACTTGGCATTTAGTACAACATTGATGTTAAGTGACTATTACTTAATGACAGTTTATAATTTTTAAAAAATTTTCTGAGAAGAGACTGGATGTAGCATACGTCCCTTCGTCGCTTTGCAGTCTTAACTCTGGGTTTGCTATTTTCAGTATATAAATGCTATCTGGCAAATAGTAAAATATAACCAGATTTATGATTTTTTTACCAAAATTATTATTTAAAATTTTTTTAATGTTTATTATTTTTGAGAGAGAGAGAGACAAAGAGCAAGCAGGGGAGGAGTAGAGAGAGAGAGGGAGACACAGAATCAAAAGCAGGTTCCAGGCTCCGAGCTGCCAGCACAGAGCCCGATGCAGGGCTCAAACCCACGGACTGTGAGGTCATGACCTGAGCTGAAGTTGGCCACTTAACCAACTGAGCCATCCAGGTGCCCCTGACCAAAATTATTAATCCCAATTGGTAATTAAAAGAAGGATAGGCAAAAACCTCACTTTTCTTAAAGCAAATGAGAGTTTCCATGTGACAGCATGTAAAAGCAGCATTTTAATTTTTAAAATCACTGTGGAAATGCTGCTTTAAACAAATAAAAAGAAATATTCTTTCCCTCCTTTCCACTGTTTTTCCCCACACCTCAACCATTACCCCTTCCACACATTTAATACTTCTGTTGATTTGGTCCTGAGGATGCTTGATATTTGCTGTATTTGCTGCTGTGAGTGCTTTTCTGGGCCTTTTTAGAAGATGGCAGACTTGTTCATTGCCTAGGTTTGGGGCTATATCCTATGGTTTCCTGGCTCACTGAGATATTGAGTCTTCAGCCTTTCACTGCCTTTGAGTGAGTGCTGAGATGTCATGGGGAGCCTCAGTGGGACTGATAACCATTAAGGGTTGTTTTTTATTTTTGCTTGTTAAATCCCCAAAACTAATGCTATTAAAGAGCTTTTCATAGAAATAGAAAGCTCTGTCTATTCATCTTTTTAGCTCCCACATCACATAGCCTTGTACATAGTGGGCATTCAGTAAGCGTTGTTGAATATATAATTTTTGTTAATTGGTTCATATAAAATTGCACTGTATATTGTTTGCTATTAGAAACGCTAATTATGGGTTTATTTAATTTGTATTTATACTCTAATCTTTGGTTCCATTGAAGAAAAAGCTTCTAGAATTTTTCCTTTAAACTTTAAAGGAAAACACATATTTGGATAAAACAGTGCTGTACTTCTGTTCTCAAATGTCCATTTATAGGGTAGCCAACTGACAATTATTTGCTTCTCTGTGAAAGAAATATATAAGAAAATACTTTGAAAAAAAAAGGAAAATCCTTTGAGAAAAATGCCTAATTGTTCTTTGTAAGCAGGCGACATATGTGAAATGACGGGTTTAGGGATACTAGTTTTCAAAGCCAACAGTAAAGTAAACAAAGGTTAACATGCATTTCTTTCAGTTGAAGATGCTAGAGCTTTTTAATTGCTTCCTTTTGGTTTAAAACAGTCCATTTGACATTTCTTTGCAAAGCAGTAATGTATGAGTTAAATCCAAGTAAGTTTCTGTTTCTTCAGACACTTTAAAAAACTATCCACAAACCTTTTTCCTTTTTCTTCTTCTGGTATAGGTATGATGACTGTGTTTACGACAGGAAATTAGCAATCACTTTTTGAGGGTGGTGGTAGAACGTTGACTTTGACGAGTTAGTTCACATCTGCCCCCACATTTTAGTTTAAAAATGCAGCTTGGATGATAATATTGCATCTAAAAGTACTTTGTACCAGGATGTGTCATGGGGAGAGGGAGTTACTTGATAATTTTATGAGGTTTTCCATGATTCCTTTGAATTTTCTTTCTAAACTGGATGGATTTTCTTTAGGAATTCCAAAAAGCTTTTAGAGGAATGTTCCTAAAATTGTATGCTTCACATACATTATTATTTTTTTGAGAATTAAAGTTAAATTCATCTCTCTGATTTGAAGATAGTTAAGAGTCATGATTAGTACTCTGTCTAAAGAAAATATTGGTAGGCAGTGTTGGGAGTTGGCAGGTGGTAGAGAGCTGATTTTCATAAAATCAGAATGACAACTTGAGAGGGAAAGAATGGCCATTCTTCAGAATAATGTTTTTGAGGGATTCCTCAGAATATTTTGGGACAGATGCCCAAAGTATCTGTCATTATATT
Organism: Cryptoprocta ferox; assembly: GCA_028646485.1. Taxonomy (NCBI): domain Eukaryota; kingdom Metazoa; phylum Chordata; class Mammalia; order Carnivora; family Eupleridae; genus Cryptoprocta; species Cryptoprocta ferox. Next base: position 54,555,333 of record CM053578.1, read on the forward strand.
TTCTTGTTGTCTAAATACCTAAGACTTAACTAGGACATTATCCAGCATTGCCCAAATCACAGAAAGGACCTTAGAAAACTTCTGGTCTGCCCCTCTTATTTTGTAGATGAGGAAACTGAGGTTCTGAGAGGTTCAGTGAAGTGTCCAAGCCAGTGCCAGTCTTACACTTATCATGAAACATCTGACTATTAATCTATCCAGACCTGGCAGGGCAGACATTAGAGTTGGTTTGCAAGTATGTATACAGATATGGAGAAAGTGCTGATGGAACCAGTGGTATTCTTTTTCATCCTGAGAAGTCTGTCTACTGATTAGGACTCATGGCTGTTCATCATCAGATATGATGTCAGCTTTAAAATCAAGTCACATTATAGGCACATATAGATCAATTGGTTTCCTATAGTTCTGGAGGCTGGAAGTCTGAGGCCAGGGTTCCAGTATGTTGGGTCCTGGTGAGTTTTTTTTTTTCCAGGTTGTAGTCATCTAATATCCTTACATGGCAGAAAGAGTTATGGTTTTCCTCATGTTTCTTTTGCTTGGGGTTCATTGAGTTTCTTGGATCTGTGGGGTTTTAGCTTTCAAGAAGGTGTGACAAATTTACACCATTATGTCTTCAAAGCTTTTTTTCTAGCTCTTCTTCACTCTCCTTTCCTGTGGGAGTCTGTATTTACCTGTATATTGGACTGCTTCAGGTTGTCTTACAGCTCACTGATACTCTGTTCATTTTTAAAAATTCTCTTTTCTCTCTGTTTCACTTTGGATAGTTACTATTGCTATGTCTTCAAGTTTAGTAATCTTTTCTTTGGCAATGTCTAAAATATTAATCCCATTCAGTGTATTTTTCATCTCAGACCTTGTAGTTTCCATCTCTAGAAGTGATATTTGGGTCTTTTGATTTTTTTAAAATTTATTTTTGATACAGACAGAGCATGAGAGGGGGAGGGGCAGAGAGAGAGGGAGACACAGAATCGGCAGCAGGCTCCAGGCTCTGAGCTGTCTGCACAGAGCCCGACGTGGGGCTTGAACCCACGAATGTGAGATCATGACCTGAGCCGAAGTCGGAGGCTTAACCGACTAAGCCACCCAGGCGCCCCTATTTGGGTCTTTTGAAATATCTTCCACATCTCTATTCAACTTTTCGAACATGCAGAATATAATTATAGCTGTTTAATGTCCTTGTCTGTTAATTCTAATATTTATATGGACTCTGGGTTGAGATTGATTGATTTATGTTCTTATTATGAGTCATATTTTCCTGCTTCTTTGTGTCCCTGGTATTTTTGATTGGATGCCATATATTGTGAATTTTATCTTGTTGGTGCTGGATATTTTTGAATTCCTGTGAATATTCTTCAACTTTGTTCTGTGATGCAGTTAATTTACTTGGAAATAGCTTGATTCTTTTAGGTCTTATTTTAAGATTTGTTAGGTAGGTCTAGAACAGTGCTTAATTTAGGGCTAATTATTCCCCAGAACTGGTTAAGGCCCTTCTGTGTACTTTGTCTAGTGTCCCCTGAATCATAAGATTTTCCAGTGTGGCACATGGGAGCAGGCACTGATCTTGATTCGGTGGGAGTGCAAGCATAGCACTGTAATCTCTAATCCTTTTTGATGTTTTTTTTTTTTTTTCTTCAACCTCCTTAATTTCCATATACCCATGAGCAGGACTCAGCCGAATTCTCAAGGAGAACTCTCTGCATATCTCCATAGTTTCCTCTCTGTGAAGCTCTCTCCTTTTCTTTGAACCATAGCTGCTTTGGTCTTTTGGACTTTCAGTAAGTCTGCTTGTACAATCTTAGACCTCACCTCACTTTCCCATCTTCCAGAGATCACTGTTCTTGTTGCTAGATGGTGTCTTGAAAACCATTTCTTCATATGTTTTTCCCAGTTTATGGTTGTTTCAGATAGAACGGCAAATTTCATCCTTGTTATTTTATCTTGGCCAGAAGTGGAAGTTCCCCTGGGTCTTTGGAGAGTGAAACAGACATAGAGATGAAATAGAGACCTTGAGAGATTGTCGCAAAGGTTCATATAGATGATGTGGTGAATGGGAAAGCATAGCTGAGGTGGTAAGAGTTTGTCCAGCAGTGTTCAGAAGCTTTGTTGATCGGCTACTGGCTTTATTGGTTCATTGATTATTCTTCTTTAGCCACTATTTATGTGTTTGTTTGTTTAGTTCCTGCTTTGTGTCAGGGCCCTGATGTACATTATTTCTCATTTCTGCAATAGGCCTGAAAGGTGTTGTTATTGATAATTCTTCAGCCGGCTCCACCTTCTTCCCACCCTCAGTTCCAGCTCTTCTCAGTATCGGAGATGAGGAAAATAGAAAGATGAAGTGACTGCCAAAGTCTTACAGCTCGTAAATTGTATAATCAACCTTCAAGCCCTATTCCTTGTAGCTTCAAAACTGATTGGTCCATACTACACACTCCTTGCCAACAGTGAGATTTGTGTTAAGAGAGTGACTAGGGAATTGAGCTTGTTGAAAAGGGAGAGGTTCCAGGAACAGCTCCTGACTAACTAGATCAGGAAAGGAGTGTGTCAAAGATGAGGGCTGATGGATGGGAAGAACAGTCTCAGAGGCCTTAAGGTCTCTGTGGTGTTGACTTTGGCTGAGATGATGTTAAAGGAATAAGGGAGCATGTAGTTAGCCCTGGATGATGGCAATGAAAGTGATGTGGAAGAAGTCCCCACAATTGTTCCTCCTCTTCTAATTAATCTTGGATCTCCAATAACAGCTCCAGATAGGTTGTAGAACTGAAAAAGTTAAAACATCAATGCTTTTAGAAAAGAAATAAGAAAAAAATTTTTTTAAAGACATAAAGAATACTCATCATAAAGGAAAGCAATGTTAAATTTGACTGTAGTACAGTTATTTTTATCAAAAACACTGACAGAGAGCAAAAGAGCAAGCAGCAGAGTAGAAGATATTTCCAGTACATATATTCAAATCATTTTTGGGTCAGCCCCTTGGACAAATGGGAAGTTAAAGGTAGTCATTTATTGAAACACTCAAATGTTTCATTCTGTCAGAAATTCATTAACAAACACAATGGCTTTGTATATTTCCAGAATTGTTTGTCTAATCCTCTTAAGGGCATTATGCCACTAAGCAGCACAGCTAAGTGTTTGATCAGTTTTAATTAGAATGATCATTTGTCACACTTTAGAAGCATTTGGCTGTTGGCTATCGAAGTATCAGAGAATGGGCAAAGAAGTATTAATTCTGCCATCTTTAAAGTTATAAATGTTAAAACTAGCTACAATTGAATCAGTATGGAACCTTCAACTATTCTAGTTCACTCAGTATGCTGAGTAATCAGATTATACATCTAATTTTCCACAGTAATTTTTTGTTAATATATGAAGGCCATGTGACTAGGATTTATTTTATTGGCTATTTTGAGAAAGTTACCATCTAATTTTTGTCTTGTATGAAGGCTTAGAGTGTTTTCCAATAGGTAGAATGCAATTTAAAAAGTCCTTTTTGGGTTCTGTATGGGTGAAAAGCTATTGTATATTATGTCAACACAATATATGTCAACGGGATCGAGAACTCCCAGATTAAGTGAGAACTCAGGGATTATAAGACATAGCAGTAAGACTGAGTCCACAAGCTGCATGTGAAAACAGTGTCATTACTTGATAGTTTTCTTCTATAGACAGCAGACCAGTGGGACAAAATGTCAGAGCATAAAACCATGAGGCCAAAAGTAGTTCACCCTATATACCAAGTGATATTACTATTCCTTAAGGTTTTTAAGGTGAAGAGAGAGAAAACTGGATTCATTTTGAATCTCTTAAAAAGGATTTAATTTAGTCACCAAAGGCTTTTGTAACATCTTCACCAACTTTCCCTTATAGGAGTTGGTTTTTGTTTTTGTTTTTAATGAGAAAAAAAAAAGGTATAACTGGTGGGTTCCTTCATATAAAGGTGTGGCCCCTGTGTGTGCTGGCATAGCGTGGTGGTAGCTTAGTTTCCTATGGCTGCTATAAAAAATTGCCACCAACTTGGTGGCTTAAAACAATACAGATTTGTTCTCTCGTAGTTCTGTAGGCCAGAAATCCAAAATCGGTTTCACTGGGCAAAATCATGGGGTTGGTAAGGCCACTCTCCCTGCAGAGGGCCTAGGAGAGAATCCCTTCCTTGCCTCTTCCAGTTTCGGCACTCCCAGCATTCTTTGGTGTTTCTTAGCTTGTGGCCACATCTTCCTAAATCTCTGTCTCATCTTTACATCACCCTTTCCTCTGTCTGTGTCTTCTCTTATGGTCTGTCAAAACTCCCTCTGCCTCTCTCTTCTAAGTATACCTGTAATTTCATTTAGAGCCCACCCAGGTAATCCAGGATAAGCACCTCTTCTCCATATCCTTAACCATGTATTTTTTCCCATATGAGATAATATTCTCTCTTTGGCCCTATAAGATAACATTCACAAGTTCTGGGGATTAGAAAGTGAGCATATCTTTGGGGAGCTGTTTTTCAGCCTACCACCGTTGGTTTTTCCAGCTGTGAGTACACCTGCCACCAGGAGATGCCTGCAGAGGTACATTAGCAAACATCTGGATGCCATGAGAATGTAAGGGATGTCACCTGTGAGAACCCCAGGTGTGCTGGGATGGAGTCATTGCTCCTGGGTCTGTTCGAAGAGAGGAAGAGGTGGAGATGGAGTGAATATTTTGAAAGAATCTTCAGGGGAAAGTATCAAACATTCAGGAAACTTTCTAAAGCTATGTAGTAACTTGTTTAGAAAGTCTAATTTAAGTGTTAATGACTTTCAGCTAATATTGAGAATACTTTTTCTTTCTCAGCTGTTTGATGGTTAACACATATTAACCAAGATATGGAGAGTGGGTTTAGAGAAGTTACATTGATGAGTAGCTAGGTTTTATTAGAAACTTAGCATTATCCAATACTTTCACTGTCATTGCTCAGTTTGGTCTTAAGCCTTTTTTAAAAATTATTGACAGGCACTTAAAAAATGTGCAGGCTTAGGGGCGCCTGGGTGGCTCAGTCAGTTAAGCCTCCGACTTCAGTTCAGGTTATGATCTTGCAGTTCCTGAGCCTGAGCGCCGCATCGGGCTCTGTGCGGACAGCTCAGAGTCTGGAGCGTGCTTCAGATTCTGTCTCCCTCTCTGTCCTTCCCTCTGCTCACACTCTGTTTCTCTCTTTCAAAAATGAGTAAACTTCAAAATAAATTTTTTTAAAATGTGCAGGCTTTGTTCTAGGCACTTTTTACATTTATCATATTTTATTTCTTTTTATTTTCATTTTTTAAATTCATAATAACCCTAGGAGATCAATAACCATTATCCCTGCTTTACAGACTTATGTGTAAAGAAACTGAGGCACTGAGAAGTTAAGTAATTTGTTCATGGTCACATAGTTAGTAATGGATTACCAGTATTTGAATTCAGAGTCTATAATCTTAACTATGTGCCAGAGGTTGGCAAGATTTTTTAAAAAGGGCCAGATGGTAATTATTTTAGGCTTTGCTAGCCATAAAATCTCTAGTGCAGCTATTCAGCTCAGCTGTTGTAGTAGTAAAGCAGCCATAGATAATTTGTAAATGAATGGATGTGGCTGTGTTCCAATAAAACTTTATTTACAAAACTAGTCTGTGGGCCAGTTGTGGCCTGTGACCCCATAGTTTTCAGCTTCTGTGCTGTGCTGTACAAAGATGTTTTTTGTTTAGTGTTTTAATTTTGTGTTTTCAAATAGCTCTAGACTTACAGAAAAGTTACAAATGTTCAACAAGCTTTCCTGGTCAACCTTCACCCCTTCACCCCCTTTAAAAAATGTGATCCTTTTTCCGTTCAAAGATCCAACCTGGGATTCTCTCACATTGCATTTTGTTATTATGTCTCCTCCAATCCACGACAGCTTCTTTGTCTTTCCCCATCTCTGATTACCTTGACACTTTTGAAGAGTACTGCTCAGATATTTTGTAGGATACCCTCCAATTAAGGGTGGTCTGAATTTTTCTGATGATTATAACGAGGTTATGAATATTTGGCAAGAATACTATGTAGGTGATATTGTGCCTTTCTCCAAGCATCGTATCAGGAGATGCTTGATGTCAGTATGTCTTATTATAGGTATTATAGGTAATGTTGGTAATGTTGACCTTGATCACCAAGTTAAAGTGGTATCTGCTGGGTTTCTCTGCTACAAAGTTGCTATTTTTCCCTTTGTGATTAATAAGTAGCTTGGAGGAGAGAGTTTGAGAGTAGGCACATATCCTGTTTCTCTTTAACCTTTTTCACACTAATTTTAGTATCTACCAGTAGCTCTTGACTATGATACTTATTACTGAGGTGTGCCCCTAATGTTGAGAGATGTCTCTGTTCTGTGAGAATGAGCTGTCCCTTCTCCCTTGTTTATTTAAGTATTTATGTCAGTATAGACTCTTGGATATTTACTTGATTGTGCAGGTTATAACTCAGTTCTAACATTATTTACATTGTTTCTCAAATTGTTGAAACTTTGGCCACTGGGAGCTCTTTTCTTTTTGCACAGCGCCTTATACTTTAACCAAAAATAACAATAGTTTTCTTTTCTCCCTTATCTGATTGCCTCCTCCTCAGAAACAATCACTGTCACCCATTTCGCTAATTATTTTGATATTACTTTCCATATCTTGAAGTTAAATATATTACTAATTTATTTTTTCATTGTAGGAATTACATATTAATTACATATTAATTTCTTACCATGGAACATTAGTATTAACTTTTTCCTGACAGCTTTTCCCCACAACCAACTTCCTGTCGTCCATCACTTCGGTGAGGTTATATTTTAGTTAGATCAGTATTCAGTATTTATATTACTTTGACTATGAAAACACACTTACTTCACTGCTGAGCCGTGGAGTAGACCATGATTACTTTCTCCTATAAAATTTTTGCTTTGCTTTAGTTGATAATTATGGTTTTTGTGCTTTGCTTATTAGTCTTCTATGTATCTATCATGAATTTAACCCCAGCTTTTCATCAACTGTCAAGGCTTTGCTTCTCAAATTGTGATTTTTGACCCAGCAGGCTTGGCATCACCTGGGAACAGATTAGAAATGCAGAAACTCAGGCTGAACCTGACCATCTGTATTAGAATCCACATTTTAACAAGATCCCTTCCCACATTAAACCATAAGAAATCTGGTATACATTTCCTCTAAAGATAGTTACTTATATCACCACAGCTTTCTGGCTTTTACTTGTCTAGCTGGGCTGCCTTCTGTACTCAGCAGGGCACATCTGTCGTCCCATTTTTCTCTTTCATGTTTTCCAGGGACTCACCCCCACCTTTCCCTCCCTCTCTCTTTCTCTCTCCCCCCTCCCCCACTTTCCCTCTCTCCTCTCTCCCTCCATCTTTTTTTTTTTTTTTACCTCCTCCAAAGATTTAATATGTACAATATGAAGAACTGTTTTTAACAATGTGAAAACAGTCAAGTCTGGTGCTAAAAGGATACAGATTTCTTAAGTGTATTGTCCAGGTAAATTCTTAGTAAATTTGTCTGCTTGTTTTTCATCTCTGACAGAGTTATGTTAAAATCGACCACTGTAATTCTGTATTTGTCAATTTCTCCTCCTAGTTCTATCAATTTTGCTTTATAAATTTTAGAGCATTATTACTGGGTGCATACAGTTTATGATTGTGCTGTTTTTTTTATTGCTTGACCCCTTTATCAGTAAGAAATACTTTTAAAAAACTCTATTAATGACTTTGCCTTTAGGTCTATTTTGTGTGGTATTACTCTAGCTAAACCATTAAACTTTTCTGTGTCTAAATTGTATTTCTTCCCTTCTCCCTGGTGGTTAGTGCTGAGAGTGCAGAGTGTGTGCTCCAGGCTTGGAACACATATTTATTATTAAAAAAAAATCTAAAAAGATCTTTTTTAAAAAAAACCCAAAATTAACAAAAAATCTGCGTCTCCTCCGCCGGAGACTTTTATTTATTTTTTTCTTCCTCTTTTATAAAATAACCTGGTGAAGCAGCCGAGACCCACCTGCCTGCCTGCCTGCGACCCCGCATCAGCTCCAAGAAGGAACGAGACTGAGGCCTTCCTGCTGCCTGGACCCAACACCGCCACCCTCGCTCCTCAGCCGGCAGCCAGCAACCAACAGCCAGCAGCAGCTGATCGACCCCATTTTGCAGCCGTTGAGTAGTTTTCGATTCCAGTTGATTTTTGTCCCTCTGCACTTGCCCCCTCTCCCCTCCCTCTGGCACCGACCCCCTAGCCTCAGCACTTTCTGTCCTCCTTTTATGGAGTTGCGGACCGTGGCCCTGTGGGCAGCCATGCTGAGATGAACCCCAGCACCCCCAGCTCCTCCATGGCCTCGCTCTACGTAGGGGACCTACACCCCGATGTGACTGAGGAGATGCTCTACAAGAAGTTCAGCCCGGCCGGGCCCATCCTCTCCATCCGGGTCTGTAGGAACATGATCACCCGCCGCTCCTTGGGCTATGCGTATGTGAATTTCCAGCAGCCGAGAGACGCGGAGCATGCTTTGGACACCATGAATTTTGATGTTATAAAGGGCAAGCCAATACGCATCATGTGGTCTCAACGTGATCCATCACTTAGCAAAAGTGAAGTGTGCAACATATTCATTAACAATTTGGACAAATCCATTGATAATAAAGCACTGTATGATACAATTTCTGCTTTTGGTAACATCCTTTCATGTGAGGTCATTTGTGATGAAAATAGTTCCAAAGGTTATGGATTAGTACATTTTGAGACACAGGAAGCAGCTGAAAGAGCTATTGAAAAAATGCATGGGATGCTTCTAAGTGATCACAAAGTATTTGTTGGACGATTTAAGTCTTGTAAAGAACGAGAAGCAGAACTCGGAGCTAGGGCAAAAGAGTTCACCAATGTTAACATCAAGAATTTTGGAGAAGATATGGATGATGAGTGCCGTGGGGATCTCTTTGGCAAGTTTGGACCCGCCTTAAGTGTGAAAGTAATGACTGATGAAAGTGAAAAATCCAAAGGTGTTGGATTTGTAAGCTTCAAAAGGAATGAAGATGCACAGAAAGCTGCAGATGAGAAGAATGGGAAGGAGCTCAATGGAAAACAAATTTACATTGGTCAAGCTCGGAAAAAAGTGGAACGGCAGATGGAACTTAAGCACAAATTTGAACAAATGAAGCAAGATTGGATTACCAGATACCAGGGTGTTAACCTTTGTGTGAGAAATCTTGATGATGGTATTGATGATGAACGTCTCCGGAAAGAGTTTTCTCCTTTTGGTACAATCACTAGTGCAAAGGTTATAATGGAGGGTGGTCGCAGCAAAGGGTTTGGTTTTGTATGTTTCTCCTCCCCAGAAGAAGCCACAAAAGCAGTTACAGAAATGAATGGTAGAATTGTGGCCACCAAGCCATTGTATGTAGCTTCAGCTGAGAACAAAGAAGAGCGCCAGGCTCACCTCACTAACCAGTATATACAGAGAATGGCAAGTGTCAGAGCTGTGCCCAATCCTGTAATCAACCCCTACCAGCCAGCACCTCCTTCAGGTAACTTCACGGCAGCTATCCCACAGACTCAGAACTGTGCTGCATACCACCCTCCTAGCCAGATTTCTCAACTCAGACCAAGTCCTCACTGGACTGCTCAGGGTGCCAGACCTCATCCATTCCAAAAGATGCTCAGTGCTATCTGCCCAGCTGCTCCTAGACCACCACTGAGTACTATGAGACCAGCTTCTTCACAGGTTCCACAAGTCATGTCGACACAGCGTGTTGCTAACATGTCAACACAGACAATGGGTCTACGTCCTACAGCTGCTGCTGCTGCAACCACTCCTGCGGTCCACACCATGCCACAGTATAAGTATGCCACCGGGGTCTGCAATCCACAGCAATATCCAAATGCACAGCCACAATTTACCATGCAGCAGCCTGCTATTCATGTACAAGGTCAGGAGCCTTTAACTGCTTCCATGTTGGCATCTGCCCCTTCTCAAGAGCAAAAGCAAATGATGGGTAAGCGGCTCTTTCCTCTAATTCAAGCCATGCACCCTACTCTTGCTGGTAAAATCACTGGCATGTTGTTGGAGATTGATAATTCAGAACTTCTTCATATGCTTGAGTCTCCAGGGTCTCTCCGTGCTAAAGTTGATGAAGCTATAGCTGTACTACAAGCGCACCAAGCTAAGGAGGCTGCCCACAAAGCCATTAACAGTGCCACTGGTGTTCCAACTGTTTAAAATTGATAAGGGGGGTGATGGGCATGGAGGAGGGCACTTGTTGGGATGAGCACTGGGTGTTATATGGCAACCAACTTGACAATAAACTAAAAAAGAAAATAAGTAAATAAAATTGATCAGGGACTGTGAAAAGAAACCCGTGCTTCACCGAAGAAAAATATCTAGACGTCGAAAAACTCAAACATTATGGAAAAAACACATTGCAAAATATAAAGGAAAGGAAACGTTGAACCTTATGTACTGAGCAAATTCCAGGTCTAGCAAACATAATGCTAGTCCTAGATTACTTATTGATTTAAAAACAACAAAACACAAAAAAAATAGTAAAATATAAAAACAAATTAATGTTTTATAGACCCTGGGGAAAAGAATTTTCAGCAAAGTACAAACATTTAAAGCATTCCTTTCTTTAATTTTGTAATTCTTTAAGAAGGGCATTATATCATACTTAAGGGGTCTATCCACCAAGAAGACATAACAGTTGTAAACATTTATGCTTCAAATGTGGAAGCACCCAAATATATAAATCAATTAATCACAAACATAAACTCATTGATAATAATACCATAATAGTATGGTATACCAAAGCAGGAGGCATCACAATCCCAGACTTCAAGCTGTATTACAAAGCTGTAACCATCAAGACAGTATGGTACTGGCACAAGAACAGACACTCAGATCAATGGAATAGAATAGAGAACCCAGAAATGGACCCACAAATGTATGGCCAACTCACCTTTGACGAAGCAGGAAAGAATATCCAATGGAATAACAACAGTCTCTTCAGCAAGTGGTGCTGGGAAAACTGGACACCAACATGCAGAAAAATGAACCTGGATCACTTACTTACACCATACACAAAAATAAACTCAAATTGGATGAAAGACCTGAATGTAAGACAGGAAACCATCAAAATCCTCAAGGAAAAAGCAGGCAAGAACCTCTTTGACCTTGGCCGCAGCAACTTCGTACTCAGCATGTCTCCAGAGGCAAGGGAAACAAAAGCAAAAATGAACTATTGGGATCTCATCAAAATAAAAAGCTTCTGCACAGCGAAGGAAACAATCAGCAAAACTAAAAGGCAACCGATGGAATGGGAGAAGATATTTGCAAACGACAAATCAGATAAAGGGTTGGTATCCAAAATCTATAAAGAACTTATCTAACTCAACACCCAAAAAACAAATAATCCAGTGAAGAAATGGGCTAAAGACATGAACAGACACTTCTCCAAAGAAGACATCCAGATGGCCAACAGACACATGAAACAATGCTCAATGTCACTCATCATCGGGGAAACACAAATCAAAACCACAATGAGGTACCACCTCACACCTGTCAGAATGGCTAAAATCAACAAGTCAGGCAACAACAGATGCTGGTGAGGATGCAGAGAAAGAGGATCTCTTTTGCACTGCTGGTGGGAATGGAAACTGGTATAGCCACTCTGGAAAACAGTATGGAGATTCCTCAAAAAATTAAAACTAGAACTACCCTACAACCCAGCAACTGCACTACTAGGTATTTATCCAAGGGATACAGGTGTGCTGTTTCAAAGGGACACATGGACCACAATGCTTATAGAAGCACTATCAACAATAGCCAAAGTATGGAAAGAGCCCAAATGTCCATCGACGGATGAATGGATAAAAGAGATGTGGTATATATAGACAATGGAGCATTACTCAGCAATCAAAAAGAATGAAATCTTACCATTTGCAACTACATGGATGGAACTAGAGGGTATCATGCTAAGCGAAATTAATCAGTCAGAGAAAGACAAATATGTGACTTCACTCACATGAGGACTTTAAGATACAAAAAGATGAACATAAGGGAAGGGAAGCAAAAATAATATAAAAACAGGGATGGGGACAAAAGCATAAGAGACTCAAATATGGAGAACAAACAGAGGGTTACTGGAAGGGTTGTGGGAGGGGGGATGGGCTAAATGGGAATCTACTCCTGAAATCATTGTTGCCCTATATTCTAACTAACTTGGATGTAAATTAAAAAAATAAAATCCATCACACCTAAAAAAAAATTGTATTTTTTTTAATTTTTTTAATGTTTTATTTTATTTTTGAGAGAGTGAGAGACAGCATGAGCAGGGGAGAGTCAGAGAGAGAGGGAGACACAGAATCCAAAAACAGGCTCCAGGCTCTGAGCTGTCAGCACAGAGCCTGACGCGGGGCTTGAACCCACGAACCATGGGATCATGACTTGAGCTGAAGTCAGATGCTTAACTGGCTGAGCCACCCAGGTGCCTCAAATAAATTGTATTTCTTATAAGCAGCATAAAGTTAGGTTTCTTTTCCACTCTGAAAATCTTTGTCTATTTGTTTAAATATTTAATCCATTTACATTTTAAGTGATTATTGATATATTTGGAATTAAATCTATTTCTATGTCTTTTTTTCTTTCTTCTTTAGCCTCCTTTGCATTAATCCAATATTTTTTTATTGTTCCATTCTCCACTTCCCTCCATTTCTTTAACGTAGCATACCCTTCATTAGTTTCCTGAGGCAAAGTTTTGATACTTTAAATGTCTGTAATATTTTTACACTATTCTTATTCTTTATTGCTGGTTTGACTGGACATAGAATTCTAGGTTGGAAATAATTTCTCTTCAGAATATTCTGAACCTTGGGGGGTGTTCTAAGTCCCTTAGGTTGAAATGTTTCTGTTAAGAAGACAAAAGCTATTCTAAAACCTCATTTCTAAAAATCTAATCCCAGTTTACTTTCTGTCTGGCAGTAGTTTTTTCTTTTTTTTTGAATTCAATTTTTTTCTGAGTCTTTGGTAGGCTAATTCATTCTGGAAAACTCAGGTTCTTATCATCTGAAACATCTTTAGTTCTGTTCTCTCTCTCCCTCCCTCGCTCCCTCTCTCTCTCTTTGGAATTCTTTTTATTTGAGTATTGGGCTTACAGAATTCACTGGTTCTCTCATTTTCTTATCTTTTCTCATATTTCTTCATTTTGAATCTTTGTGCCCTAGCTTCTGGAAGATTCCCTCAGGCTTATTTTTCAGCCCTTCTATTGAATTTTTTGTATCTTGATTTCTTTTTTTCCCTTAACCAGGGAAAAAAGGTTGTTTATAACAACCTTTCTTGTTTTGTGTATATAGTATCTTCTCTTACCCCCTAAGGATTTTCCTTGTACAACCTCTAATTCCTTCATATTGCTTCCCTTATGCTTGCTGGTTGGCATGCCTTTCATGTTAGAGGTCCCCCTTAAATATCTGGTGATGCTTGATTAGTTACTCTTATTTAATAATGAGTCCCCAGGGAGCTGATTTGGAAGCTCCCAGAACTCAAGTGTGGCTTCTAAAGTGAAGGCTTCAGACAGAACCAGTTCAGTTCCTTGAGGAAGCATGCCCCAACGAACATAGCGATATCTTTAGGTTTTTCTTGTTGGTCAGGACAGATTTTATAGAGAATAATCTCCCAAGATTCTACTTGAAGGCCTTGGCGTGGCTGCCATTTCTTCTTACCTACTAAATAACTTAAGTGGCTTTTTAAGACATAAGACCTTTTGCCTTTTTTGCCCCTTTTCATATTATTGCTGTATGTAGCATTGTATTAAAAAGTAAAAGCTATAAAAAATTAAAAGTAAAAAAAGTAGGGGCACCTGGGTGGCTCAGTTGGTTAAGTGACCAACTTCAGCTCAGGTCATGATCTCATGATTCCTGGGTTCGAGCCCCACGTCAGGCTCTGTGCTGACAGCTCACAGCCTAAAGCCTGCTTCAGATTCTGTGTCTTCCTCTCTCTTTGCCTCTCCCCTGCTCATACTGTCTCTCTGTCTCTCAAAAAATAAATAAACATTAAAAATTTTTAAAAAAAATAAAAATTAAATCAACAAAGGCTTTCAAACTGACCTTCCCCTAAAATTAGGGCAGACTAGCATTTTACTGTTAGATGATTCAACCTAAGGATATTATTTGATGGCCATCTTTTGAATATTATGGCTTGATAGATTTTTAAGTTTGGACATCAATTTAGAAGACCAGTGTAGGGTTTAGAAGACTAATGTAGGAGCATCTGGGTGGTGCAGTTGGTTAAGCATCCGACTCTTGCTTTCGGCTCAGGTCATGATCTCATGGTTCATGAGATTGAGCCTCGCGTTGGACCCCACACTGACAGCAGGCAGTTTGCTTGGGATTCTCTCTCTCTCCCTCTCTCTCTCTCTGCTCCTCCCCCACTTGTACACGCGCTCTCTCAAAATAAATAAATAAACCTTAAAAATTTTTTTGAATTGAAAAAAGACTAATGTATGCACAGTATGTCTTATGTACCCTGGACATAGAAATGACCACTGTCTCTCTCCTGGAATAGAGCAGAGGCTATGATAGGGAGTGGAATGAGGACAGTTACCTGGAGCCAAGCTACTAAGTCCAAGTAGGGTGTGACTATATGGATAGACCAAGATACAAAGTCCAGGAAGTTCTGAACCTAGTAAATCCTAGGAAGGCTGGACAGAGGAACTGCCTGTGTACAAACAGGGGAGTAACCGCATGGCTTTCTATATGGCTTCAGAGACTTTGGATAGCAGTATGTCCTGAAAGCTCAAGGGTCTTCAGTCTTTGATTAATATCTGACCTTACTTAGGACCCACCTCTTAGGTTGTCCCTGACTCCAAAACTACCTTTCCCCTCAGGGCTCCTGCCAGAACATGGTTGCTTCCAGCACTTGCTACTTACTTCCTGTCCACAGACTGATGTCATTTTGGTAAGGAATCCCTAACCCTCCTCTATCCCTATAGCCCTGCCAGAGCTTGAGTCTTTGCCTTACCCTACTCTCAAGTACCCCCCACATCTTATCTTTGGATTCGACGTGTTACATGAAGCCTCTGGTCCTGACACGCAGCTGCTGTCCTGCATTACCTTTCTGCCCAGCTTCCCAGCTTGGAGCCAGATGGGTTCTTTCCCTGCGACGAGGAGTGGCTCTTCGTCCATTCTGGGACTGCTGCAGAGGAAAGATCCATTCTTGAATCCTAAATTGTGCTCAGTGTATTTTCTTCCCAGAAGTGTTGTTATAAGTGTGGAGGTTCCTCAAAAAAATATCAGTAAAACTCCCCTATGACCCAGCAATAGCACTGCTGGGGATTTACCCAAGGGATACAGAAGTGCTGATGCATAGGGGTACATGTACCCCAATGTTCGTAGCGGCACTTTCAACAATAG
>CM053578.1:54571227-54601329 GCA_028646485.1 Cryptoprocta ferox
GGAAGGGGAAGGGGGAAAGGTAAAGGGGGGGTGATGGTCATGGTGGAGGTCACTTGTGGGGAAGAGCACTGGGTGTTATATGGAAACCAACCTGACAATAAACTATAAAGTTAAAAATAAAATAAAATGTGAAAAAAAGTGTTGTTATAAATGGTGGTTAGGAACTCTAGTTACGCGCTATTATGGTTAGCACATGGCCTGTGCTCCACCATTTATAACACAATTTTTAAGGAAAAAATATGTTTCAAGTTCTAGGTAATAGACTTGAAAAGCCAACTGTCTGGCACAAGTCCCATTGATAAATTGGGGACTGCCGTATAACAACGTGCAAAGGAGGAAAAATGTTGTCATCAAATATTCATTAAGTTCCCACTTGTGCATCATGCTGTTGTGACTGCCGGACGTATGGGCCTCTGCTGGGCCTGTTTTTATAAGCCATAATAAGGCCGCCTTACAGATTGCCCTCTGCACCTCAGCACACTGTAGCGCTTTCTCTGACACATCTTGTGTCGCACTAATGGGAAGGATTAAGGCAAGAAGCATTCCTAGTCTCAATATGTGCCATTTTAATTTAAATGTGGTCTTTCCTAGAGCCTAAGGTCTTTTAGTCACTGAGCCTGTACTAATTTGTTTTATTCTTTTGGGCGCTGGGGCGCTCTTAGAACTTTTTTAAATTAGTACTTTCTATCAGTTCAGTGTTTTCTTTCAAGCGAGACACTCTTAGAATAATGTGACACAAAGCGATTTTCAAAAGATTAAAGCAGTGTATTCTAATGTGATCCTTACAAATAATTGCCTGAACTAATTATACATAAAGGGCCAAGCCATTAGTGTTAATAAGAAGTGACTTCGGAGAGTACAGTTTGACCCAAGGACTGAATAACTACTGCAAACAGTAATCAGTGAGGTGGTATCCAATGCATACAACACTTTTAGCTGGAAATTATTCTGGTCCATTCCAATTGGGTTTTCCTTAAGTTGTTATTCTTACACTTGGTTATTCCTTGTCAGTGCAAATGCACCCTCTTCTGAGCGTGGAGACTGAACTAAAATAGCTCGCAGAAAAGTTTTTGTATAAATAAATGTGTATTCTGTGAACATTGATCTTCCTGATGGTTCCTCTTCTGGCTCTTTTCTCCACTCACTTGAAATGTCTGTGCTCTCGGGGCTCTATCTTGGGTCTTCTTCCCACCCTATGCTCCTTCCCTGTTTGACCTCATCGTGTTTTGACTCTGCTAGCAAATACCTCATATTTATCTAGACTGAATATCTTCTGGATTCCAGATGCAAATTTTCACGTGAGTATCCTGTAGGAATTGCAAACCTGTGAAAGCCCAAAACAACCGTGATCTCCTCTCCCAAATCCACCCTCTCCCCTGATCTTGCCTCTTCAATTTAGGAAGTGATCCAACACAACTCCCTGTCTTGTCTATTTTCTTCCTACCATTTAACAAAATTTTTTTTAATGTTTTTTATTTACTTTTGAGAGAAAGAGAGAGCATGGGCAGGGGAGGGTCAGAGAGAGAGGGAGACACAGAATCTGAAGCAGGCTTCAGGCTCTGACCTAGCTGTCAGCACAGAGCCTGATGCGGGGCTCGAACCCACGAACTGTGAGATCATGACCTGAGCCGAAGCCGGACGCTTAACCAACTGAGCCACCCAGGCGCCCCAATTTCCTACCATTTTTGTCTATCCCCATCACCCTGCCCTTGTCCGTGCCCCCATTGTCTCCTTCCTGCACTGCAGCAAAAGCCTTGTAACTGTCTCCTCAAATCCAGTTTGCCTCCTTCCAAAGTATACACAGCTGCTAGCAAAATATTAAGGCACAAATCTGATCATGTTATCTGCTTTAAAGTGTGAAGCGATTACCCATTGCTGAAGACCAGCATCTTTCACTAGTGGGGTCATTTGATCTTGTATGCTCTTCATCCCTAATTCACAACAGCCCAGAGTTGCTGGCCATCTTTCAGGTGCTTGAATTCATTTAGATCCTTCCTTGTGCAAGGCCTTTAGATGGCTCCCTGGGCCTGGAATGCTCTTCCTCTTATGCTCTGCCTGGTTCCTGCCTACTTACCCTTCTAGTCTTAGAGTCAGTATAATTCCTCAGTGATGATGTTCCCCAAAGCCCTCCCCAGTTGGTTAGATTCCCCTATTTAAATATGCCAACAGCATCCTGTATTCGCTAGCACTCATCATAATTATAATTAAATGAATATTTGTATAATTACTATTTTGATGCCTGATTATCCTACTATCCTGTAAACTCCCTGAGAGCAGGGGCCATGCCTGTCTGGCTTACCATTCTCTCCCCAGTGCCTTTCATAACAAATATTTGCCAAATGAATGTATAATGAATGCAGTTGGACAGAAGCCGTGGCATATGTTATGTGTATTTGTACTTATGTTTGAATATGGGGTATCTGGTGTTCTAGGACTCAAACACTTCCCACTCCATAATGAGCAATGCTGTGAAAGCCTTATTTAGATCTTGTTAACTGTTCAGCTGTTGCATGCTCTTTCCCCCTTTATTCTGGGAGTAGACTGTATTGGTCAGGGTTCTTCCAGAGAAATAGAGCCAGTAGGAGAGAAAGGATTTATTGCAGGAATAGGCTAATGTGATTGGGGGGGTGGGGTTTGAGGCAAGTAGGATATCAGTAGGGCAGGAGGTCAGAAAAGGCAGGCTGGAACTCAAGGACCTAGGGAGGGCAAAGGTCCCATTCGTAGGTGGGATTTCTTTTTCAGGGAAGCCTTAGTTCCACTTTCCAGCCCTTTTAATGGATTGAAGCGGGCCCACCCAGATTATCTAGGATCATCTCCCATACTTAAAGTCAACTGATTATGTTCTTCAATTACAAAATGCCTTCACAGCAACACCTAGCTTAGTGTTTGTTTGAAAACTGGAGACAATAGCCTGTATCTAAGTTGACACATAAAGCTGACCATCAAATAAACCTTCAAGGCAAAATACCAGTTTAAAAACAAAATGAACCTTAAGGAAAGACCTTGGCACTTCTGGAATTGAGAATGGTAATTAAATACTTATTCAGTGGGCTTATCAACTGTGGAAATAATGGCTGTTTTAAAGAGATATTTGCCTATTCTGGTGACTATGCCCAATAACCTAATTACTCTGTTCAAAACAGATGTGTGACTACTTCAACTGTGAATCAGTAATAAAATCCTAGGAAAATTGGCTTTTGTGTGTAGTGCTTTTAATAAGTGGACAACAGTGTCTTCCATGGGTGCCTTTTCATTTATTAATGTAGCAAACATTTGCTGAGCACGGAGTTGGGCAGTAGAGATACACGACAAGGCAAAATACCACCCTATACTTTGAGGCCTCACAGTGGACAAATAATTCAACAAGTAGATAGTTAAACAAACCATTGCAGGCCTGGAGTTGAGTGGGGTTGTAGTACAGAATGTGAGGGAGACGAGGTTTGGTGGCAGAGCGCCAAGCTGGGGATCCAGCTTTACTCTTCAGGGAGAGAAGAGGTTCTCTCTGTTGGGGAGTGCCATGTTTATATTACCCAGGAAGAGGAATCTGAGGTGGAAGGTGAAGTGAGGGAGAGAGAGAGTGTTTAACAGCAGGGGTCTGAACTAGAGGCTGGATTCTAGCACTAGCAGAGTTTTTTATTTTTTTAACATTTATTCATTTTTGAGAGACAGAGATAGAGCATAAGTAGGGGAGGGGCAGAGAGAGAGGGAGACACAGAATCCGAAGCAGGTTCCAGGCTCTGAGCTGTCAGCACAGAGCCCGACGCAGGGCTTGAACTCACAACGTGAGATCATGACCTGAGCCAAAGTCGGATGCTTAACTGACTGAGCCACCCAGGGACCCCTAGCACTAACAGAGTTTATCACTTGAGGGGGAGAGAAAATTTGAAGATGAAACTTTGAGGTTTATCACTTCCAGGATGGGAACTGTACAAGACTGATAATGGAGGTGGTGGTATTGGAGGAATGGATGTTTAGTTCTGTGGCAGGTAAAAGGACAAAAAATAACACCATTAACTGAGCATCTGTGCTGGGTCTGGTGGAGATGCTGGTGTGACTTCTAGCCTATATGGGATCACCTAAGAAGTGAACCAATGGAGAAGTTTGAGGATGATGCTTAGTATTGAAGACTTTTTTAGGTGTTCAGTCTTTTTATTTATTTATTTGAAAAAATTATAACTTGATGGAAAATTATTAGCAATTAAAATAATATTTTGGAATACTATTTACGTGTGAAAATGCTTTTGACAATGTTAAGTGAAAAAACAGGTTCAAAATTGTATATTTAATACCATTCCTATTTTTGTGATAAAGAATAAAACACATGTGAAATTAGGTAAGAAAATACAACCAATATATATCAAGGATTTTTTTAGGTGCAGTTACATGAGGTTTTTCTTTTCTCTTCTTTTTTTTGGTGTTTAGTCTTTTTATAAAGGATAATACAGGTACTTCATTTTGAAAATTATCTGACATTTGATTCTAAAAGGATATCTATTTATAATTAGAAATGAGCATCAGCTAGTAGCTCTTGGGAAAGGGAAAAAAAGGCTAACATCCGTGAGTGATTTCTGTGTGTTGTCTTACAACTCCCAAAGCAAATTGAAAAAGCAGAGTTTTGGGGGCACCTGGGTGGCTCAGTCGGTTAAGCGTCTGGCTTCGGCTCAGGTGATGATCTCACGGTTTGTGGGTTCGAGCCCCGCATCGGGCTCTGTTCTGACAGCTAGCTCAGAGCCTGGAGCCTGTCTTCGGATTCTGTATCTCCCTCTCTCTCTGACCTTCCCCTGCTCCTGCTCTCTCTCTCTCAAAAATAAAAAAAAATTAAAAAATAACATAAAAAAAAGAAAAAGAGTTTTTTGGCCTTGAACATATCTCTTGGTACATGAAATTGTATTCACTAAATCCACTTTCCAAAAAGGCAAGTGCAAGGTGCTCTCAGTGATCTAATCTGGGAAAATTGCAGCATCAAAATAAATAACGATAATTGTTATAAACCATTAGGTGAAATAAGATTCCGTGCATCTGTATTGATTAGTAAATAAATGGGGGGGGGGAATTCTTCCTTGCAGGATAATTCCAACAAATAAATATAGAAAGAGGGAAGAAAATAGATCACCATTTGGCAAACATCACAGTGATGGTTGATGACAACAGGAGTTGTCAATGGGTGGGTGGATGTTTGATGAAGAACAGGATATTGGCATGGGCTTATGGTATTTTTCCACAAAACACTCCTAATTACAAAGGAGGCAGTGGTGACTCTATGGTGAAGACTGGCAGATACAAACTTGTCCAGGTGATCAAGGTTAGCACCGTCAGTGATGGGATGATCTGACATCCTGGGCCTCCTTGTGTGACGTGCTAAGAAGAGCCTAGCATCATTTTGGGGGTCTTCTTGCTAGGTGTACATGGCCTGAATCTGGTCATGAGGAAGCATCAGACGGATCGAAATTAGGGTAACTCAGGTCACCTGAGGGAGGAAAAGGTTTGACTCTGTAAAACTGTCAAGGATGAGAGAGGCAGGTGAAGACTGAGGAACTGTTCCAGACTGAAGGAGACCTATGATTGTTCTGTAAAAGTGTCCTTGTTTGGAGAAACCCATACAGGGATATATGGGAGGGAAGGTGCTCCATGTCCACAGTTACTCTGGTTCAGAAAAATACTGGAGACTGAACAATGGGTATCTAGGTCAAGGGGAAAGAGGAGTTCTTTGTACTATTCCACAACTTTTTTGGTGTGCTTGAAATTATTTTAAAATAGATTATTTTTAAGAGTTGTGAAACTCAAGGGAGGACCAAGGAGCTGTTTTAGACTGATGGAGACTGAGAGACATGGTAAATACAATGAGTGATCTGGATTGGATCCTTTTGCCGCAAAGGAAATCATCAGGGTAGTTGGCAAAATTTCCGGAGGGTTTTTAGGTGAAAGGGTGTGTGTTCTTTGTACTGTTTGGCAGTTTGTCTGTAAGTTTCAAATTGTTTTGAAATAAAGTCTTTTAAAACTGCAAGAAGGGCTTTTCTGAAATCCAAACCAACTTTGATTTCCTTTTTCTTTAATCAAATTAAGATAAGATTTGTTCCTGCTTGTCAGAGCCCAGACTGTGCTTTTAATGAGGAGATTAAAGAATGTTAAAGATTTTAAGAGTAGGAGATGCCCGCGTATGCATCTGTAGACAAGTCAGCCTCTTAATTCTTTGCCCTCAAATGTAAATCCAGGTTAACAGTATCTGCATAGCCTGTCTTGCAGGGTGGGTCCTTCTTAGGGCAAAATGAGACAAACTTATAAACATTAAAAAGGGAGAACGCTCATGAAATATAACCTATTGGTGACCAAATGGTGTGTAGAGATGTGTGGTCTTATTTCTGATACTTTAATACTACTAATAGAAGTATTCTGGTTTGGTAATGGGGATGCCTTTCCTTGTGTTTCTCTTTTTCCTCGTTTGGTTCTCAAATATCTCCATACTTACCTGGTGACTCCTCCTTATCCATGCTTCTCTTTCAGCTTCCTCTTTTACTGGCTTTTCTTTCCTCTCCTACAAATTCTTTGTTTGTATCTTTTTATTCTTTCTGCCATTCATTCTCCTCTCCCCCTTTTGTAGTCTGATGTCCCTGCCCACTCCTTGACTGCTTCCCTTTTTGTTGTGGCCTCAAGAATTCTTGTATCTAGAAACATTGTATCTATGTTTCCATTTGCCTTTATTCAACAGGAAGGCCCATCTGAATTAGATTCCTAGCAACAAACGATTGGTAACAGATAAAGTTTTATTAGTAGCTACTATTTACTGAATGTATACTATCGGCTGAGAATTGTTGGTTACGTTATCTATAGTCACATTTAATCCTCATGACAACATTTTGGAGTAGGTGTTTTTATCCCCATTTTACAGAATAGGAAAGTGGAACACAGATGCTGAACAACTTACCCAAAATAAAAAATAGTAAGTGGCAAAGCCAAGCTTCATAACCCAAGTGAATTTCAAAACTGATGGTGCTTCACACCCACAATATAGCCCAAGGATATTAGTTCTATGCCTTTTGGGTTCTACAGATAGTGCCTTTGCGGCCAAGGATGACAATAAGGAGCCAGGGCTAACAATCTTGTATTGTTGTTTATACTAGTGGTGAGGAGAGGTGAAGCTGAGTTATATTGTCAGCATCTGAATGGCTGGTTCTTGGCAAGTCATTATTTATAATCAGTGCAGGTTGCTGCTGAAAGCAGTCCCGTTGGACTTCTTTCCAGAAAGATCCTCCTTTTGGAATATAACAGGAACTAATTACGTGCTATTAAATCCAAGACCCATTTCATATTCAGAGGTTCCAGTGGTAAACCTCACATGTCAGAAGCAATTAGTGACATTGTGACATGTCATCTTCACTATGCTGAACTTGGATCGTTTTAAATAACCATCACCACGGTGCCATCTGAGGAATGCTGCTTCGAGGCAACGAATTCTGGACATTCTCCTAACTGGTGTTCTGGAGACTTCAGAAATGTGAGAATACAGTTAATTCTGACAGTTTTCAGATTTTGGGTGCCCAGGAAAGGGGCTAGAGATACTGGGCAGGGGGCAAAGCCATGCTGCATGATCTGTGAGCTGGTCTTGGGGGCCCTGTCTCACGCAGTCCTGATGGAGTGACTGCTGTGCACCGACAGCACCTGGGCACACGCATAACCAAATGCCAGGATGTGAAAACAGGCTTGGCCGAGGCACGAGAAGCCAAGTGCTGGTGTGCTAATTCATGACCTTGGATTAAGGGGAAGTATATCCTCCACCGTTTTTTTTTTTAAAGCTGAAAAATGAACAGACTTCTAACTGGAATTTGAAATTCTTGCTTATAAAATATGTCTCGTAGGGATAGGTCCCGATTCTACTTTATGGAGAATGTGAAAGACAAATGTATTTTTCTTTTGGAAATACATATGTTGCAGAAATGTCATCAGTGGGGTTGTGTACACAGCCTACTTTGTAGTTCTGCTTACACTGCTGACATTAGGATTATCTCCTGAAGTGGGATCTTTCTGTTGATTTTGGATTTTTACCATGTTGCTGAGATACTGCATGGGAAAATGCAGTAACTGGATATTGCTAGAGTATAGTGGAGCAGTGAAAGTGTCTGGAAAAAAATTGCCCTCCTGGGATACCTGGACTGTGTCCATTAAGTCAGATTCTGCCCCAGAATGCCGGCTCCGTTATAGGCTTAGCTCATAGGTAATTGACTCTTCAGCGCACTGAGGCTGCTCGAGGACTCTGTGGTAAAGAACCTCTTTGTTTCCCCCTCTGTTCTGGGGCTTGGCTATTTCACCTAGATTGTTCATATCGACTGTACAATTTAACCATGGCAAAACAGTCTCTGGAAATCCAACTGGGCACAGCTTAGAGGTGGCCCCTTAGCATATGCCGTATTAAAAAAAAAAAAGAGTAAAGAGGAAGCAAAGAAAGAAGAAATAGAAACCTGAATAAAAATAACTTGAGAGGCATCAACTCAACTTCGGTGGGCATGATGTTGTCCATTATTTTAGTGTAGGTGGAAACATGGCTAGGAAATACCTGATAAACACACATTACCGCTTAAAGGGATGTAGCGTAAAGTAAACATACTTTAAGAAATAAAGCCCTTTAATAAATGAGTGTGTCATTATTGAGTGAAATGGAAAGAAAATGCCCTGCAAGGGAAGATGAAGCTATGAACGTAGTTTTTGGGAAATATACGTTAAGTTCTAAAATTATTTGGTCCTAAACTTATTTAAGGTGTGTGTGTGTGTGTGTGTGATAAATTTCCTCTTGCCTTTCCCAAGTAGTAAACTTCTAAATATCCTCACAATGGTATTAACTGACCCTCAGTTTTAGAATAAAAGTTAGCACTGTCCATCAGTCAAGTACCATCTGTTCTTAACAGAGATGCGGATTGACTTTACAAAGGGGTGGCTTTGAATAGTGAGTGATACTCAGAGGATAATTGAGTCAGTCAACCAGCCAAGTTTTTTGGGATTCGCAGGGGGGCTGGTTTCAGTTGATGATATATGAAGTAGCATGCTATAGATCCTTGTATTTGGCTGACCAGGTATAAATGAATGTATTTTACTTTCCTGAGCCGATGCTGCAAGTGTCCCCTAACAGACATAGTATTTAAAGCATCCCCACTGGACTAAACCACCACAGAGTTCTATATTTGAAGAACTGCATGTTCTTAGATCCCATATTCTTGTTGTATTGTTGGGTTTTCTCTCTTTCTTTGTGTGCATTGGGAATAGAGTGAAAAGAGGGAAGGCATCTGCTAAGGAAATCACCCTTATGGAGTCTATGGCCAGAGAAGGCTTACCCCAGGAAGTTCTGATTCTGCGATTATGTCAGAAGCAGCCTAGGCTACAGCTTTCCTGGGTAACCAGCTTGGCTTCCAGGAACGGATGCTGGTGATATCATTTTAATCTCTTGTGCATCTATCTCCCTAAAATCCATAGATGTTTAAGGACCTTCTATATTCTAATTCATAGAGACTCAGGTATTGCAAAGATGTTTAATAATCTCGGCCTAATGCAAAAGCTTGTTGACAAAATAAAACTTTTGGTATGCATGGAAATTAATTACAATTCCTTTTAACATTTCAAAACTAAATGTTGCTGTGGGAAGTAGTATTTTTTCATGGCAGAAAAAAAATTAAAGTAGAGCCTTCCCTAAGAAGTAAAAATCACCCATATCCCATTATCCAAAAATAAATAGCACTTGGTGTTAAATACCTAGATTTTCTTCCTGAGGATTTATATTCCTATAAATAATTACATATTTGTATAATATATATTCCTATAAATAATTACATATATAATATATAATTATAAAATAAGTATATATTTATTAAGTTATGCATATATTTTGTAATTATATAATATATATAAATATATGTGTGTGTTTACAAAAATGTAAAGATGCTACTTTATAAACCTCTCCCTTTCCTTATATTTGCCCCAACCAAAAAATATATATATATTTGAGCCATTTCTCTATATTGGTGACTATATATTTACATCACCATTTAGAATGGCTGCAGAGATTTGCTGGACATGTAGGTTGTGTCCTGATTTTTTGCGAGGAAAAAAATAATAAGCAATGCTTTGATCATCTTAGTACATGATTGGGCACTTGCTTGATTATGTACTTAAGTGTTTAAATGTAGTAGAATTTATTGGATCAAAGCAGAACATATGTTGAAAGCTCGTGAGACTTGTAACCATGTTACTCTCCCCAAAGTTTATTCTGATTCTTTATCAATTTGTTATGTTAAAAGTGGTTTCTCATTGTTTTAAATTGTATCTTTTCAGGCTGAGCATTTCTCTGTCATGTGCTAGCCATTTAAATTTTCTGGTAAATTTGGCTAGTTCTTTCCCCATTTTTCTGTAGAGGTGTTCCTGTTTTGGCTTATTGTTTTGTGAGAGCACTTTATGGCTTAGGGGCATGGATTTCTTCTCTGCACTTTAGGTATTTTGCCCAGTAGATTGGAATTTTGATTGAGATTTAGTCAAAGGTAAATTAATGAATTTAGTGGGTATGGGCATGTTTCTCAATATGGAGTCTTGCTATTTGAGAATAATATCTTAAACACTTCTCATCTAAGGAAATTATAAGGACTAAACATATGGAGTGACATTTTCCCAAGCCTTTCAGTTTACTGCCTTGCCTCACATGGAACTGTTTTTAAATTGAGAAACTGAGTAGCTTAAATGTTTTTACCAGCTAAGTGATTAGATTCCATCTGGTTGGTTTTCAAAGTATTCTTTTTAATGATTTTAGCACATTCACCTATTGTTACTCTTTTTCAAAGCTAGTATCTTTGGCTCTTTGAAATAGATTGTTCACGTGGGTCTTTATGGCTTTGGGAGTCTGACAATTTTATGATTATGCAAATGTTATTGAGCTCATCTTGATGGATATTCCCTGAACCCTTGGCTGACTGCATAGAGACTGCGCCTTTAACTATCACAGGGTTGGCTAGTGTGACCTTCACATCAGGCTGCGTAAAACATGCTTGCCAGGCATCCTAGGACAATTTGGAGCAGTTGCCTGGGCAACCTCACTTGCTTCTAATCAAATGCCCAAAGGATAACCCAAGTCCCCATGGGAATGCCTCAGCTGAAGAGAGGAACTCTGTCCTTAGTAGCGGAAGTGCATTTGTCAATTTTAGGTCACTTTGCTAATGTTGCAGGGAGATGAGGTTATGTCATGATCTGACAATGAACTCGGGGAAGGGAGAGAATGAAGGAAAAGTGCATCAGCAGAACAGGGATAGAGGAGAAGATCACATGGAAGTAAGTGGTACAAATCAAAATAATAAATACCAACATAAGAAAACACTATAGCATAAGCACTGAGAATGAATACCAAAAAGTTATGTTTAGCACAGAAAAAAAAATTCCATGGCCAGTAAATGAGTGTCTGGTGAGGGAAAAAGGAATAGTGAGGACTTCTGAAAAGCATATAATAACAATCTTTATTTTTCACTGAAAATCATCTAATGTGGTTGGTCAACCCTGGTCTAAGGAGCTAACATTGTTTTCATCTTGCACTCTTCATTGTAGCCTGAGTAAATCATGAGTGATTTTTCTGGAATCAGAATGATGCCACTCAGAATCATAGGACACTTACTTGTTAATTCTGTGAATCAGAGCTCTTACAGATTTGAAACTGGTGTAAAGTCACTTTGGTTTTTCTTTGAAACAAAACAAATCTACAGAATACCAAGCTGGTTATTATGACAGTGACAGTGTTTTAGCTGCTTGAATATGCAGAATGCAGATTTGAGCAGAAAGGCATGTGTAGCCCTGGGATGGAGGCTTTTCTGGGGACATCAGCGAGCTGACCATTCCCTAGTCTTACAACTGTCAGGTGCTTAATTCATCCCATTACATTAAAAAAAAAAAAAAAAAGCCTGTGACTCACTCCTAAAATACCCACAACTGCTCTTAAGACTCCCTTTTTGGAAGATCTCATCCAGGTCCAAGAGAGATGCAAACTTCAGTCAAAACTGGCATGCCCAGCAGTGATAAAAGGTGCTATTATTCAACAAATGTTGGACAGTGATGATATTGTCCAGACTTCATTCTCTTTGAAAATCTAAGTTTTGCTCAGCTATTTTCTAGAGATTGGATTTCATAGTTGCAGAAAACTGTGGTTTCAGTTAGCGTCCTGGCAGGTAAGGGATGGCATATCCTAAAGGTTTACCTGAGAAATATTTAATGAAGGAATGATTTAAAGAGTTGAGGGCAGGGCTCGGGGAACCCCCAGGTGATGGCAAAGCAGTCCACAGGTGGCAAATGTGGGAGCCAACATTCTCTCTAGGCCAGAAGAAATGAGGGAGGAAGCAGTGTTCCTGGGACCCAGTGAGAACCATGCCCATGGAGCTGTAAGTGTAGATACAGCTACAGGCAGGACAGGCGCGGGCAGGGATATGGGGGTGAGTGCAAATATGTTGACTCCTCTTCCCTCTCTTCTCCTCTCCAGTCTCCCGCTGGTGTCTTTTGTTACCCAGATCCATCTGGGAGCTAGAGTAAGAGATCCTGGGTGATGCAGTTTATAGAGGTCAGTTTCCTCGAGCCAAGAGAAGGGCAGAGAAGGCTGGATCATGGATCTGGGGTGGAGAGGGGCAGGTGGAGAGGGGCAGATGGGGAATAACGAACACAGTGTGTAAATCTTCTGTTCTCTGAGGATCTCCTTGCCCTTTGGAAGCATAAACATTTGGAAGAGAAGCTATTTATAAAAGAATGCCTTTTATAGGAGCTGGGTAGCAGAACAGAGATACCAGTCAATCTTACGACTTTCCCAGCTGATGACTTCCTTTTTTGTGCTCCACTGAGTCTAGCGCATACTGTACAGTTATTGTTATTTCTTTACATGTGCGTGTCTCCCTCTCTAGACCTCAGGGCCTTTATATTACAAACTTCCTTTTATTTGTCGTAGTTTCCCTGCATCTAGCCTAGTGCCTAGCATTTAGTAGAAACTCGTGTGAGTGTGTGTGTGTGTGTGTGTGTGCGTTTTGATTGAAAGAGTGTGTGCGCATGAGAAAGCATGGCAGAGGAGGAGAAGGAGAGGGAGAGAGAGAACCTTAAGCCAGCCCAATGCCCAGCACAGAGCTCAGCCCAGTGTAGAGCTCAACGCAGGGCTCCATCTCAAACTGTGAGGTCATGATCTGAGCCAAAATCAAGAGTTGGATGCCTAACACACTAAATCACCTGGATATCCCAGAAAGATCAAAGTTTTAAATGTCAGGAAAAAAGCTTTAAGACTTGGGGGTAGGAAAGGATTTCCTAAATGTTTTCATACTTTAAGTCTTTAGAGAAGATTTCTTAAGATACAAAGAAACATTTAATATAAAAGAAAGATTGACAGATTGAACTGTATTAAAATTAAGATTTTTGTTCATTTAAAGAAGGCTTACTAAAATTACATGATGCCCAAGATATGCTTCAATATAATTTGTGGGAGGGGAAATAGAGGTATAGATGAACTTGGCCATAAACTGATCATTTTTGAAACTGGGTGATGGGTACGTGGGGTTCATTATACTAAGCAAACAGAAGATGAAAGTATTAATAGAATATACAGAAAACTCCTGCCGATCAAAAAAGAAAAGCATGAACAACCCACTAGAAAAATGAGTAAGGATGTGGGATGTGCGTGGTATTTTATTGATTAAGATAAGGAAACACATGGCCTATATATATATATATATTTGAAACAAAACAAATCTACATTGTACCAAGCAGCTTGGTAATAGTGTTTTATTATGACAGGTAGTAGTGTTTTAGCTGCTTGAATACGCAGAATGCATATTTGAGCAGAAAGGCATAGTGTGGCCGTTGGGATGGACGCCTTTCTGGGGACATCAGTGAGCCGACCAGTCCGTATTCTCACAATAGTCAGGTGCCTATATATGTAAAATAAGTGTTCAACATCATTTGTGATTTGGAGGGGAATACAGCCAAGAGCCCCAATAAAATACCATTTTATACCCATTCAGTTGGAAAAGTTGAAAGGTCTGTTAATATCAAGTGCTAGGGCAGATGGCGATACAGAGGATCTCACACCTGCTAGTAGATTGGTGCAAGTACCTTAGAAAGTAGTATTTGTGTTATCTCATAGAGTTGACCACATTTTCAACACTTTACTCCTAAGTATTTATGTAAAAGAAATTCTTGCACATATGCACCAGGAAATATGTGCAGAAGTATTTATGGCAGCACTGTATATGACATTAAAAGCCTGGGAAAACCCAAAATGTCTGTGGGCAAGAGAGTAGATGAATAAACTGTAGTAAACTCACCCCATGGGACACAATTCACAATCAAATAAAGCATAATGAAAGAGTTACAGTATAGATGAGGCTTGCCAATATAGAATAAAAAAAAGTTTTAATATTACATATAGTTCCCTTTTCTATAAATTTAAAAGGAACTAAAATCATAACTGTAGGTTTTAGGAATACATATAGATGAGATGAAAATATATAGAAAGGAAAGCAGTAGAAAATTGAGTACAGGATTCAGGATGGTTGTTACCCCAGGTAGTGGGAACCAGGAGGATGAGACTAGGAGGGCCATTTGGACAGGTAAGGTGCTGTTGAAGTCTGATTTTTGTGTCAGGTGATGGGTTCATGGTTGCCTATCACAGCATTAGAAATGAAGAATGAGTAGAATGGAGGCAGCATGCATGGCCCAGAGATGTGAATGTGTCTCATCTCAAGATGGTGATTAATCCAGTTATGTGCAGTTGAGGTTGAATAAAACACGAAAGGAGGATGATTGGAAAGGGTAGAGTAGCATAGCACATTTGCTACAAGGAATTTGAAAATTACACATTTTGCATAGGATGATAATCCGGGGTTAGGCTAAGCAGCTATGACAAAGAGACACAAATAAAATGAATTGCCCAAACAAGATGAATGATCTCTTTCCCATTTTCTCTCCCTCTTTCACATAATAGTTTAGATTATCACCATTCAGTAAAAATGTGTGAGCCACATATGTCACAATATTAAATTTATTAGTAGCCACATTAAAAAGGGAAAAAGAAACAAGTTGAAATTAGTTTTTAAAATTTTTTCTAAATGTTTATTTTTGAGGGAGAAAGGGAGGGAGGAAGAGAGAGAGAGAGAGAGAGAGAGAGAGAGAATGGGGGAGGGGCAGAGAGAGAGAGGGAGACATAGAATCTGAAGCAGGCTTCAGGCTCCGAGCTGTCAGCGCACAGCCTGATGTGGGGCTCGAACTCATGGACCGCAAGATTATGACCCGAGCCGAAGTTGGATGCTTAACCAACTGAGCCACCCAGGCTCCCCGTTGAAATTAGTTTTAATAACATATTCTTTTTAACTCAATACAGTCAAAATGTTATTTCAACATATAATCAGTAGAAAAAATACTAATGAGATATGTTACATTCTTTTATCTAATTTTATCTAATTAAGTCTCCAAAGTCTGAAGTATTTTACACTTATATAGCACAGCCCAGCTTAGACACTAACTTTTCATCAGAAATACTTGATCTGTATTTGGATTGCATAATTTATAGTTTTATAATTTTATACTTTTGTAGTTTTATAATTTTAGATTTCAAAATTTACAGTTGAAAAAATAGTTTCACACACTCAAGATGTTCTAAACATTCTTAAGTCTGTCATTAACTAAGTCAAGTATTGGTATTTAAGTTGATTAAAATTAAATAACATTAAAATTCATCTCTTCATCTCACTAGCCATCTTTCAAGTGCTCAGTAACCACATGTGACTAGTGTCTACCTTAATGAAAGAGCATATCTGGTTCATTAGTTATCAGTATGTGCTTCCCAGCCTCTTGTACCAGATCAGCAGTGTTAACATCACTTGGGAACTTGCTAGAAATGCAAATTGGGACTCAGAAACTGTGGAGGTGGGCCCAGCCAGGTAATTCTGATACACACTAAAGTTTGAGAACGATTGGTATAGAGGTCTCCAGAGACCTGGGCTCTAAAATGTTGCTCTACCATCAATATGGTAAAATGTTACCCTCATCTGCAGGGTAGAAGCTGGTTGGCTAGGACCCCTTTTGCATCCTACCTGTAGGAAGGTGGGAGACCGGGAAGGAGGAATGGAGTGGGTAAGCACTTTCCTTTTTTAAAATCTGAGAGCCAAAAGTGCATACCTCCTTCTCCCATCCCTTTGAGTAGAACTAAGTAGCCATTACCTGGCTGCAAGGGAGGCTGGGAATTATAGAGTAGCTGGCTATGTGCCAGCTAAAATTTGTGGAGGTAGTTCTGTTTCTGAAAGGAAAAGGTGGAGAATGGACCCTGAAGCAATCTACAGTCTTACCACAACAGTTGAATACAGTTTGATTTATTTTGCCACCTAGAGCTTAGCCTTGGTTTTATTATTTCACACTGTCTGATCTTCAATGGTATAGTGGTTTCTTGGAAAAGTCAAATAGACAAAATATGGATACATATAATGCCTGAGGAAGTCTTAGAGGTGCTATGAAATATGTGTAAACTTGAAATGTGCTAGAGAGAATTTGAGTCAAGAGCAGCCCCTAACTATCCTCCTTTGAAGCAGAGGCTATGTGTGGTACTTTGTGTGGACAGCAGAATTTACCCCTAGGTGAGATTATTCAAGGGCAAGTGATTGCTTCGACCCCACTCTACAGCACTAATAATTGACTAAGTTGCCTAGCTTCTTACTCTCAGGGTTTAAATAACATGTAACATTTTGTTCTTGTTTCTGTTGTCTTGAAATTACCTGTGTGGTGCTCCTTATTCCCAGAACACTGAGTTTCCACTCAGCCCACGACTTTATTCTGGACTAACAGCTCCCAATCGGTCTTCCAAAAGTAGCCCCAGCAATACTCCTCCTCAGTTCCTTTCCATGCTGTGTGGTCATGGTAGGGCCCGTCCTGAGTCTCAGGTACTCTTGTTTAACTGCTCTCACTAAGAAACAGTTCACAGTGACTCAGCATATGTGATTTGTAAAAACTACTACATAATTTGTCATTGTAACCAACATCGGATAACAAATAATTATATAAAGAGATTTCCTAATGGCTTGAATAGAAAGTCTATGATATACTGCCTGGAATGTATTCATTATCATAATATTGGAAACTGTAAATTATTTTATACTCTTTACAGTTCTTCAAGCACTTTTAAAACAGCCGATTCAAGAAACATGTTTAATATTATGAATGTAGAAATAGAAAGTGTTGGTCCTTCGCTCTTTGGATAGATTTGAAATCAGGACCTCTCCTGTTTAAAAAAAAAAGGATGAGAAAATATTCACAAGGAATCCTTGAATTGCCTTCAGCAATGAAATACATGGTAAAAGTGAAATTAGAAATTAGGTAACAACTGCTTCTGTTGATGAATTTCTAATTTCTATAAAATGGTCTTGCTCTCTTGAGACTTTGGCCATTTCCGTTGGTTTTGTTTGGCCTTATTTTATCATGGCTACATGGGCTTCTTAACGGGATATGAGCAGGACTCCTTCATTTCTGGCAGTTCTGTTTTCAATGTAAATTCATCCATAAGAATTGGAATTATGGTTAATATTATTACTTACTTTAGTTGGTCATTAAAATGTGTAGTGTCCGATTAAAAACCTCATCAAGAACCCCGGACCCTTAATTTCTCTCACATTCTCAGAGCAGTCCTCGGGGACCCCTTGCCCTCTGGGATGTAAGGTGGTGATGACATGTGGGAGAGGTGATGGGGACTGAATGTTCAGTAGTTGGCAGCAGCAGTTTGGGCCTCATAAGAGATCTGGCTGTGGACAAGCTATTTAAGCTCCCTATTTTCCCATCTTTCATAACAATACCTACTTCATGGGTTATTGTGTTAAGTAAGATGATCCACTTATGATAAGCTTAGCGTAGTATCTAACACATAGAAGTATAGGACCTTATAAGTACCAGCAATTAATTGGTATTATTATTCAGAGCAGGTACCATGCTAGAGACACTGAAAATACCCTTACTGGTACACTTTATATATTGAGACAATAATAATTCTCTAGACTAGTTTTTCTCCTTTTCTCTATAACTTACTGTACTCAGCTTTCTATAGTCTTTTATTTTTAATTGGTTTAATGTTTATTTTTGAGAGAGAAAGAGTGTGAGTGGGGGAGGGGCAGAGAGAGAGGGAGACACAGAATCTGAAGCAGGCTCCAAACTCTGAGCTGTCAGCACAGTTTGACCTGGGGCTCGAACTCACAGACCATGAGATCAGGAACTGAGCCAAAGTCAGACGCTTAACCAACTGAGCCACCTAGGTGCCACCCCCCACCCAGCTTTCTATAGTCAAAAAATAATGTTCACTCAGTATTAGATTAATAGGAGAAAATGCAAATATTTTCCTAGCAGTTCTTAATGTGAATATAATATATATTTGAAGTTATATCATTTACTCAGTTTCTATGATACATGTCATAACACTGCTTTAGAGAGTAAAATAGTAATAATGACGACGACAACAACGATTGCAACTTTTGCACTTACATCTGAATTCTTATGGAGCGGGAGGAGAATACCCGTCCAATGTGGGTTAACACTGCTGAAGATTTCACAAGTTGTGAATTGTCAACTTTCCTGGATGTCAGCCCTGTTAAATAAATATTTCAGGCTATAGTATAACCCACTGGCTTATTACCAAAGTGCTAGATAGCTATAGATAGGTAGTTACTTTTTTTTTTAACTTTTTGATTTGAGATAACTATAATTCACAGAAAGTTATCAAAAAATATACAGGGGGTCACATGTACCTTTCACTCAGTTTTCCCCTATGGTAACATATTCCCTAACTATGGTACAGAGCAAAACCAGGAAATGGACATTGGTACAATCCATAGAGTTTATTCAGATATGCAGGTATTTTCTTTTAGTCTGTAACTTGTTTTTTCATCCTATTCATGAGATCTTTTGTAGAGTGAAACTTTTTAATTTTGATAAGGTCCCATTTATCAGTTTTTTTTTTCTTTTTATGGTCTAGGGTTGTATTTCTCAAAAGCATGTCCACACAGCACCTGCTTTGGCATCATCTCAAATGCTTGCTACAAAGCCCATTTACTTGGGCCTTGCCCCAAACATTCTGAATCACCCTCTTAGGAACGGGGTTTGATAGTCTGTTAATTTAAGAAACTCCCTAAGATCTGAGAACCGCTGATTCGGAGAGTTTGGCCTTGAGTCTTTTTTCTTCTTTCTCTACCTTGTCTGTGACACACCCCATTCATTCCTACTACTTGCATTATCAGATATGTGTGGATAACTTCCACACCAACCCTCTGATGAACTCTGGATTAGCTGCCCTAGTGGATACTCTCTGCTGTTGTACAAAGTCTTTAATAAATGGGTTATTGGTTAGATGTTACTTTCCTGGACCCCTGTCGACAGGATATAGTAGAATAAGAGCCATCCTAATTATTATTTATAGATTATCTGTCAAAAAGGCCAGACATTGGTCCTGATGCTTGAAACTACTTAGTTCTATAATATTGGGAGGGGGGAATGGCTTGTTTCTTTTGCTATTTGGTCTTGTTTTTATCTCCCCTTCATTAGAAAAGATAATTTGATATAATCTTTATTTGGAGAAAAATTCACACCACTTGATGAATACCAGGATTTCTGTGTTTTAACAGCCTAGTATTTAGATACTTGGTTGCTTTTTAAAAAGTTTTTTAAGTATTTTTTAATTTAGCATAAAGAACTATTTGTAGGATGTCTTTAACAGCCATCTGAAAGATGGCAGTTTCATATCTGGATACTTTATTTGATTTTGGAATGTAATTAGAACCTTATTAAAATACCAATTTTAGAATGTTTCAATTTTATATCATTTATCTGAAGTAGTTAGGCTAGTTTTATTTATTTATTTTTTTATAAATGAAATTCTCCTTTTGTGCGTTCTTCTGAGTCATTTGCTGTATTCAGTCCATGTTTCTGGTTATTACAGTCCCCTAAAAATTGAATTGTCCCGGGGCACTTGGGTGGCTCTGTTAGCTCAGCATCCAACTCTTGGTTTTGGCTGAGGTCATGATCTCACGGTTCATGGGATTGAGCCACACGCTGATCTCTTCACTGACAGCATGAAGCTTGCTAGGAATTCTCGGTCTTCCTCTCTCTGTGTCCCTATCCCGTTGCTTGCATGCATATGTCCTCTCTCTCTCTCTCTCTCTCTCTCTCTCTCTCAAAAAATTAAATTGTCCCTTTAAGATTATAGGTCATGCTTATATATACAGGCCTTATGCTAAAAGGTAGCAGCTAAAGTGATGGCAAAATATAAATTTGTTTCTTATATCTGGATCTTGGAAGAAAATGCTAAGTTTAGGAAATAGCCCTTACTGGTGTTTGTGTCTTCAGACAGTATAATCAGTTAGAGTTTAGAGGCAAGAAATGAAAGCTAATTTTTCCTTGGTTGTAAAGTGGGATTCACTTATTACCACAGTAGAGAATAGTGAAAGCTAGGCCATGATGTCCATCCTGTAATAAGGAATATTATGTGCTACCATATCATGATAGCATCTTTTTCTCTGTGCAACTCTTAGAAGAGTTTGATGTCAAAGAGATTTGATTTCTACCAGTCAGCTCTAACTTCACATGGTCATGTCACCGAC
Organism: Cryptoprocta ferox; assembly: GCA_028646485.1. Classification (NCBI taxonomy): domain Eukaryota; kingdom Metazoa; phylum Chordata; class Mammalia; order Carnivora; family Eupleridae; genus Cryptoprocta; species Cryptoprocta ferox. The sequence continues at coordinate 54,591,840 of CM053578.1, forward strand.
ATGTGCTGTGGGATGTACAAGAGGACCTAGTGACAGTGTGATTGGCGTACCTAAATAGAGACCTATTGTTAAGTGGTCACCAAAAACTGATGTTGGTAGGAATATATTAAGGATAGTGCAATCCAGGAAGCTTGAGTCCTTCCTGCCACCCTTAGATGTCAGAAATAGTCTACAGCCATTTACAAAATGGCTACCTCATCTTTGTCTTGGACCTCATCTTAATTTGAAACAATTTATCATCCAAGATTTGAGATCCCAGAATTACCGTCTTGACCTTGGCTTCCTATTACTCCTTTTCCACTCAGTCTTCCTCCTACCCAACCTGTGCCCGGCCTCCTTTCTGTCTTCTCATTCATCTGGTTTAGGTTTCATTGCCTTGATTTGGACCTCAAGTAAGCCAGTTCACAAGGCTGTCTCGTCTGTGTTACCTTTTGTCCTCCTCTTGAGTTATCTGGCCAATCCTGACCGTGAGAAAACCCTAATGTTACTCTCTTTTGCTCCAAGGATAAATGGCTTTTTTTCTTTTTTGTGGTAAATATTCAGGAAACTGAGTTGATTTTTTTTTTCTCCTACCAATTCCTCATAGGTACTTATAGTAAACCTTTTGTGTCCCTCTAACTGCTTCACCCACATAGGGGCTGTTCCAAGTGTTTTTTCCTCTCAAGACCCTACTTCCACCCCCATATTATGCAGAGTTCTTGCTGCTTATATTTCTAAGGAGATAGATCAAGGCCATCCAATATCAGTTCCCTCAACTTTCATCTTTTTGGTCTCCAATCCTCTGTATTTACTGTTGTCTTTGCTTCCATTCCCTGTTTCAAACAACTTGGGAAGGTCTTCTCTTTTCCAATGCTCATCCACCTGGTTCTGCCCTTAATCAGATACCTCCCACTCTTTTGAGACCCTGATTTGTCATTACATCCTTCTTTTTTTTGTAACTTAAATTTGGTAGCTTCTTACCATATGAAAACACTCAGATCTTAATCATCTTTTAGAAAAGGATTTCTCGATGATTGGCTGTTGATATTTTGGGCTGTGCTGGATGATTTTATGCTGGATGATTCTTTGAGGTAGAGGTCAGTCCTGTGTATTGCAAGATGTTTAGCAGCAACTCTGGCCATTACTCACCAGAGAGCCAGGTGTACTCTGGAGTGTTCCCAGACATTGCCAAATATCTCTCAAGGGGAAAAATTGCCCACAGTTGAGAACCAACACCTTAGAAATTCTTGCAACCAGGCTAATCCATCCATTGCTGTTCTGCTCTTCTTTTCATTTCCATCATCACCAAGTTTCCCTATGGACCACTCACTTCTTATCTCTACTTCCTCACCACTCAGTCAGACCTGAATCAGACTTCTAACGTTACCCATTACCGACGATGCTCTCAGAGGGCTGAAATGACCTCCTGGCAGCCAAATCCAGCGAGTGGCCTTTTTCCACCTCCTCAGATTTCTGCAACTTTTGACACTGTGGCCTAATTTTTGGTATCTATTTTATGTATTCTTTTGGCTTTCCTCCTAGCTCCCTGTTTCCTTTAGATCTCCTTTCTCCTAGACATTCTAAATATAGGGACTACTTTCTGGGTAGGCCTCTGGTGTCTTCTTTGTCAGGGTTCTCATCCCTTCTCATGTCTCTTCTGGTCACTGCAATGCAGACGACTTCTAAATATAGATTCTGTCTCTCAGCCTCACACTAGGCTTATATGTCCTTTTACCTTGTGGGTACGTCCACCTGATCTTCTACTTGACACATTAACTCAATATATTCCAACATGTTCAAAAACAAACTCCTCGCCTTCCCTCCTTTCTTTGATTCCCATTAATGGGACCACAGTCTTTTGTATTAGCGGCTCCCCAAATGTTTTTGGTTGTACACCACATCAGTAAAATGTTTTTGTGCATGTCATATCTAAAGTATGATATTTATTAATAAATTTTCTACATACACAATACTGTTAAGTTTTAAAACAGGAAGTAGAAATTTTACAAAGGTTAGGAAAGATGAAGTTCAAACTTAAAATTTTATAGTAAACCATTTTGTTCTTTTTTTTAAAAGCTTATTTATTTATTTTGAGACAGAGAGAAAGCACAAGTCAGGGAGGGGCAGAGAGAGAGAGAATCCCAAGCAGGCTCCACAGTGTCAGCACAGAGCCCGACGTGGGTCTTGAACCCACAGACTGTGAGATCATGACCTGAGCTAAAGTCAGACGCTTAACCAACTGAGCCACCCAGATACTCCAAAACTGTTTTGTTCTTTAAAATATTAATAACTTAATATACTTCATTTTTAAAATCAAGATTTAATACTTTGTTATACAGAAGTCTAAGTACAGTTTACTTAGATTCTTGATTTTAATGTCTTTTTAAAAAATATTTTTAATGTTTATTTATTTTAGAGAAAAAGAGAGAGAGAGAGAGAGAGGTGGAGGGGCAGAGAGAGAAGGAGACACAGAATCTGAAGCAGGCTCCAGGCTCTAAGCTGTCAGCACAGAACCCAATGCAGGGCTCAAACTCATGGACTGTGGGATCATGACCTGAGCTGAAGTCAGACGCTTAACTGACTGAGCCACCCAGGCGCCCTTCTTGGTTTTAATGTCTTAGTTGATAAAGATACCCCACAAACGTGTGGATTCAAATAAAGAAGTATATTATTGGCTATATTTATGAAATCATAATTCTTTTTTTTAAAGTTTATTTACTTTGAGAAAGAGACAGAGACAGCATGAGTTGGGGAGGGACAGAGAGAGAGAGATAGAGAGAGAGAGAGAGAAAATCCCAAGTAGGCTTTGTGCTATCAGTGCAGAACCCATTGTGGGGCTTGATTCCACAAACCATGAGTTCATGACTTGAGCCAAAATCAAGAGTCAGACGCTTAACTGACTAAGCCACCCAGGCACCCCTGAAATCATAATTTTTAAGTAGTATGGTGGTTGTTAGGGGTTCAGGAGAGAAGGGAATTGGGGGGGGATATCATTTACTGGGTACAGAATTTCAGTTTTTCAACATGAAAAGAGGAGGTGGGTGGTGATAATGATTACCCAAAATGTAAATATACTTAACACCATTGTACTATATAATTAAAAATGATTTAGAAGGCAAATTTTATGTTATGTGTTTTTAACCACAATTAGAACTAATAATTTAAAAAGTGTTTAGCAGAGAACCAGTGACATAATAACTTAATAAAAGTCAATGTTGATATTGCTATTATTTTTGTTATTTTTTTTACTGTTTATTCTTTAAAAAAATTTTTTTTTACATTTATTGTTTTTGAGAGAAAGAGAGAGACAGAGCACAAGTGGGAGAGAGGCAGAGAGAGAGAGGGACTCAGAGAAGCAGGCTGTCAGCACAGAGCCTGATGTGTGGCTCAAACTCATGAGCCGTGAGATCATGACCTGAGCCGCGGTTGGAGGCTTAACTGACTGAACCACCCAGGTGCCCCAATAATTGCTATTATTATTTCTATGCCACTGTCATTTGTAATTGTCCCCATGGGCCCATTTATATTTGTCAGGCAGTGTCCTCATTTGGGTTCGGTAACTGATTACCTTACTCACCGTGTCTCACACAGTTCCTAATAAAACATAGTAGGAACTCAAGGAACACTTTTTGAATAAATGATGTGACAATGGATTACAATCACTTTTTGCTTTTCTTCACTTCAGGGATTTAGTTCTATGAAAATGGGCATGGCCTATGAGTAACTACTTCTTATTTTTATTTGATGCCTTAAATGTCCTAATGGCATTCTGCATGGATGGTTGTTCATGGTAGTTTATATTTAAGGCAGTTTAACACATATTGCACAGATACACTTTTTACCCTTAGAAATTTACCCTAATACATACTGTATATTGGTCATTTAAAATTTTTTATTTTGTGACTTTAAAAAGATACAAAGTTGTGCCAGTTAGCCCGATTGCTTGGACAAAAGTGGGCTTAAGATGTTTTTAAAGTATATCTTCTGAATGTGTGACTGAGGAGCTATGTTTTTAAGTGGGTTAGAGGTGGGAAATGTGCACTCAGAGAAAGAAACGGGAACGCTTGGTCTCAGTCTTTCACAGCTAAGACTCTGCCTTTTGCTTGCCTGCTTAACCAACACTATTTGACTCTTCTAATCTCATTTCACCAAATAGCTGCCTTTCCTTTCTTTCTTCATTGGCTACCAGTAACCTTTTTGAGCAGTTGTCTAGCTCAGCAGCCTACTTTCCAGTAAAATGTAATCACAATTCCCATATCGCTCCTGGCTTCACTGTCTGCTCCTCCTAATTCCCCCCTTTCCGCGTGAATCAGCAGATGTGGATGACGTCATCTTTTTATTTGGCCACCTTGCCCGTGGTAAATGTCGCCCTGCCAGAAGTCGAGCGTGGTGAGCCTGCTCCTGCAGTTTTTGCTCTTAGGAAATTAGTGGAAATTTTGGATGAACAGAGAATTTTGGATCATAGCAATTTGGTTAAAAAACAGAAGTCAACCCAGGGATCAGACATGGGTTAGGAGTCCCTTACAACCTGAAACCATGAATCAGTGCTTGATACAGTAAGTGATTTCATACCATCTTGCAGTGCTTTTCAAAATACTACAAGTTGGCCAAAATGTGAGTAGGATATTGATGCCTTAAGTTTTTATCAAAGAAATAGTAGATGAGCTCATTTAACCTAAGTCTTGTCTTAAATATTAAAAAATGATAATTTTTAGCTTTTATTATGACAGCTATGAAACAATATGTGTGATATATGAACCACAGAAAGTCTTTAAAAATGCACATGTATTTTCTTATATAAAATTTATTTATACAAGAATATTGTTGAAATTATCTTCATATGTATTTCATGTATTTTATTAATACATTCATATAAATGTATACTTTAAAGATATATGAAATTGATTACATATATAAAAGTTTATAAAATTTATAACGCTCTGGGGGCACCTGGGTGACTCAGTTGGTTGGGCATCCGACTTCGGCTCAGATCATGATCTCGCAGTCTGTGAGTTCAAAGCCCTGCGTCGGGCTCTGTGCTGACAGCTCAGACCCTGGAGCCTGCTTCATATTCTGTGTCTCCCTTTCTCTCTGCTCTTCCCCCACTCATGCTCTGTCTCTCTCCTTCTCTCAAAAATAAATGAACATTAAAAAAAATTTTTTTAAACCATAACGCTCTGTTCTGAGCTTGATACAAGACTTCTCTGCTTTCTCAGAATGTAAATTGCTATAATTGAGAATGAGTACTGTTCATAGTTCTTAGGAATAATCTGTTATCCCCTCTCATTGGTCTGCTTCTTGGCATGGGAATGGACTGTATCCAGAGACAAATAAAGTGGGAATGACTCGTTCAAAGAAGGCTGGACAACCTTTACCCAGTTGAGCTGCTAATCTAGATTGTCAAGAGTGAAATGACACATGCATTACATTTCTGTTTCATTTAATCCCACCACTTACTTGACTTTCCCATCTGGAGGTCTCAAAGACATCTTTAACTTCTTAACATTTTGGTCCAAACCAATCTTTTGATCCCCTACTTAGCAGCTAAGCTTCTGCCCCCCACTGTGTTCCTGTCTTTGTATAAGACCTCTGTTCAGTCACTTGCTCCAGACAGAGACAGGATTACTTTGACACCCCATTCCCTCCTGAACTCCCCACCCATATTGAACAGTCCTATCCATCCATCTCCAAAGTACATCCCAACTCATCTTCTTCTTAGAAAACAAAATAAACCCAAATCTTTCATTTGACTCCAAATTATCTGGCTCTTACCTACAACAACCACTTCATGTCATGTTTTCCTCTCCTTCATACACTCCAAACACCGCTGGTCTTTTTCAGGTCCTTGGTATGTCCAACTCTCTTGCCTCAGACCCTTTGCACATGCTGTTCCCTCTGTCTGGAGTATCCTCTCCCTCTTGGCCTCACTCAGTGTTAGCTTAAATTCTAATTCTTCTTAGAAGGCTTCTCCTCCTTTCAAGTTAAGTTAGGTCCCTCTCTAATTTTTTTTATAGTAGTATAACTTTTTTCCATCTAACATTTAAGATTTATAATTATATGCTTAGCTGTTTGTTTGTTTATTCATCTATTTTGGTCTCTCTCATTAGACCATAGGTCTGTGAGAGCAAGGACAAGTCTGTTTTAACACATATTCCCAGCTCCTGGCACTTTATCTGACACATAATAGGGGCTCAGTGTATTGCATGAATGAATAAATGAGTGTCTTTTTATAAGAGAATAATAATAACATCACCGTCCTAACATTTTCCCCTTGTGTAAAAAGGTAATAGATAGCTTTCTTGAATTGAAGGTGTTCAATAGATGGTGCTACTACTATACGCTTATGCTTTCACGTGATTCTGAATATCCTGGTGTTTGCTATTCAGAGGGAGACTACTGCTTATGCTTATTTCATGGTTCCTGACACTTGGTTAACAATTTAATTTTAAATCACTACTGAGAGTTGCCTCAAATGGAAAAAAAAAAAAAGAACTTATTGAGGTTGTTTAAAATGTATGAACCTTACTGTACTATGCAGTACAGCAAAAATAATTTGCTTCTTTGGTAGTGGAAAAAAAACATATTTTCTCTATGTGTATTATCCTCCCCCTCCCCAAAGTGCTAAGTTACAGATGCAATATTATCTCTCTAATAAAAAGATCTTGATTGAATGGTAGCTGAGGCTGTATCAGCCATATTAAAATGTACTTTTCCAGAGTATGCTCCGTTTCAGAGGTAACAGGGATGCAAATGAGAAATGACATGATGGATTTGACTGCTGCAGGTTCTTACTTGATGATTCAACAGAATTCAAGCTCGTCTCCCGCTGCTAGCGGGTTTCTGTAGAACTACGTGAGAGCCATGTGGCGAGTCCCTGCCTCCTTGCTCAGCTAGGATGTGGTGGTTGATTTTCTCTAGATGCCTTTTCTAGATGCAATGGCTAAGTGCACTTGGAACATGATATCTTACTGTTTTCTTCTTAATTAAAAAAAAAATCATTGACTGCAACATTTGGCAACCTTTTCATAATTGCACTTCTGCTAATTTGAAAATGCGGTTACAAAGTGTATGTGGTTGAGCTCTGTTTCAGGGTGCTAGAAGTCCTTGCTAAAAACGCAGGCTGGGAACCTACCCCGGGTTTAGAGATGATAGTTTCACTGTGCAGTGGCGTGGGACACAGAAAACAATTCAGCCACATGCCCTTCTTGAAGAGGAGGGTAGTTCTTAGTTCAAGTCAGTGTGTGATAAACCCCTGTACAAAATAGTGTGTCAGACCCTGTGTGGGCTGCACATAGAATAAGCAAATACTACCTCTAGCAAGAAACGAGTATTTGTGGAATAATTAGATCCAATAATTTATGCACAGGGCTGTTCTGTCTTCAAGGTGCATCCCTACAAACAGCGTGTTTGGGAACCTCACACTGACACCATGAAGTAGGTTAGGGTGTGTGTGACTGGTATTGTTATACCTAATTTACTGATGGGAAAACTGAGGTTCGGATATGTTAGGATGTGTTCGTTCCCAGGGGAACAAGTGGGGAGTGCCAGAACTGGCGCACACAACTGTGTCTTAGACTCTAAGCCCCCAGCCTTGAATTCCGCAGTACACCCTAGGGGGAGTCAAAGAAGGAAAAGCCGTTCACGTTGCCACTGGGATGCTGGCCTATGTGGGATCTCCACACGGTGTCTGCGCTCCTTGTTGTCACCACTTTGGAAGACACCCTGAAAGCTAACTTTGTAGCCTCCAGTTAGACCGTGGCTCCTTCCTCTCTTGCTCCATCACTTGTCTCCTCTTGGTGTTTCTCCAGTTTTGCCCTTACCAGTGGCACTCACCTGTCTTACTCCTTCCAGTTTTTCCCTTGATCCAGCTTCCCTTTTGTGCTGTCTTTCTTGCCTTCACTTCCCTTCCCTTTCTTCCCTTCATTTCCCTTCCCCCCCCCCCAAGTGCTGTGCATTTCCTGACCCTCCTTTATGAACGCCATTCACTCCTCAACCTCAAACTGTTTATCAGTAGGATCACCAGTGGTGCCTGAGATTCCTGGTTTTCAGCCCTCGCTCTCTCTGGTCTCTGTACAGTCTGCATCTGGGGACCAGCTGCCATGTCTGGAATGTCTCCTCTGGTGGCTTTTGAGCACCTTCTCTTATGGCCGTGTTCTTCCTGCTGTTGTCTTGCAGTGCTCTTCCTCCACTTCTACCCCTTAAATATTGAAGCTCCCAGAGTTGTCACATGGTCCTTGTGGACACGAGCACTCAATTACCCATGGTCTGTTTCTAAATGTCCAGCAGCCACCCCACCACCAGAGAGATGACCACCCCCAAGATCTCCAGTTCCCACCCCCTCCTAAGGTCCCACCCAGTCTCTATATCATATCTCCCTGTGCCCAACATGGAGCAGAAATTCTTTCCATCTACTATGGAGTCATTCCCTAGTTTCCCAAAATAGAAGCCTTGGTATCTTCCTTATATGGGGTCATCAGGAAACCTTGATGCTTTTATCTCAGAATTATTTAGGATGGCCTGCTAATTAGCCTCCCTTTCAGTCTCACCACACTCTGTAATGTCTTCCATTCTGCTTCTAGAGTTACCTCCCTTACAGTTTAGTCTTATTATATCATTCTTACCAAAGGTCCCTGACTCCACGTTTGTCTTCCCTACAGGGCACGAGCCATTTCCATTGACAACCACCAGCAACTGTGTCCTCTATGCTTAGATACTCGAAAGTGTGTGTTGAATGAATGAATCTGGTTCCAGCCTCGCTTATCAACTTTATCTCCCCTGACCTGCCCCTGTGCTGTTGGTACGAAGCTCCTCACCATTTATCATGCATGTCCAGTTCTTTACTTTTGTTGTTTTTAGATTTGTCTTCCATGTTCCTTATTAAATTTCAACTCACGTCTATTTTCTCTTGGGCACCTTATAACTTTTCAGTTCTAACAAAAAAGTCCTTTTGTCTTTTTCTTCACTTTCTTTCTTGAATTCAGTCAGCTCTCCTTACATTTCTTCCTTTTCTGTCCTTACCCATTTCTGTTGTTAATTTTTGTATTTCTGATTCTAGGTGTGTTTCAATTTTCCAGGTGCTTGTGTGAGGATGTTTAATTCAGTTTGGAGTGTTGATGGAGTTTCCTTCTGCTTCCTGGTTTTTGGTGGGGAGAATTTTCAGCAGCTGTTTGGGTTGGTTCTGACATTGTTCTATTCCTAAGCATTTCAGCGGTGTTTTTCTCGGTTCAGGAGCTCTCATTTCTGTCAGAGGTGCCATTTCTTTAGTGTGTGACGGTGGTGGTGGATGGTGTGTTGCAGGATCCTTATTTTCTCTGTATTCCTTCTCTGCCATAGCACCCCTCCCTCTAGTTCCTTCTCTCCCAGAAGTAACACTTCTCTGAAGTCTGTGGTCTCTATCACCTAGTCCTTTCCTTACATGGAGCTGGTGCTGAGAACTCCCAGGTCTCAGGCCTGTGTGTGATATGTGGATACTTGGTGTAGGACTTTCCCTCTTTGCGGGGGGGGGGGGGGG
>CM053578.1:54601429-54641456 GCA_028646485.1 Cryptoprocta ferox
CTTGTGGGGAGATTTGCCATCTTGTTGATTTTGTATCCTTTTGGGAAGAAGGTATAGAGAGACTGGGATCCATGCAGCCGCCATGGTCCTCCAAACTGGAAAGCTCCTCAGGGAAAGTTACATTCCCCCACTTTTATTTATTTTATTTTTTTAAATGTTTATTTATTTTTGAGAGAAAAAGAGGGAGCCAGGGAGGTGCAGAGAGAGAGGGGATGCAGGATCCGAAGCAGGCTCCACTCTGACAGTAAGGAGCCCAATGTGGGGCTTGAACTCATGAACCCAACCGAGAGATCCTGACCTGAGCCAAAGTGGAAAGCTCAACCCACTGAGCCACCCCGGCGCCCTCCTCCCTACTCTTAGATGAGAAAACTGAGTCTCAGAAAATCTAAGTAACTTGGCCAAGATAGCACAGATACCAAGAACCAGGATTTAAGGAGAATCTCTTCTTTTGCTTATATCAGAGGAAGTTTAATCTGCTATTATGAAGCTTATTTATGGGTTAGCAGAGAAGCGATGTAAACTTTCTTGATAAATTTTTAAAATCCTGTTCGAAGTACAGGTCCTCTGAAAATGTTTAATGTTTCTTTCAAAGAAATTTCAGGTTCGGTTGTGGCTGTGATGGTATGTACATATGTACAGACTGGAAGTTTGTGTGGCTTTATCTTTTTGCAATGAAATGAAATTTTTCATGTGATTGTCTCTTCGTGCGTATTGTTGAAGATCAACAAAGAATGTTGCCTATTTTGTAACTGTGACATTGGCTGTTTTAGGCTCAGAAAAGCACAGCCACCGGTGGAGAATGGTTCTGTTTCATTATGGAAGGATCAGTAACTATCACTCTCCATGCGTACAACAGTGTCAGGTTCCTTTCACTGTGAGGATGATGGAGACATTTGGACCAAGACTTCAGTCTTAGGATTTGTCATGAGCTTTTTGTTTGGAGATTTGAGGACTAAAAGTGTCTGGTATTTTGGAGGGAGAAATGAGAGTTCTCTGCTTTGTTTCCTTTTCTGTCTATACAATTAACATTTACTCATGCTGATATTTTGGAAAAAAAAAGTACAAAGAAAGAAAATCATCTGAAATCTCATTATCCAGAATCAACTGTTATTGATTTTCTGGTATTGTTTGCTCTGCTGATATTTTTTCTATTATATATTGTGCATACTAGTTTGTAACCTACTTGTGAACATTTTTCCAATAAATTATCTATGGCATGACGTTTATTGCTATAAATTTTTCTTTACATAGGTGTGCCATACTTTACTCAATCAGTCAGCTATTATTGAATTAGGTTGCTTGAGGTAATTTTTGCTTTTATAGCATTACAGTGAGTGAATATTCTTACAAATATATCCTTGTATATACTTAGATATGTAAGGAGTTACTCTCCTTTTTTAAGATTGATTACATTTTTCTGCTTGGAGAAATAGAATAAAATGTACAGACCCTTTTTATGTCTATTTACTTTCCTTCAACTTTTCATCTTTGTTTTGTGCTTAAGAAACTCCCTACAGGCTCATTCCTTGGCACCTCTGGTTTCCTCCTTAAGAGTTCACTTCTGCATCAAATTGTTCTATTTTCTGTAACTCTGGGTGCCATGTATATGCTGATGACACCCAGATACTGACCTTTCAGTCAATTTATAAGTAAATCTCCAGCTGCTATTATAAAGTCGGTAACGATGTGTTTGATTCATAATCTCACAGCAGCACCGAGCATTTATCATCCCTCCCACTCTCCCAGCAGGAGAGAGTTGTGAGCTGCAGAGCCGAGCTATATCTAACTGTCTACTAGACATCTTGCTTGAGGTTACTGGTAAGACATTTCAAACTTCTAGTGAAAAAAAAAAAAAAAAAAAAACCTAGATGCTAATGTTTTTGTTTGTTTGTTTTTACATTACTGTGTGCCAGGAATCATGCCAAGTGTTTTAAATGCATTTGCCCTTTTTATCATCACAACAGCCACTTGGGTTTGCCCTAATTCCCATTATACAGGTGATGGAAACAGAGCATAGAAGCTTAATAGAAGCTAGTAAATCTTACTGTGCTCCTTACGGGTAAGCTGTGTGGTTTACGAAATGGAATTCTTGATGCCTCATCCTACAGTGTCTTCCTGAAGTATTTCTTGTCTTAGTAAATGGTGCGCTATCTACCCAGGAGCCCATGCCAGAAAATTGGAAGACATCCTGGTACCGCTTTCTCCTTTATTTGTCAGTATCTCCTGTTGATCCTGTTTTCCAAATATAGCTTGAATCGTCTCTGTTCTGCACACTACTGTGCACCCACCCCACCCCTGCCGAACCAGACCACTGGCACCTCCTTCCCCAACCCTTTCTGAACTCTGCTTCTGTTCTTGCCCCTTGTACTAGTCCTCATACAGAGGGTGGTCTTTTATTATTTTATTTTATTTTTTATGTTTATTTTTTGAGAGAGAGCAAGCAAGCAGGGGTTGGGAGGGGGAGAGAGAGAGGGAGAAAGAGAATCCCAAGCAGGCTCTGTGCTCTCAGTACAGAGCCCCACATGGGACTCAAACTCGTAAACCGTGAGATCATGACCTGAGCCGAAACCAAGAGTTGGATAGTTAATAGACTGAGCCACCCAGGCACCCCCAGGGTGGTCTTTTAAATAGGCAGATCTAATCCTTCACTGCATTGTTCCACAGCCTCCCATTGTACTTAGAACGAACAAAACCCAGAAGGCTACCTCTTCTCTACCCAGCTTCACTCTCACCTCCCTCTAGGCCAAACTTTCTCTTCCTTGGGGTGCCTGTACCTGCTCTTCCTTCTGCCCAAAATGCTCCTCAGCTCCATTCTTTACCTGAAGGACTCCTACTCCTGGTTTCTTCCTTTTTTTTTTTTAAATTTTTATTTAATTTTGAGAGAGAAAGAGAGACAGTGTGATCAGGGGAGGGTCAGAGAGAGAGGGAGACACAGATCCAAAGACAGGCTCCAGGCTCTGAGCTAGCTGTTAGCACAAAGCCCGATGCGGGGCCCAAACCCATGAACCGTGAGCTCATGACCTGAGCCTAAGTCGGATACTTAACCGACTGAGCCACCCAGGCGCCCCACCTACTTCTGGTTTCATTTTAAATGCAAAATCGGAGCTTTCTCAGATCCTGAATGAGGATTCCCCTTTATATTCTCAGACTCCTGATATTCACCCTCATGGCGCTGAACACAATGTATAGATTTAAAATCTTAGACTTAGACTCATTTATAATATAAGCTGACACTCTGTGGGGTTATTTATCTGATAAATGCCCCCCCCCCCGCCCCATCCCCTCACCTGTTAATGCCCAGAGAAGGTTGCATCTGTGTCTGTTTTTTTACCCTTGAACCTCAACCCTAAGCACAATCCTTGGCACATAGAAGGCATTCATCAAATATTAGAATTTAAAAAGGTATAAACATATTGAGCTCTGGCTGCACCTAGAAGTAAAATGAACTGGGAGGTCTCTCCTGTCCAGGGGTGTGGGTTTGTAATTGATTTTCTGTGTTTGTCCAGCAGGAGCCTAAGAACCTCAGGCATGGGACCCACCTTTACGCAGACAAGGGAGTGGTGGGCTCAGGGAGTGGACAATGGAGGAGTAAGATTCAAAGGATGGAAGAAAGCACCACTGTTCTGCTTCTATGCCAGTGGGGGAGCCCATTGTGATCCCTAAGAGAGGTTGAAGGATTGAATTAGTCCCAGTTCGTAAAGTTTTTATTTGTTAAGCCATCTACTCTGTCAATATTGTGAAGTCAAACTTAGCAACAGTTACTATGAGTTTTTTTTCCTTTCTTACTCCTCTCAACTAGAGTAATATCTGTGTTTAATTTTCTATGGCATAAAATTTCATTAACTGTGAGTGCACCGTTTCTGCTTACAAGGGCTTTCCATGGAGCAGAAAGAAGATTACAAGGGGCCCTTCATGCTTGATTACTGCAGAGGAGGCGGTATTCAGCAAGAGCCTCTCAGAGACCATAATATGTCATTCTGGCAATCTGTCCTCCAAGGCATCTACGTAGGGCTCTTTTCAGGCTCAGAGGAGTTTTGGTTTTGAAGGCAGTTGTTCTTTCTGATCACGCACCCTTCCTGCCTAAAGCAGTGAAGTCACAGAAGAACTGTGTTGATTTAAATTCTAAATTCCTACAACAGTGACAGTACCACCATAGGCGCTGGCACCAAATGGAGACAATTTCTGTATTCCTGCCCTACTCCATTTCCCTCTTCACACCACAAGCAATGGTGGCAGCAACCACCCTGTGCACGTGCTTGTCATTGTGTAGTTTCACATTGTGAAATGTCAGACTCAGAGTAGAAAGGCATGTGCTTTCTCATATGGCCATGCTTGTGGGTTTCTCCTTCGGATCCTCAAGAACGTGTGAGGCTGAAGAGCGGTGTCCTATTGGAACTACTCTTGGCTATATGAGCTCCTACACTAAAAATGCTCCCTGGGCACTTGGAGATTGCAAGGGATTAGCAGAGATTGGCAAAGTCTGTCAAGGGCCAGACAGTAAATATTTGGAGGCTCATGAACCATATGGTCTGTCACCAACTACCCAACTCTGCTGTTGTGGTGTGAAAGCAGCCGTAGACAGTACGTAAATAAATGGGCATGGCTGTAGTCCAGTAAAACTTTTCTTACAAAATAAGCAGAGAGCAAGATTTGGCCCAGGGGCCACAATTTGCCAATGTAATTAGCATAATTACCCAAAGCAAAACGTTTAAAGCAGGGAAGATGATTCGGGCGAGACAAAAATGGGAGACTTTTGTTCTCAGTGGTTTTTGTTAAACACATAGGACTGAGTTAAATGCAATCTATAATCACAGATAACAACATTGGTTATTTGAGGCCATTTGAATAGAACCGAATTCAGATGTACAGAAGGACATAAATCTTATCCCATTTCTTATAATTAGTGTTAATACTGCTAGGTTGTCTTTGGGCAGCATGAATTAGGTCTGCTCTTTCTTTCTTCCTGACTTGATTAAGATCATGACACAACTCCATCTTAGAATAGTTTTGGATATTCTGCTAAAGTAGTATGACCTTTTGGTAGGCAGTACATTAGGGATCACCACATGTGATAATGGCCCCTGGTGTGATCAGTATGAGGGACCACTAGTTTCTGCAACCTTGAACATCTCTGAGAGAGTGGACTGTGAACAGAATCAATAGAAGATGCAAATATTGGTGAACATTCAGGCCACTGTACAAGAGAAATTGTTACTATTGCTGAGTTTTGAGAATATAGGTTCAGGAAATGCTTTTGTGTTTTCTTTCTTTCTTTTTTTAGTGTTTATTTTTGAAAGAGAGAGAGAGTGTTAGTAGGCAAGGGGCAGAGAGAGAAGGAGACGCAGAATCTGAAGCAGGCTCCAGGCTGTGAGCTGTCAGCACAGACCCTGACACAGGGTTCAAACTCATGAATTGAGAGATCATGACCTCAGCCAATGTCAGATGCTTAGCCCACTGAGGCACCCAAAAGCCCCTCAGGAAATGCTTTTGAAAGACAATTAGAGGTGGATGACAAATTGAGTTGGTTGGGTTGTTTTGTTTTGTTTTGTGTTTTGGTGAGGAAACTTCTTCCAGGAGACATGAGAATTTCAGACATTGATGATTAACTTTGATATAGGTGAAGGTTTGTTAATAATTCAGTGGTTTGATGGAATTTTAGATCTAGTTCAACCCTTTCCATTTCACAGTTGCAGAAAGGGAGGTTATCCCAATAATGTCATCCTGCTTATTCTCATCGTTTGCTACATTATCTACATGCTGTATGTTCTAAAGGGATACATTCAGAACCAGCAAATCAAAAGTGCCTATAACATTTAGTGTGTTCTTTATGTGCATGTCAATTTTACTCATCATCACGGTGGAGGTGGGGCTGCGAGTTGCCATATTTAGTAAATAAAAATATAGGACACCAAATTAAATTTGGATTTTAGATAAACAAGGAATGGGTTTTTTAGTATAAAAGTTTAGTATAAAATGCAGTATTTTTTTGAGACGTATTTATACTAAAAGTTTTCATGTTTATTTGCCATTCAGATTTTACTGGATGGTCCTGTATTTTATTTTGAACCATCCGGGGGCAGTGTAAACTGGGGGAAATATAAACTCAGAGCCTAAGTTTAATAGTGAAGGTTTTACAAACAGGATGCTAGCTGGGATGAGAGTTTTAGCTTGAAGTCTTGATTTTTCTTGAAATGACCAGTACTTTTGCTAGTGTGGTATAATGTGCTCTACCATAACAAAGCAATAAGAAGTGGGCAGTTTCAATCATATTTTTGTTTAGTACTTTCATAAACAGCAGCTCAGATGGTGTTCCTTGGGCCATCCTGAAACCCAGCAGTTGTCAGGGTTAGCCAGCACTTTTTAGAGAAGTCATGTGGAAGAAAATAGACATGGCGTTTGAGGCTACCTGAGGAGGAGTGCGCCTGGTCACTTCATGCAGAGTGGAAAGGCCAGACTGAAGAATGGACACGAAAGGAGCATGTTCACCTAAACAGGGACTTGAAAGATGTTGGAACACTGAAAGTAGGCACCTGATACATATATCTATTATTTGAAGATAAGATTAATGCAAAAGAAGGTATCTAAGTGACTTTCTTGTAAAGTATACTTTTTGAATTAGAATGTGCTTGTTAAAACATCACTCTGGCATGCTTATTTACTTTGAAATTTGAACCAACAACAGCACACCAGGCCAACCCCTTAGTGTTTTCAGGGTACACGCTGACGCTTGGGGACTAGACTGGGACATTAGAATAGATTTACGCCACCTCTCTCTCTCTGTCCCTGTTTCTCTGTCTCTGTTTCTCTCTGTCTCTTTCCTAGTACAGGTTGTATTTTGTGATAGTTGTAACTGACTAAGGTTAGCTTAACAGACAAGTTAATAAAATAAAATAAAGGAATGGTCCATATGTCACCAGGCTTCCTTGAGTTGAATACTTATGTGCCTTAACATTGGAGAGCCATATGTTTAGAAGTCCAGCTTTCTAATTTCTAAGTATCATTAGATCCACATTAACAATGTAATGTTTCTTATCCCTAACATTGTGATTTTATATGAGTTCGTGAACATTATTTTGGATGGTCAAGCTTCAGTGGGTTTTATAACAGTTGAACCTGTTTTAAACATGTGGATTATCTATATCGTGTAAGTTCCTAAACCAGCTTCCTTCTGGAGTGTGCTTTTAGGCATCTTCTCTCAGCTGTCAGGTTGATGTTG
Organism: Cryptoprocta ferox; assembly: GCA_028646485.1. Classification (NCBI taxonomy): domain Eukaryota; kingdom Metazoa; phylum Chordata; class Mammalia; order Carnivora; family Eupleridae; genus Cryptoprocta; species Cryptoprocta ferox. The sequence goes on from CM053578.1 coordinate 54,608,646, forward strand.
GTACAAGACACTCAAACTTTTTCTAAAGGCATAAATTTTTGCATTATTAGGGAGTTATGCAAAATAAATATCATAAATATAAATAATATTTATGTCATCCATCCTTCTGATTTATCAACTCTATTACTATTTTTTCAAGCAGGAATTATTCTTTTTTTAAAGTTTGATTTATTCAAGTGACCTCTATACCCAGCACGGGGTTTGAACTCACAACCCTGAGATCAAGAGTTGCACGCTCTACCAACTGAGCCAACCAGGTGCCCCAAGCAAGAACTATTCATAAATGAATACATATATCCTATGTTTCTGTTGAAAGAAAAATACTAGTGATCTCCTCAAACATTCTAGAATGGATTTTAGTCTATTAGTAATTACAAATCTTCATTATTATTTTGTTATATTTATGTATTACTTCACAGCTTAGGAAGGTTACTTTTATTTCTATTGCCTCATGTGATAACTTGGCAACAAGTTATTTTGAGTGAGGTGTAAAGGGATCATCATCTTCAGTTTATAGATAAATAAAATGAGGTTCAGAAAGTTTGAGATTGCCAAGCACCTAACAGCTATTAAGTAGTGGAGAGGAGATTAAAGCTCTAGTCTTTTTTAAAGATCATTAGCATGGAAAATTTTAAACATATACAAAGTAAACAGAATAATATGGTGAACTCCCATGTACCCATCCTCCAGTCTCAACAATTATCAGTATTCTGCCATCTTAAATCATCTCTACCTTCACTAGCTCTTACCCCCACATGATGATGATGATGATAGTTTTTATAGATTTTTAGCATTTACATACATTGGAAAGCGCTAACCTTAGCTGTATAGTTTTAACGAATGGATCTACCTATGTAACCTACACCTCATAAAGACAATTCCATCTCCCCAGAAAATTCTCTCATGCCCCTTCTTAGTCAGCTCCTCATCCTCCCTAGGTGGCCACTGTTCTGTTTTTTGTTTTTGTTTTTTGTTTTTTGTTTTTTCCCACCAGAGATTAGTTTTGCTTGTTCTTGAGCTGGGAGTAGAATCACTCAGTATATACTCCTTTGCATCTGGCTTCTTTCTTCAGCATTATGGCTGTGAAGCTCAAGTCTTTTGACCCAGAGGTAGGTACTTTGTTCAGACTGGAGCTACATTCCTATCTCATCGCTACAGAAAGATGATTCCCTGAATGATACCCTGAGAAAACCCAGGTCCTGGCCTCATTTCATCATTGCTTAAGCTCATATAGACAGATGAACAGTTTTTCTTCATGTATGAAGGATCCATCATTCCGTCCAGTGAGAGCAGACTCTGAAAGGTTGGTGGTGGAGGAGGTGCCGTACCATGAAATAAATTTGCCTGTAGCTTGCCAAGTCATTTGCTTATATGGAATGCTTCCCACCTCTTAATTCCGTGCCCCCCCCCCACCACCAATTTCCCCTAATGTATCTGCCTATATATTTTTGGAGGCCTCTTGATCAAATTCCATTTGAGCTTGTGCTGATTTTTTAAGGTCAGGTACTGACAGTTGTAAGATTCAGAAAGCCATTTACCTGTCTCGTCATTTTTAATGGGATTATTTAATGGTTTAGTTTTGCTAATTAAGTCGAAGAGGAATGATGAAAATAGTGGTTAAATTACTGTACCCAGAGCTTGAATTTCATTTCATTTCATTTCATTTAAAAGAAATCAGTGAAGACTCAACAGAAGAATTAGATCCAAATGTGTTTTTCTTCTGTAGGGAATTTTCTTTGGATTCTTTAACTCAATTATCTCTATTTTCAGTTACAGAAGGACAACACACACCCAAAAAATTAAAAGCAGAATTACCCTTACTTGTCACTTTTAGGGGATGCATGTGTAAGAATTTGTCAAGCAAAGGCTCATAAGTAGAGTGGTGAACCCAAGGATGAACTCATTTATAGGTGCCTCTGGCTTCTTTGGCAAACAAGCAGTTTTTTTCCCAAAGAAAGTTTATACACTGACGTTGCTGAATTACTTGTAGTTTCTTTAACTGATTGGAAAGAAGACAGTCTGAAAGGTAAAATTAACTTTGACTATTCTGTTTGCTGTTTGTGTTAAGTTGTATTAAGTCAATAGTGGATGATTCATTTCTCCGTGAAACCTTTGAAGCATGTGGCTGGCTTCTGGTGACCGTAGCATTGAGGACCATTGCTGAGATACCATACACTCATTAGGAGTTGCCACATGGTGATCTTCTAACTCTAACATTCTTCTTCAGTTATTAGCTGGAATGCTTCGATAAAGAGAAACTCTTCTGTATTAAGCTCTCACTTATCCTGAGGAGCAAGCTTGTAATAGAAAAGCAAGAAAAATGCTGATTCTTTCCCTTTACCAGGTTCAAAATGAGTTGGTTAACTGACTTCCTCTAAAAGTGACCAATAATTTTTTTAATGAATTTATGGATTTAAACACATTTGCTATGTTTCAATCCATTTGCAATCATTATTCTGTTCAATGATCAAGTTGCCCAATTGTTGGCTTGGGGAGCTTCTTCTAATTGGCTTCTGAGCTGTGTGTATAGTATGTATGTATTTGTGTATGTATGTGTGTATACCCATATTAACCATCCACCTATCTATCTTTCTACTTATTTATTTAAAATGTCTTTGAGGGGCTCCTGGGTGGCTTAGTCGGTTGAGTGTCTACCTCTTGATTTTGGCTCAGGTCATGATCTCATGGTTTTTGGGATTGAGTGCCCCGTCGGACTCTGTGTTGACAGTGGAGCCTGCTTGGGATTCTCTCTCTCCTCTCTCTCTGTCCCTCCGCACTTGCACTCTCTCTCTCTCTCTCTCTCAAATAAATAAGCATTAAAAATAAATAAAATAAAATGTCTTTGCTAGACAAGATGTTCTAGGCTCAGTGTACTTTTTGTTCTCAGCCCTCGATTCGGCCGTTTCTCTAAGGAGATCCAGCTCCTTTTGATGGAAATAGTATTTCAAGACACAGTATGAACAGTAGGGTTGGTGATTGCTGCTGACTAGTCATTATTTCTAGGTACTTTCAGAGTATAAAGTTAGAAAATTAAGCAAATAGCTTCATGAGTTCAGTCTGATACTTCCAATTCAAATTGAAGATTACTAAAAAATGATGATTGTTTGGAAGAGTATGGAGCAAGTAATCAAGGACTGTAGAGTAATGGAGAAGGGGCTAAGGAAATGCTTAGAAAATCACAGAAAGTAGAACTGCAAAGGGATCTTGAAATATATGATCTGTTTTTCTGCCTACTTCTTGCCCTTTTCATAAAAGCTACATTTGAACGTGTCTGAGTAGAGAAAAGGTTCAAGAAGGTGAAGCTCAAATATTAGTCACTGGCTTCAGCTGTACAGGAAATGGCTGGATGCCTTGATGTGAAGTGATTTATGTGAAGTGAGGAGATCAGAAAACAGATTATAGCAGTTCAAATGGAAAACTTTCTACTGAGCAAATTTCAGCTTCAGTGACCCTCCTTCAACTGTTTTCTCACTTTGAACTTCTTGGAAAAGGGCTTTTATCTTTAGAAATGAGATATTCGGTGTGTGAAAACAGGGCAAAATTCACTGCTGACAAGCCCCTCATACCCATGGTGCTTTTGGTTTTCCTTTATAGTCAAGAGAGCCCTGTGCATCAATTTTGTCAGATTTCTTCTACTGTTCTTAACTTCAGTGTTGTTGTTATTTGTGAGGTAGTGTGTAAGACGTAGTATTTTATATTATACAGGGTGTAGGCAAGAGGCCCAGACTTCAGTGTCCACTGGCGAGTCTGGAAGGAGGATGTGTTCATGTACCCATTCAAGATCTAAAGCAAAATAGTACATGTATGCAGGTTATTATTGTAATAGAGATGCAAACAGGAATTATTTTACTTACTCCAGTGGGAGATTCAGAATTAAATGCAGAGATAAAATTTTGTTCTTTGCAAGAAAAGCTCTGCTTATAAAGGTTTAAAATGCCAGTCTCAAAGTATGTCTGTTTTCAGATTGAATATCTACAATAAATGAAGTAAATGTGTTGAATATACCCAGTTGTTTTAGTATTAATTTTCTTAAATGCTTGTTGCCAAAGGGAGTTGTTTTGATGAGGGGAAAATACTAATTCACCAGCTTTTAAGGTTAATATCAACATGTTAGCAAAACTCTATTTCATTATTATTATTATTATTCAGAATCTGTCTCCAAGGAAAGCATTTCATGAATCAAGATACATAAATGTTTATTTTAAACATAATATTCATATTTAAAGAGCAAATGTTAATATTTTGAAATAGACATCAGTGAAATGCAATGTTATAAGGACAAGTTTCCTTTTGATATTTCAACAGAAAATAGTTTAATAGTCTCCCTCTCTAGGACTGTAGGTTCCAATGGATTAAAGGTAGAAAAGGCTGGCCTTCATTAAAATTAAAAACACCCCAGATGGGTGCCTGGTTGGCTCAGTTGGTTAAGTGTTCGACTTTTGATCTCGGCTCAGGTCATGATCTCATGGTCATGAGATCATGAGTTCAAGGCCCATGTCAGGCTCTGCACTGGCAGTGCAAAGACAGCTTGGGATTCTCTCTCTCTGCCCCTCCCCTACTCTCTTGCTCTCTCTCAAAATAAATAAATAAACTTAATTTAAAACAAACTTTTACTCTGTGAAAGACAATGCCAAGAAAATAAGAAGGCAAGCCACAGATTAGAAGAAGATTTGTAAAAGACATATCTGATAATGGGCTGTTATCCAAAATATACAAAGAATTCTTAAAAGCCAATAATAAAAAAAAATCAACAAACCTGATTAAAAAATGGACCAAAGACCTTAACAGACACTTCACCTAAAAAGTGATTTGGGTGGCAAATAAGCATAGGAAAAGACGCTCCACATCACATGTCATCAGGGGAATGCAAATGGATGAGACACCACTGCACTCCTATTAGAATGGACAAACTCCAGAACACTGACAACACCAAATGCTGGTGAGGATGTGGAGCGACAGGAACTCTCATTTGTTGCTCGTGGGAATGCAAAATCGTATCGGCTACTCTGGAAGAAAGACTGACAGTTTTTTTTTACAAAGCTAAACATACTGTTACTCTGTGATCCAGTCACATTCCTTGGTACTTACCCAAAGGAGTTGAATACTTACGTCTACCCAAAAACTTGTACAGGGATGTTTATAGAAGCTTTATTCATAATTATTAAAACTTGTAAGCAATCAAAATGCCCTTCAGTAAGTGAATGTTTCAATGGAATTTTATCCAGCACTAAAAAGAAATGAGCTATCAAGTCATGAAAAGACATGGAGGAACCTTCAATGCATATTACTAAGTGAAAGAAGCCAATGTGAAAAGGCTACATACTGTATGATTCCAACTATATGACATTCTGGGAAAAGGCAAAACTATGGAGACAGTGAAAAGGTTAATAGTTTGCTCATGGCTTGGAGTGGCTGGGCGGGGAAGGGATGAACAGATGGACACAGAGGATTTTTAGGGCAGTGAAAATACTCTCTCTAAGTTACTATAATGGTAGATGTCATTAATACATTTGTCCAAAGCCATAGAATGTGTAACAAAAAGAGTTAGCCATAATTTAAACTATGGGTTTTGGTTGATTATGATGTGTCGTTGTGGGTCCATCAATTGTAGCAAATATACAAGTCTGGTGAGGAATGTTGATAACAGGGGAAGAAGCTGTACCTGTGTGGCTGCAGGGGGCATATGGGAAATCTCTGTACTTCCTCTTCAATTTTTCTGTGAACCTAAAACTGCTCTGAAAAATAAAATCTTAATTTTAAGAAGTTTTGGGGGGGAAGGTGGTAGGAAAGAATGGAATTATTGGGTTTCTGTATCTCTCAGTGTTTCTTAGAATTCATAAATTGGGAAATATGGAATAGAAGTGGAGAATCCGAATTGGAATTCAGAGTTGGAGAAAGTATGTCCAAATCCCATTTATATTTCAATATACCCAGCACCTGATACTTTATTAGTTCTTGTCCTATCAGCAGTTCCAGACTCAGTCTTTTGTAGCTGTATTTGCAAGTTTATAATGGAAATGGAACATGTGTTAGTGTGATCCTGGACAAAAGTACATGTAGAATAGGCTGTCAGACTGGAAGGATCTTTGTGATCATTTGGTAGCCTAACATCCTCAGTTTATAACTAAAGAGACCAAGCCCCAGTGATGACGCCCAGTGACTTGCACAATGACACATTTCAAAGTAGCAGGGCTATGACTAGAAACCCAGACATCCAATTCCTGGTCAGTGTATTTTTCAGCTGTCTTGGGATGCTTGTTGATTGTGCCTTTCTCTCTCTGACCACATGGCTTTCACACCTTAGTTGGGAAGCCTAAGGGCTTGCAGAGATGCTCAGGTTATAGGTATATGCGTGTTTTACTTATGAGACACAGAAAATTCTCAGTACCTTCCAAAATGATGATGAGTAATTTAAACTTGACCTCAGGATATCCTTGAAGCCTCTGACATTGTAGCCTTTTGCCAGGAGCTTTTTCATCTTGCTGGCCAAAGTCACACTAAACCCATATTTAGAAGAGAGGACAGGACTGTGGCCTGGTAACAGGAGGCTCAGGGAGCTGTCCAGGGTGGGGCCTCCTTTCATTATGACCCACACAGTTGGGCTGTACATAGTACACTATTCTAACACTGTTCTAAGTCATGAATGTTAGTTGCTTTGTTCCTTAAGGTCTTCAGTTCTTTTTGAGTTCTGGAAATTAACCAGGGAAAAGTAAAATCCACAAATATGATAGGGTGCCTGGGTGGCTCACTTGGTTAAGTGTCAGACTTCGGCTCACGTCATGATCTCATGGTTTGTGAGTTTGAGCCCACTGTGAGTACAGAGCCTGCTTGGGATTCTCTGTCTCTCCTTCTCTCCCTGCCCCTCCCCTGCTTGCTCATGCTCTCATATGCACTCTCTCTCATTCTCTTTCTCTCTCTCTCAAAAATAAACATCTAAAAAAACGGTTTTGGCTCAAAAAAAGGCCTATTTCACATGTTGACCTTTTCCATCAGTGCCATAGGAAATAGGACCAATTACAAGTAAATATGAAGCTGTGTGACTTTTGAACTATATGAAGTATGAGGACAAACATAAACTTCCGTGGTTTTCAACGTGGCAATAATTGGGCTTTCATGTATTCAGTCTGCAGGCAGTACTTGGCTCTGTGGGTGCATGTGAGCCCCTCACAATACTTACTTCATCTCCAACAGGTCCCTGGACGTTTAGGTAAGGAGTCACTGGTGTAGGCCTCAAGGGGGTGTGAAACGTTGAGAGTGTTACCAGTGGGGCGCAGTGGTTTTTTAATATTTTACTTTTTTAGAGTTTTGTACTGATTGTTTCTGTTTCCAGAGTGTGTGAATATGTGTGTATGTATATAAAATGACTAGGTATGGTCCCCAAAATTTGCACAGAACAATTTAATTTAGTTCATGCTGTTTCAAGCTCAAGGACTGAGTAATTTGCCCCCAGCTGTGTCATTGAATCTTTCCTAGTGGCTTTGACTTGAAGGATTTAGGCCAACCCTTAGAAGTGTGGCAACATTTTGGTGGTGAGTGTGAGCAGGCCGGCATGCTTCCCCTACCACTGGCCTCCATCTGACAGGACTGAAGCATGTATGCAATAGACTGAATTCCTCCCCAAATTCATACGTTGAATTCCTACCCGCCCCCCAAGATGATGGTATTAGGAGGTGGGGCCTTTGGGAGGTGATTAGGTCCTGAGGGTGGAGCCCTCATGAATGTTGGTGCCCTTATAATGATTAGTGCCCTTATAAAAGAGACTCACAGAGCTCCCTTAGCCCTTCCACCTTGGTTAAGCCACCCAGTGTGTGGTATTCAGTATGGCAGCCCAAAGAATGGACAAAGTCAGCAACTGTGTCCTTACACCTTTCTCTTTAACTTTGCCTCTTGCTCCTCTTCCCTCCTCTACCCTTTTCATCACCTCTCTCCCTTCCTTTTTTACTGCTTTCCCCACTTTGTTCTGCAGATACTTGAGCACCATGTAGTTGTGGGAAGCTTACAGCCTAGTGGTTAAAACGTGTGCCTACAGAGAGATCACAGAAATCTCTACCTGCAAACTATGACATCTGCCACAAGGATGCGGTGCTAGGAGAGCATGACAGAGGGGGGCCCACCTGCAGGGTCAGAGAACGTGGGGGACTGACAGGTGGGCCAAAGTGAGATTCACTAGATGGTGAAGAGAGGGAAAGAAGTGTTGTGCAGGCAGAGGAAAAAGAATGCACCTCAAGAATTAAAGGGAAGGATGTCATGGGGTGGGGCAAGGACAAATCACATGAAGTTTGTAAGGCTGCCTACTTGGAATTCTGGTCTCAGTCCTAAGAGTCAGCTTCCTTCTGTGAAATGGTTCTTTGTGCCCAGGTGATTGAAGGACTACATTATGCCGAGTAGACTACGTATATGTGTTCTCTGATTTTTATGATTGTATTAGTCAGCTAGAACTGCTGTGACAGAAACCAGCCACACACTGGGTGACTTTAACAACAGATACTTATTTTCTCACATGTTCAAGACCGAGGTGCCATTGGGGTTAGTTTCTCTATCTGGCTCATGGACAGCCACCTTCTCACTGTGTCCTCACATGGCTTCTCTGTGAGCTGGCTTCTCTGTGAGCTGGTGGGAAGGAGAAAGAGATTGATCTCTACCATCTCTTCCTCTTCTTATCAAATACCAGTCCTATCTGATTAGGGTTCACCCTTTAACCTTAATCATTTCCCTAAAAGTCCTATATCCAAATGTTAAGCGTTGGAGCTTCAACATATGAATTATGCAAGGACACAGTTTTTAGCATATAACACTGACCTGTCACGACCTGGTGGATGACTTCTGATGATTGTTTCCAGGACAATACCTCATGAATTACAGTGGGCAGTTATCGGTTATCTCGGAGGAGGATAGAAAGAAAAGCCCTGTAGCATTAGGGCTTCTCCCTTTGAATACTAGTGAAAGAACCAAACAGAAACGGACTCTATTAAATCAGCATGCTCATCACGGAAGCCACAGGCTTGTGGTTGATCAACTTGATCGTCTCTGAAGTAGGCAGAGCTCTTGGGAAGGGGCAGCTGGTGCTCAGTTGCTGGGATGGCGCAGGTCAGCAGGAAACTCAACATGAAGTCTTAACACGTGGAGAGAGTCTGAGACTTCTGGATGCAACCCTCAGCCTTGTGATTTCAGGCCATAACAGGTAGTTTCAAGAATCATATGAGGCCTGCGATATGTAACAAGACCACAGAGAAGGAAATTATGAAACTGAAGTCATTCATGGTTCTAAGGTCAGTGGTAACTGTTGATCAATTATAAGACTTATGCTTTTTCTGGCACTTTTATACTAGTGACGCTTCGAAAAGTTATATTTAAAAAAAATATACTGGGGCTAGGGTGCCTGGGTGGCTCAGTCAGTTAAGCATCTGACTTCTGATTTTGGCTCAGGTCATGACCTTACCACAGTCATGAGATTGAGCCCTGTGGTCAGGCTCTGAGCAGAGAGTGGAGCCTGCTTGGAATTCTCTCTCTCCCTCTCCCCCAACCCATACGTGCATGTGTCTTTCTCTCAAAATAAATAAATAAACATTAAATATACATACATTCTGGGGAGTGTTTTCTGGGCATGTAGATACATATGGCATCAGCAGGACCATGAGCCCTGTGGGAAGAGGAAGCCAGAGAAGGGTGGCTCTTTTTGTTTTTGCCAGTGCATCGAAAGCCATTAAAAGCCATCAAAGCAAGATTTATCATTTTCTCCTTGATGACATGAGTCTATTGATTACATCTGTACTTTCCCCACTTTACCTCTTCCATATTCTTATTATAGGATTCTACAATAGGATGAAGTTATATAGGATGAATTTTATTCTATTATCAGATGAAAGGGTTAATGCAAGAAAGAAAACTCAGTATAACATAAACCACATCCTATACTTTACTAGTAGATAGAATTTATGTAAATATAAACTGTATATTATCTGAAGTGTTTGATAGATTTTCAGGCTTTATAGGTGGCAGAAAAAAGTGAAAACCTGGAGAAAAGAGCATTGGCCCAGAAACCTGAGGCTGAGAGAAGTACTAGATGGATCAACAAGAAACTATTGAACATGTGCTGTGTGTAAGACTGTGACATTGGCATTTAAGGGCTTAGAAAGATTTAAAACAACCAAGGAATTTATATTTTAAGTTAAACCAGATATAAATATAAGCAAAATATAAAATCATCAAGTAATTGAAAAAAAGGACAAATGAGATGTCAGAAGGTGGTATATCATTTATTGCCAAATGAATAGTGGTGCCAATGAAGTGATTTTCTCTACTAGCATCCAAACTCCATGACAATGAGGACCATGTACGGTACACTCGGGATGTTTAGTATAGTGGTAGGGTTTCATTAATCAATCAAGGTGAGGGAACACTTAACTTTCTAAAGTAAGGATGGTGTTTTTTGCTTGTTTGTTAATAAGGTATAACTTATGTACAGTAAAGTAAGCAAATGTTAAGTGTAGGCTCAGTTAATTGTCTATATCTGTATCTCTGCACAAAACCACCTCCAGATAAAGATCTAAAACATTTCTAGCACACTGGAAGATTCCATCACGCCTCTTAGTCAGTACTGACCAGCAGTAAACCATCATTTTGACTGCTGTCACTGCACTTTAATTCAGCCAGTCTTTGAAATTCATATAAATGGAATTATACAATGGTCCTCTTTGTGTTGAGTTTTGTCCATATTGTTGCTTGCTATTGCAAGCATCACTAGTTCATTCCTGTTCATTTCTGTGCACAGTTCTCAATGGATATTTGCATTATTTCAAGTTTGGTGCTTGAACAGGTTTACATTTGTCTTTTGATGGACATAAGGACTCACCTCTCCTGAACATATTATGCAGGAGTGAACTTGGTGGGTCACAGAGTATTACTACCTTTAGCAGATATTGTCAAACATTTTTCCAAAGTGGTCCTACTGACTTACATTCCCACCAGCAATGTAAGAGAATTTAAATACAGATTTTAAATTGTTTTATAGGTTTCAGTAAAGTTCATTCAAAATGTATAAAGACCTTGGTCATTACAACCCAGGGGAGGGACGCAGTGATTTTTCCCCAGTGTTAGTATTGCTCATAGTTCCAGGCTCTAAACTCTCAGGGCCAGAGCACAACGTAGACATTCAGACAGTATTTGAATGAATTCTAAGGTAGGTCCATAGTTTAGGAAGGAACATGAATATGAGAGCAGAGCATAGTGATAACCAATTATTGAATTCTGACCTTTACAGATATCAAGGCTCCCAGCTTTATCCCGTACAGTTTCATGATGTCATTCATTCTCCAATCCTAATTGAGAGTCTGCTCTGTGCCAAGAACTCTTGTCCTATCGTTGCTGCTGAATAAAATTAAGGATGTCAGGCAAGCCCATAATAACACAATGGCTGGTCTGGGATGGGTTGGTGACTGAAGATTTCCTCCCCTCCCCGAGTAACAGGTTTGTGGACTACACCATGGTAAGGGGAGCCTGTGATAGGGTCCTGCAGCAGGGCTGGGGGTAGGCTCAGGTCTGTACCAAGGAGGACAGGAATCAGGCAATGAATGCTTTCTAAGAAATTCTTCTGTTTGGCTCTCTTATCAAGGAAGATCTCTTGTTTTTGTTGTTGTTGTTGTTGTTTTGTTTTGTTTTGTTTTTGTGGGGAAGGGAACCACCAAGCATGACCAGGAGTAATTTGAGTCTGGAAATATGTGCAGTGTGACTGTTGGACAAAGCTGTTTTATTTTATTATTAATTTTTTAATCTTTAAAATTTTTTTTAATGTATGCTTATTTTTGAGAGAGAGAGAGAGAGAGAGAGACAGACAGCAGGAGTGGGGGAGGGGCAGAGAAAGAGGGAGACACAGAATTCAAAGCAGGCCCCAGGCTCCACACTGTCAGCACAGAGCTGATCTCAGGGCACCATGAGATCATGACCTGAGCCAAAGTCAGTCACTTAACCAACTGAGCCACCCAGGCACCCTTTGGCAAAGCTGTTTTAAAAGCTAACATTAAGCACCTTCTACATTCTTTTTTACTCATCATTATAGCCCTACACAATGGCTATAGTCTTAGAGCCCCATTTCAGATAAAAAACAAACAAGGAACTGAGAGAAGACAAGCTAGAGAGTGGCAGAGTAGGAATTTGAATTTAGATGCTTCCAGAGTCTGGGCCCTTAGCCACTCACTGCACAACAACTACCTATTATTTGGGGATGTTTTAAACTTTTAATTTGTAATCTTTATTTCTATAAGCCTCATGAAAATTGGGTATTTAACAAGAACATCTCAGTGACATTTTGCATGTAAATTTTGCATGTAAATTCTCCCTGGGATGGCAAACCTGTAGTCTGAAGACAGTTTGACTTAGAGAAGTGTTAGAATAATCCAGGGATCTCAGTTTTTGAAAAGACGAATTCTAACCTAATATTAGTTGATCTATATCTAAAAATTTGTGAATTAGCAGCCAAGCATACCATTCAATAATGTCTCTATGTTTTTGCATAAACTATGGTGTATGCCATGAGAACTAAAGAATAATTCTGAGGGTGCCTGGGTGGCTCAGTTGTTTAAGCATTTGACTTCCACTCAGGTCATGATTTCACGGTTCGTGGGTTTGAGCCCCGTGTCGGGCTCTGTCCTGACAGCTCAGAGCCTGGAGCCTGCTTTGGCTTCTGTGTCTCCCTCTCTCTTTGCCCCTCACACACACACTGTCTCTATCAAAAATAAATGAAACATTAAAAAAAAGAGAGAATAAATTATGAAATCCATTCAGTTACCACTTGAGCACCTGTCATGTGGTGTGTGCAGTTCTAGGTCCTGAATATGCATTGTCTGTAATCTCCAAAGCAACTTGAACTAGGTTTTATTAGATTCCAAACCCCCACTTTTCAGATGAGGTAATTGAGGGTCAGATAAGCTGAATAAGCTGCCCTGTTACATAGCTAGAAAACATCACCCCAGGGATTTGAACTAAGCCTGTTTGACTCCCAACACCCCATACTCTTTCCATGATACCACAGGCTGCCACGTGTGCCCAAAGAAGCACTCAATTTCAAGGAAGTTGCCTCTCTGTGATAACATGGTCTACCCTGCTTCCTCATCCTTTCTTCTTCTTCTTCTTTTTTTTTTTTTTTTTATCAGTCTATGGCATCAAATTAAATTTCCAGAAGAACAGTTTTGAATTGTAATGGATGGCATTGTTCACTGTCTTAACATTTTAAAATGTATTCCGATTTTACTGACAATACTATCTATCTAAATACAGGAAACTTTAGTCATAAGAATGCTAATAGGCCTGATTTAGTTGTCAATTTTTTGTGGTCTCATGAGCAAACAAGTAAGTTACTATGGAAACCAAATGGAAACCTAGATGAATTGATACGGTAAGAGGCCTAAAAAATGGGGCAGCGTGAAATAATTCCATCAAAGTGGCATAGGGGAGAAAAGAGAATGACTTGAAATTAAGCCAGGGTTATTCAGTTAAACCATATATACGGATTATACAAACCTTATATTTGTTTAGGGTCTATTTTATCATTTAAACCATTGTGTAATTTATAATGATACCACTGACAACATTTACTTAATTTGTTAAGTTTTTAACTTTATTTTGACCTCGGTTTGCATGTAGTAGGTATATTTGTACTTTAAAAGAACATATGTAAAAAAAAAATAAAAAAAATAAAAGAACATATGTAATAGCTATTTTAAAGGCAAGTGAAACTGAGTCTTCTGCTATCTGCCCCAAGGATTCAGTTGCCATTCCAGTAATCCAAGAGACACCGGCAATGTGATATTGGAGACTCAATGTTCCAAATGTCATTGATATGGAAGCCATATCGGGTAGAGCACTCAACAGGAATTTCCCATTAGCATGACTCTGAGTCAGGCCATCCCTGTAAGCCTGTTCTTTCATGTGGGTTTAGGGCTTAGGTCATGTATTCTTTCAGGATTTGAGGCTTAGGAAAATTACTTCTGTCTAGGAGTGCATATTAGAACTCATTTATGTAACAATTTGTAAACTGAGTAGGCAGAGAAATGTCCTCTGTGAAAGAAGGACTACAGACAGGAGACAGCTGTCTAGAGGTCTGGCAGGAACGCATGGATCAGCACAGCCCTGCAGCCCCAGCCCAGAGCGAAGTCAGCCTCTCCTTTGTGATCCAATAAGCATTTGACCTAATGCCATCCAAGTGGCCTGTTAGGGCTGGTGAACCTCTGTCCAAGCAGTATCAGACATCCAGGGGTTTGTTCAGGGGATCCTTCATTAACTTTTCCCTCTCTTGGCATTTGTGGGTTCTGCTATATATCGGATTCTCTGATTTGAATTTTGGTCCTTGAATATTTTGAGTTTAAGGCATATTACATATGATCATTGAAATTATCATTGTATACACAGGTCTTGAGATCTCTTTAACCAAAGCCCAGAGGCCACCAGTGTTTTGAGTCTATAGTAGAGGAAACACAGGACCAGCTATCTTGTGATTTCTCTAACTTGAAAGTACATTATTAGTCACATGAGTAGAAGGGAAGCTTTTAATATACTGCTGTTAGTAGTTATTGGCAAGTCACTGGATGGTAAGTGTACACGGTGGTTTCTTTGCCTGACAAGTAGCATTAAAATTCTCATCTCTCAACTTCATGAGAAAACAAGGCTTGCTGCATATCTTTTAAACTGAAGCCTTTCTTCAAAGCTTTGAGTGTATGATCCTATCCATTTGATTTCAATGATCAGTCACAAGAAGCTTTAACACACTTTAGCAAAAAGTGTGAGTGCCTGCCATGTGCAGATGTGCTGTGGGGCAATTGGGCTTATGAAGATGAGGGAGGTGTGGATATTGCCCTCAAAAAACATCCAGTTTGGGGAAGACTAGACACGTGTCTCAAGAACTCTGTCTCAAGAACTCTGATCAAGATGAGGAAAGTCTAAGAGGTGCTGAGTAAGGATTATGAAAGTTAAGAATCTGGAAAATTGGGGCACCTGGGTGGCTCAGTCGGTTAAGCATCCAACTTCAGCTCAGGTCATGATCTCACAGTCCGTGGGTTCGAGCCCCATGTTGGGCTCTGTGCTAACAGCTCAGAGTCTGGAGCCTGCTTCAGATTCTGTGTCTCCCTCTCTCTCTACCCCTCCCCTGCTCGCTCTCTGCCTCTCTTTCTCAAAATAAAATATAGACATTAAAAAAATGTTAAAAAAAAGAATCTGGAAAATTACTTCTAACTGAGCAGTAGGAAATGACTCCATGTCACCCACACAGGGTTTAAAGGAAGGATGGGATTGAGATTTTAAAGATGTAAGGGGAAGACTGTTTCAGTTAGAGGAAACACAGAGTGAGTGTGGCTGGGGGGGATTGCTAGGAGTTCTTTCTGGTTGAAGGTCTCAAGAAGCCTGTCATGGAAGATAAAGTCAGAAAGTTAGTTGGAATTGGGTCATGGAGGACATTTAATGCTAGGATAAGGAATTTGAACTTTATTCTCTTTTTCCTTACTTTCAAATACTAACACAAGTGTGTTACTTTAAGGCCCAACTCTTATGTATGATTATTAATAAAGAGTAAAGTGGTCCTTTTGGCAGTTTGTGGGAAAATGCAAAAATACCGTTATACAATTGCTTATTTGTGGTATGGGTCAAAATGACTCTTTCTGGCTGAAAATTTTCCACAGCGGCAGTGCTAAATATATCACATAATCCTATAGCTAAGGTGGAAGCCAGCTACATCACTACAGCCTGCCCTTGTTTTGATTCCTCCTTAGGTTCAATGATGTTAGGATCTATGTTTCACAGCCTTTTTTTTTTTTTTTTCTTGGCCAGGTGGGTGGTGCTAAAATGCCTAATACCTAGTTTCTCTGGCAAACAAGCTGGTATGTTTGAATTATGAGTCATTAAGCTCCTTTATCTTTTCTCCCAGTTTCCTACTTAGCATTTTCCCTTCATATTAGGCACTTTGTAAGCAGTGAGGTGGCTCATTGATTTGCTGCCCATAAAAGAGTAGCTCTGGTCTTTTTTCTGTTCAGAGGAATGATTTTAGTCTACTGTGATGTGCCTTGGAAATATTCTGAGCAGGTATTTTTAGCTATTAGAGGCTAACAGGAAAAAAAATCTGAATTTTATCAGATAGGATTGAAACACTTTTCAATTGATAAAAACATTAGTGAAAAGGGCTATCTTTGTTAGTATTCTCTGGCTAATTAACTCTGTTGACTAAAGCTTGAGGCTTATTTGGCAAGGTCAATTAGTTTTACTCTGTGATTATCTCTTGGAACCTCTAGTCCTGGCCATGGCCATTGATTTCAATAAATAATTATACTAATAGCAGGCACTTATGTAGCTTTAAGTGCTATACACATAAATTTATTTAATTTTTAGAATAATCCTATACAGTAGGTACTGTTACTGTCTCCATCTATAATGGATCATGAAATTGAGAAGCTATGTGACTGACCCAGGGTCCCATTACTGGTAACCGAGCCTCGATTCAAACCTAGGCACTTGGACTCCAGGGTCTTTACTCTTGATTTCATTAAAATCCAAGGACACCCAGTAAGCATGTCCCTAGACTTAAGTAAGCACAATATGTGTCTAAACATTTAAGGCTATTTATTTTGTATAGTATGAAGCTTTGAATTTAAAAAATTTCAGACGAGTGTTATGTATGATATACAGACACCAGAAATCTATTTAGCATCTCTTTTGTCATCTGTGTAAGCATAGTTGGACACTTGGGCAAGGCTTTATGGAAGTGACATTTGAGACCTGAGCCAAGACTTCAAGGATGTTCAGGTGTTCAACAGGCAGAAAAGAGCACCACAGGTAGAGGGAACAGCACATGCAAAAGCTCAGCGGGGAGATGGCATTCAATGTGCATGTTTGGAGGAAAATAGGATGTCCGGTGTATCTAGAACCGGGTGGAAGACCAGCAGAGTGACTAAGATACAGATCGTACCCTGCTGAGGAGTTGAAATTGTCCACTCAGATGGTAACTTTTGTTTTGATCAAGAACTCACAAATTTTTATATCGTTTCAGAATGTTCCCAGATGCTCCGATGCTCGCTGGTAGGTCCATAGACCCCTTTCCCCCAAGCCATAGAGAATAGTTAAGAATCAGCAATGACTTGGTCAAATTTATGCTTTAAGAAAGATGACTCTGATAACAGAGAAAGTGCCTGTGAGGGGAGAGTGGTAGGAAGCAGAGAAATCAAGAGGTAGATGCAAATAGTCAAGGCCAGAGATCGCTGAGATGGATCAGTGACGTCAGAATGATGTCGGTGAAAGAAGGTAGGAAATAGAAGTGAGCAGACTTGGGGTGAGCTACATGGGAAGGTTGCAAATGAAGTGGTTAAAAGAAACTACATGGGGTGCCTGGGTGACTCAGTCGGTTAAGCGTCCGACTTTGGCTCAGGTCATGATCTTGCAGTTTGTGGGTTCGAGCCCCGCATCAGGCTCTGTGCTGACAGCTCAGAGACTGGAGCCTGCTTCGGATTCTGTCTCCCTCTCTCTCTGCCCCTCCCCTGCTCATGCTCTGTCTCTCTCTGTCTCAAAAATAAATAAACATTAAAAAAAAAGAAACTACAGTTTCTAGCTTGGTTTAAGGATAGATAGTGTCTAACTAACAGAAGCTGGAGACAAGAAGAGGAAAGGCACAAGGGTAGAAGGTAAGGGGCTCGATTTTTAGACCCATTGAGTTTCAGGTGCCCATGATACATTCCAGTGGAAATGTCCAACAGACATTTGGAAATGCAGTCTGGAAAAGAAGTCAGCCTTGGAGAGAGATTTAACTATCTCCCTAGCAAATGGTAGCAAACTCCAAGCTGTTGGAGCTGGGGCCACCCAGGGGGAGCCTAGAAGAAGACAAGGGCTCTTGAAGGGCAGCAGTAAGGCTGGCTGGGGAGAAGAGACTTGGGAGCCGCAGAAGCATCACAGCACTTGAGCGCTGTGTCTGAGCCCTTCTCTTGCCTTAGCTTGCTAAATCCTCTGCCACCTCTGTGAAAAAGCCGCATTTCACATGTGCGTAAGGCACAGAGAGGTAAAGTAACTTGCACAAGCTCACAGAGTTAGTAGGTCGCCTTCAGTGCTGAATTAGTGGCTAGCATCATTAAACTGATGTAATTGATTGAGTTAAGATAGTTTTTGTCATAACTTTTTTATAGATTTAAATATAGATTGGTAAGCTTCGATGACAGTATTTCCTTACTTTTCCCCCAGTTCTAGGAAGTAAGTAGAGTATGATCACCACAATTCATGGAGGAAGCATGATCTGAGACTTCCATAAATTTCCAAATTCCCTGGCTTTCTCTCACATGAATATTCTGTTAAGAGTCATGCATTTCTTAAATATTTTCTTATTTAATAGATCAAGCTTTCACTGAAGTTTTTTTTTTTGTCCCAGTCAATGAGCATTTTGGGCATTGGTTGGAACACTTCCTGAAATGGTTTCATGAGTCACATTTTCATATTTCCTCTTAAAATATACAATGGTCTCTCTTAGCAGTGATCTGCAATTACCACCAAACTCTCCATTCCCATTCTAATGTACCTAGAACATCTCTTGTTTACTAAATCCATCACTTCCTTAGAACCTCTCCATTTCGCTTTCCTTTTAATCACTACACTAGCAGTAGAGATTTTCTTTGGAGCCCATTTTCTCAGAGTAATTTTTTTATCACTTCATCAGAGTTATATACATCGAGGAACAAAAAACAATGAAATCACACCAAATTGCCACAGCTGGGCTATCAGCTACGCAGGGGTCAGCAAACTACAGTCCAAGGACTGAATGGAATCCACCACTTTTTTGTAAGGAAAGTTTTATTGGAAGATAGCCCTGCTCTTTCATTTACATATTGTCTCTGGCTGCTTTCCTGCTGCAACTGCAGAGTTGATTAATTGCAACTGGATGACCCACAAAACCTAAAAACCTAAAATGTTGACTGATTTGGACCTTCGCAGAGAAATTACTGACTCTTGCTCTATAGCATCCTGCTTTTGGAACATCGGAATATGTCCAAAGCACATTTATAGTGCTGTAGAGTTTCTAAATAAAGTTTTACTCAACTGAATAATGGAATCATTGAGTGGGTTCTGTAAAAATTGTTTTTCAGGTATAAAACAGAAATTGGGCAAGGGAATAGTAAAATTGAAGTCTCCTTTAAGTAACACATAATTAGAATTCTTACCTGTATAATCAGTCATCTGAATTTTTGTCAGTATTGACAAAACTGTTAATTTGGGGAAAAAATTTCTTTAAATGCTTCATGGATATCAGGTCCTTAATTGTGCTTGGCCTTTGGGATTTGGAAAAAGAATCATTTCCCTATCCTCAGAGAACTACGTGTCAATTTAAAACCAAGTCAGATATAAGCAAACAAACAAAAATCTGGAAATACAGATCATAGAACTGTAACACATTGAGAAAATGTGTCAAGTAGGGTGCCTGGGTGGCTCAGTCAGCTAGGCATCCGACTTCAGCTCAGGTCATGACCTGTTTGTGAGTTTGAGCCCTGCATCAGGCTCTATGCTGACAGCTCAGAGCCTTGAGCCTGCTTCGGATTCTGTCTCTCTCTCTCTACCCCTCCCCACTAGCACTCTGTCTCTGTCTCTCTGTCTCTCAAAAATAAATATTAATAAAAATTAAAAGTAAACATTAAAAAAATTCCTAAGAAAATGTGTCAAATAAATGATTTCCATTTATTAACATGTTGACCATATATTGCTTCAATCATATCTCTGAAAAAAATGAATGTGCTTTATTTCCCGTTATTTTGCTAAGGCAAGAAATACATGAGGCCAAATAGGATCACATTCTGCTCTGTCAAATATAAGTTCCTCACTTGACCCTCCTGAAGGCCCATTTTCCCAGGTAGCTCCGCCCTTCTTTTAGGGCTGCTAATGTCTTCTGAGGTGCTCTCTTGCCTCTGGGTTCTCTTTCCTCGAGTGTGTTCTCCTGGATGAGCCCCATTGGTGCATAATCACATGATTCCCCTGATCTGATTTCCACTCCTGTTCTCGACAGCTCACCTGATGAAATCTAGTCTTTTACTAGTATTGAAAACCTTCCACAGAGGCCTTTGTGCAAAGTCTTAAAGGCTCCATACCCCTTCCTTTTTTGTGTACCTTAACTCTGAGTACTGGAACTGCAGTCTACCCTTTCCCATCTGTTGCTTTTCATATACTTTTCCTCACTGTTTGAAATGGCCTTTTATCCATCTCTGCTTTTGTCCATTTCTGCCTGAATCCACTCATCTTTCAGATGCCTCCTCATTTTAGCAATTTCCTCCGGCCTGCTTTCTACCTACCTCATAAATTCCAAGCTAGAATTAATATTTTCATACCAAGAATATCCACAATACATTTTCAGTTTTTGTAACTTAAAAAGGATTATTCACGTACCTTGTACTGTTAATGACTAAACTCTAAATTTCTTAAGGGAAGGAGCTTCGTTTTTGTTGATTGTTTGTTACACTTCTACGTTTTCTTTAGTGTCTGATTTGAATGTTTGTATATAATAACTACACAATCCACTTATTGTTGAGTGGATGAATCAATCAATGCTTAGTGGCAGATACACTGTGTTGTATACAACTGTGTTGTAATATCAGATGGTGAATTTTAACTTGTTTGATATATGGTAGCACTAATGAGATTAGATAAATTTCCAAGTTAAAAATAGCTCTTCAGTTATTGACAGGAAAACCACAGTAGTTACTAGATGAAAGCGCCAAAAGATTGTGTTTTTCATCTTCAGGAGGTTATCCCAGCACAGCCTGTTTTCATAAACTCTTTTGGGTTGTGGCACTAAAACTATTCTCTAGGGGTTTAGACACGGTGTAAAAATCCTCAGTGTAGTTGGGATTATCACGGGTAAGAAGAGGAAAATCAATTTCTTGTCTAAACCTTGCTGCTGGTGAAAAAAGCAAATAGCAAAATCTTTTTACCAACTATTTAGTGGAGACAGTAGACAATGTAAACAAGATAACGAGAAAAGATCTTAATACCACATTTTAGGCTAGTTTTCTGGGAAAAAAAAAAACAGTTTAGTATGTTTAAATTAAGACCAATCTTTGTGAAAATGATGTGGGCATTGAATCAGAACAATGGGCCACCTAATGTACAGAAAAAAGTAAAAAATGTCTCATCTCTTATTTTTGTTGTGAAATGGACTTTGCTATGCAGGTGCTAACTTTGTGCAAATACTCTTCTGGTGGTCTTTCTGTCTTTACTATTTTAAGATTTTTATTTATTTTTTAGTATTTTATGGGAGGTTGCTTTATCTTGTCTCCATTTTGCATTCTATGCATTAATTTAGTAGCTACACTAGACAGTCTAGTCTTTGGTAGAATACGTCATATGCTCTGAGGGGCTTGAAGAAGAAATGAGTGGACTGTGTGGGGAGTGTGCTGGACGAGAACATGGTGTATAGTGGGCAAAATTCAGGCTGTGAGAGGATTAGTCACAACTTACAGGAAAAATTCTGTTGCAAAGATAATGGATCATTTGCTTCCTGAATGAGCCATTCAGAAGGAACCTTTGCCAAATTCACTGAACTCCCTGATGAGATTCTGCAGAGACTCCTACCCAAGTATTGGTTGGTATAGAAGGCTTTGTTTGAATCAGCTTTTCCACCTTTACAACTTTTAATTTACTAATTGCTTAGGTGGAGGGTGTAGGGGGCCTTTTTGGTCTATAGAATGTATTATTAAATTAGAACATGACTCTTTTTGTGTGTTTTGATAAAACCCAGGTATAATGATTTTTTTTTTAAATCATCCAGTTTGGTTACAGTTTTAAAAAGAAATGACCTCTTCCCTTCTCTGAGTATATTTTAACAAGAGCTTTAAGAATTAATCTTCAGTATGTGTTGTCACAAGGAGTAATCAGACTTGAACTTTATTAAGCTTAGTACCTTTGGACTTCTTCCCAGCACACAGTTTATATGTAATGCAAAATAACCCTGTGTAGTTTCTTCATTAAAATAAAGTTTAGTTGTCACTTGGTTAACTTCTTTTTTTCTTAATAAAACAAGATAATCTGTTAGTCACCTGCAAATTTGTAATTTGAATGTGATGATATAAATCTTTTTGTCCTAATCAAGTTTTTGAAGCTGAATTAAAATAATTATTCCTAACATATCTGCCTTCAGTAACTATCAGTGATGATTGATTATATCTGAACCACTTATTGATAGAGTGCTAATTTTTTTTAATGTTTATTTTCGTGAGAGAGAGAGAGACAGACAGAGCATGAGGGGGGTAGGGGCCGAGAGAGACGGAGATGCAGACTCCAAAGCAGGATCTAGGCTCTGAGCTCTTAGCACAGAGCTCCAACTCACAAACCACAACCACAAGATCATGACCTGAGCCAAAGTCAGATACTTAACTGACTGAGCCACCCAGGTGCCCCGATAGAGCTAATTTTTAATCAGAGTAGTCAACCCCTGCAAAGGCTGTCTTTTGAAATTTGCACAGAATGCCCATATGAACATTCATTATAGTCTTAGAACAAGCCAAGACCTTTATTCCATGACCTTGCATACACTGTGCAAATACACACTTTTGCACAAAAGGAACAATAATAGATTCATTTCTTACAACATATAAATAAAAGCATTGTAAGTTTCACTTTTTAACTCATACTTACTGTGTGCAGGGAACTAAGGTCCAGTCCTTGCTTCTCAGAGTCAGTACAGTCTGATGGGGGTCGGGGGGAGAGTAAGAAGTGTAAGCAACAGATAAAACCAAAACAGCTGTATCCCAATAGAATTGACCAAAGTACCAGTTGTGATGAGAAGTTGCTTCTTTTTAGCAGAGAAGATCAGCGAGGGCGTTGAGAGTTGTGGCTTTGAGCTAGGTTTTGAAGGATGCATAGGCAAAGAGATGGAGAAAGAGACAAATGAAGTGAAAAAATGCTCCTTGGGCCAAGGTCTGAATTACATAGGCTGGTGACAGGACACACACACCATTTGGGAATTCCTTGAGTATGGTTAGTAAGATTCACCTGCCTTCTCCCTTGCCTCTGCAGCTGGACTGGGGGAAACAGATGGAGAAGAAACCTTAATTTTACCCCACGGTCATCTGTTCTTCTTTACTTCCCACTTGCCCTTACAGGATGGTAAGAGGTGGAGAATAAGACTATGGAAGAGGAGTGGGCCAGCGGGGAGGGGGTGGTGGTGAAAAGAACTGCAGTGTAACACAGGGAGGTCTTCGCCATACTTTTCTTCTTTCTTTTCCTTTGTCAGTGTTCTCTCCTTTTCCAAAGCTTGGCAGAGTCCATCATAGAAAAGAGCAAAGAAAAGGTGGGCAGGGGATTTTTGGAAGCTGATCATATTCAGGCTGCCTATAATTATATGGGATTAAAGAGCATAGGGGCGCCTGGGTGGCTCAGTCAGTTAAGCGTCTGACTTTGGCTCGGGTCATGATCTCATGGCTCATGGGTTCGAGCCCCGCATCGGGCTCTGTGCTGACAGCTCAGAGCCTGGAGCCTGCTTCAGATTCTGTGTCCCTCTCTCCCTCTGCTCCTCCTCCACTCATGCTCTGTCTCTCTCTCTCAAGAATAAATAAACATTAAAAATTAAAAAAATAAAGAGTGTAGATTGAGTAGTATTTGCAGAAGATAAATATATCATGCTGAGCATACAAAAATAATCTTGGTGGGCCCTGACTTTAGTTCTCCTATGTCATCATTACAGACATCAATTACATTTTATTTAGGACCTACAAGATGCATGGAATTGTCTTACAACATAGCAGAGATTTAAAAATCATTTTTTTGTAGAGATGTAGGGGCATTTAGTCCCCTACCCCCATGCACACTTTTTTTTCTAGAAAAATAGTACTCGCAGGAACAATCATAGCATAGGATCCTGAGTAGACATCAATCTTTTGCTTTTCCATGAAGACATTGTCTTTCAGAATGTGTGTGTGTGTGTGTGTGTGTGTGCATTTATTTTTTCCTTTTCCATAAGTAAAAAGAGAAAACTAAACCTGAGTGACAGAACAGGCTTGAAAAATAATCAACTTGGGGAGTAATTTTTAAAGCTACCTTGTGAAGAAATGAGCTTGCTAGAGAGGTTAATGGCTCGAAGGAAACTGCTGTCACATTTCAGGATCAGAGTAACTAATTTAGCTTCTACTTTAGAATAGGTCTGTCTGTCTTTCTATCTTCCTTCCTTACCTCCCTTTCTCCTTCTCCTTCTTCCTCTCCTTCTTCTTCTCCTTTTCCTCCTCCTCCCCATTCTGCTGCTGCTGCTGCTTCAGTTCTTCTTCTTCTTCTTCTCCTCCTCCTCCTCCTCTTCCTCCTCCTCTTCTGTTCCTCCCCATCCTCCTCCTGTTGCTGCTGCTTTAGTTCTTCTTCTTCTTCTTCTTCTTCTCCTCCTCCTCCTCCTCCTCCTCTTCTTCTTCTCTTCTTCTTGTCCTCCTCCTCTTCCTCTTCCCCATCCTCCTCCTGCTGCTGCTGCTGCTTCAGTTCTTCTTCTCCACCTCCTCTTCCTCCTTCTCCTCCTGCCTTAAAGTGAACATATTTCATATTCTCATAAAATATTCTATGCCTTCTGAGAAATAATGTCAAGTTAAAAACTGTATTCTTTGACAGTGTAGTCAGCTCTTTCACTAGAGGATTGTTCTAGGAGTTTGACCTATGTACTCTGTAAGGCAAATTGCAGACTATTAATGATTCCTTATCAGGGCACAGTGTTGGTACATTCATAAGCTTATATGGTGAAACCACTTCATACTTACTCGTTTTTAAAAACTAAGGTTTACATTTGATTACAGAGTTAAACATGTTTCTAGGAAATATGCTTTGTCACCTTTTAGAAAATATTTGCTATATAAATTGAGAGTTTTCATACTCCAAATTCTGGGTGAGGTGGAAGTTATGAATGTTACTGATGGCTGAGTTCAGCCATCTTTGAGATTATATAAGACTGAGCAAAGGAGGTAAAAATCTGAGACACCATCCCTAATAAACTTTCACCTCAAAAGATAAATTGGATGACCTTGATTGGTCAACAGCAGCCCCCTGAGAAACTCATGCAGATTATGTGGAGTTGTACTATGTGAGTGTAATCTCTCTTTTTCAGTTCTGCCCCTTGCCGCAAAACAGCAAGAGAAAGAAATCAAGGAGCCACTCCTGTCACTGACCAGTCAACCCCGCCAGGGTCAATAGGCAGACGGAGTTCCCAGGGAAAAAGCTGCTGACATCTGAGGATAAACCACTTTGAACAGCTTTTACCTTACCGCTGACCTGGAAGACTTTGACTCCTGGTTACAAGGTGAGTTAGGGGAACACAAGCTTAAGATCAAAAATGGGGTTAGATTAGGCAGTGCTTAATAACGAGCAAAAGATTAGTGAGACATTACCAAATCACAGGAAGGTGTTTCCTTATATCTTCTTTTGTGTATATCTGATCTAATAGCAATACACAATAATCCTGGTTATGTTTAGGCATCTTGATAAAAAGTTCTGCTGAAAATTTTTTTAAGGATAGGAAGTAGAAAAACGTGCCAAAGTATATGTTAACTTTCTTCTATCTGCAGTCTGGCATCATGTGAAAATAAGACACTTGCCTTCCTTTCTGAAGTAATAAAGCTGCAGATTTCAGCCTAAACAATGAAATGTTAACCCTGCTTGCAATATATATGTAATGCATATATGCATGCACATATGTAGATACACACATTCTTAAAATGCATCCATTTTTATAATCTTTCATAGTAAACAAGTGGTTGATTTTTTCCCCCAAGAGACTGAACTAATATTATACCAGCAATGCTTACTATGGGTTACTTGTCATCTTTGATATTTGCAGTTATTATTTTCAGAGCCACTTCACACATGCTATTTGATATCTTAGGCTCAGTGACTTTGGCCTTCACAGTTTGGACACATTCCTCCCAGTTACACAAGGCTTTCTACTTTCTTGAGGTCAGTGACCCCCAGAGTGGGAGTGTGTACCACGAGAGTTCTTGGGGGGTTCTCACAAGCTGTGTGTCCTCTACTCAAACTAACTCTTATTTGCCCTGGGCCACAGGGGTAGTGGTGGTGATAATGTAGACATCTGTAATTTGGGAAGTACCATAAGTATTCTAATACCGGAAAGTATCCCTTTCCTTGTATGGACTGATTCTTCTTGGTAGAGCAGAAACCAAGGTTCAGTAATTTAGTGTCATCATTGTTCTGTGAGAAGCTTTCTGCTTATTACTGCATTATTTAAAATTACATTTTAGGGGCCCCTGGGTGGCTCAATGGGTTGAGCATCCAGCTGTTGATTTTGACTCAGGTCATGATCCCAGGGTCATGAGATTGAGTTCGACATCAGACTCTGCGCTGAGCATTGAGCTTGCTTGGGGTTCTCTCTCTCCCTTTGCCCCTCTCCCCTGCTGTGCTTGCTCTCTCTCTCACTCTCTCAAAATAAATAAATGTTAAAATAAAATATAAAACTAAAATAAAACAAAATAAAATTCCATTTTAGTGCAGAGCTTGCAAACT
This sequence comes from Cryptoprocta ferox, assembly GCA_028646485.1. Lineage (NCBI taxonomy): Eukaryota > Metazoa > Chordata > Mammalia > Carnivora > Eupleridae > Cryptoprocta > Cryptoprocta ferox. Next base: position 54,635,130 of record CM053578.1, read on the forward strand.
GGTGGCACATAGATCAAATTTTAGACTATAATCTCTTAACCTGTAAACATTTTCTTTTTAGAATTGAATTAATTGCCATTGATCAATCTGGAAACTTCACAGAAAAAAATCAGTTACCTGGCTTCTCTTGGAATATTAAAAATCTGGTCTTGTTACTATTTCAAAGTAACTAGTTTGTTAGTCTTTACCATTCCATACATATTTAATCCAATCAGCCTTACAGATCTATGTTACCTGCCTTGCACCTGTAGGCTTTTGCTGTCAAGTTTCTTGCTTTTGGTGTCAATTTCTTCTCTCCTTTCATGAAATCACTGTCATGTACTTTATACATAACACACTGTTAGTTTTTAGTCTTGTTTGGCATTTTATTACTTTATATAAAAATGTGTGTGTGTTTTAGGGGCACCTGGCTTAATTGGTTGAGTGTCCAACCCTTGGTTTTGGTTTCAGCTCAGGTCATGATTCCAGGGTATGGGATCGAGTCCTGTGTCCAGCTCTGCTTTGAGCATGGAGCCTGCTTAAGATTTTCTCTCTCTGTATCTCTCTCTTTCACTCTCTCTCTTTTTCTTTCTATCTCTTCCCCCCGCCACCACTCTCCCTCACTTGTGCTCTCTCTCTCTCTTTCTCTCTCAATAAAATAAAAGAAAAAGTCACTACAATACAATGCAATGTGTGTGTTTTGAAAATGATAGTTTTCTGAAGTTAAGCTGATATCTCCCAGACTTGCCAATGAAGAAAGAAGACTTTTCCAAAATCAAAGTGGTCCATTGTTCTTAGTTTGGAAATCTGATTTGCATAGTGATGGGATTTGAATCATTCTTTCCAGACCTTAAAGGTGTCATTTCAGAGCCTGATATCGCATGACCGAAAGATTCTATCGCCTGATCTTTCTGTTTTGGTCCCTGGGAGGCAAAACTGATTCATTGATCTGGCCTCTTTTTGAATGACACCCATAGGGATTCGAGTCCATTGACCAGCTCCCTACTCAGTTTGGACACCAGAGTGATTCACTTTGCAAAATACTGTGCCATCTTGTGTAGAACTTTTGACATTGAGAAATCTCACCATCAGAATCAGATGTACCCTCAAGCACAGTGCGTTGTAATTAATCACAAAGTATCTCTTTCCCCATCTTTGATCACTGTACATTGTTGGGAGCTGAACTATTTACAGGAGTATTCCTGTTAATTTGATATTGATTTGAACTTTCATAAGGTAATAAAGGACTTTAACCACAAAGATGTTTCAAATCATCAGGTCCTTTTCTGCCTGCATTAGCTAAACTCAAACATTACTTATTTGATCGGAGTATACAGACGGAGGAAACTCACTCGATCCTAAAACAGCAGGTCTTGTCCCAGCAACTCAATTACCTTCAAACCGGTACTTAAGCAGAGTTTAGGCTTCAGGATATCCATTTTTAATGTTGACGCGAACAGGAAAGAAGGCCAGCTGGTTTGGATGTTTATTTTGAGTGGTTTAGTCTCCTGGCTGCATTACTTTGCTCTGTCTCATGGAATCTCTTAGGTCAGTATTGCTTAGGATTTCTTGATACTTGACCACAAGCAAAGATGAAATGTACATGAGTCCCTTTGACTGTCAGGTTTAAGTTCCTAGAAATAAAGTAAGTGGAAATCTGTTCCCATACATATTTGCTGAGTTGTGTGTTGACTGTATGAGACAGAAATTAAACTCTTCTTTAAAAGGGAGATGCAAGTGATCAGCATCTTGTTTCCTTTACGAAATGTGTTTATCTGATATTGTTCTTTTGTAACAGGAATTAGTTTGTATGCATGTGTACTCAGGAAAGCTTTCAGAAAGTGCCTTTACCTCTTTTTCTTGGAGTTCCTGTTATCGCCTCCCCATTCCCTTTCACTTAACTCCCTGTGGAAAGGACAACCAGGACTGAAAAAAAATGGAGTAGGGAGTGCTTAGAAGTCATTGACTAAAAGCAGGTTGAAATGTTGTGAAAAAGGTAAACTCAATTACCAGTCAGCAAATAGAACATGGATAGAGGAGAAAGAGCATTCCACTTTTTGCTGATGCGTGTTCCCTTTTAATCTGTTTTGAGGGTCTTGAGACTCCTCTCTTAGGCAATGGCAATGGAGAGACTATCCAATGAGAACTGGCAAGGCTGATGTCATTTTACCTGCTTCCTCTCCTGGGATTTCCCTCCTCTTCTGTCTCTCTGGTGGAAGGAGGTCTCTTCTGTGCAATAGGCATCTCATTCTAAAATGCTGAAGGGGCCAAGGCAAAGGGAGTAGGCCAGCAGCCAACTCTTCTCTGCAGGGAAGAGGAGAGAAGAAACCTCACTCAGATGATAAGGATGGAAACAAAGGATTGTGAAAGCACCTTTGTCCAGGGGTAAAGGCTGTGCCCTAGACCAGTCCACTCCTGGTACATTGTCTTTCTCATTCTGCTAGGTAAGGTTTTAGAAAAGTGGTCACCTCCCAAATCTGAAAACTTTAGACTAGCTTTGAAAAATAAATTATATGTTAAATACATAACTAGTAAAAGTGGGAATGAAGAAAAGTATACTGTTAATATCAAAGGTTTCATAAATGAAATGGTAGGGAAGAAGGAAATATTGATTTGTTAAGATTCTTTTCATCTTTTTGCTGTTTTTCTCCTCTACTTAAAAAAATACCTTTCACTGAGAAAAATTTCAAATTATACAAAAGTGAAGACAATAAATAGTATAGTGAACTCCCATAAACACACACACACACCCAGATTCATCTATCCCTCTCCCTTTTATTCTGAGGTTTTTAGAAGTAGACATCATGTATTTGAGTCAACTAGTATTTGATCCTGAAATACAGTCATATAGGAAAAAGCAGAGTAAGTGCTTAATTTATCCTTTTTAATAGACAGTTTCAGAGTGCGTACTTCAGTTTCTTCAAAGGGTATCAAAGAGTTTCCTTTTTTTTTTTTGGAGTATCATTGTAACTTCATGGATTTTCAAAATATTATGTTATAATTAGTTGCAGTGATTTTTTTTTTCTGGGTGCTCGAGTACAACCTTCTTGGTTCATTGGGATCCCCTTCAGCTTGGCTTCTGTGTATACATATAGCAAAGAGAGCCTCTCATAAGAGAATCACAGTGATTTTTCACAGACTGGCCAGTTCCATATCAGCAGCAGCCAGATCAAGATACAGAACATCCTGGAGGCACTCTTGTCCTGTTAATTTCTATGCCTGCTTTTTGGTACAACAGGATGCCCCATGCTTCTCTTGTACATTTCATATCTCAGTCTAAGTATCAGCCATTCTAAGAAGCCCTGGTTCCTTTCTGTAGGTAATGGCATTTAGAAACTAGAATCTAGGGGCACCTGGGTGGCTCAGTTGGTTAAGCATCTGACTCTTGATTTCAGTTTAGGTCATGATCTCATGGTTCATGAGAGCGGGCCCGTGTCGGACTCCCAGGCTGATGGTATGGAGCCTATTTCATTCTTTCTCTCCCTCTCTCTCTTTGCCCCTCCCCTGCTCACATGTGTATATGCTCGCTCTCTCTCTCTCTCTCTCTCTCTCTCTCAAAATAAATAAACATTAAAGCAAAATAAAGTAAATAGAAACTACAGTCTAGGTCTTAGGAGGGCTCATTCCTGTGGGTTCTCAGTGTTTCTAGGCTTTTGGGGGGCAGGGTAGAAACCATATATATTTAAAAATAAAACATATGAGTTCATACTGGTTTTTTCAAGTTAACTTTATGGAATTTTAATATTATTTGATTTTATATTTGTATCTGTTTTCTCTTACACTGAAAATCTTGGTTCAAAATAAGGTTACAAACTTATTTGCTCTATGCTTTAAGTACATAGAATACTTTCAAATGAATGAGCTCAGCATTACTACTACTAATTCTTATTCTATTTTTATGCAGAGAAAAAAATGTAGAGTTTTATTTATCTTTTTTTGTCATTATTTTTGGTCTTTCAAAATTCATGCATGAGGTTAGAAGATGAATTTTTCCTTCAACTCCATTTTTAGTATTAATGTTGATATGTTTCTTGGCAGTGAAATTCAGTCTATTAAATCTTTAGTTTACCAGATAATTTGAGTTATTTGCAACTCATTACATCACAAGCAGGAGATGTTCCAGAAGTGACAGTGGGATTATTGTTCTCTCTGGATGGTAGATCGATTTGTGCTGCGTTGGAGGCATTTATTAGTGTCTACCCTTCCTCATAGTGCAGGTCCAGAGACAGAAGAAACATAAACACTCTAAATGAAGCAGAGAGCCCGAAAGTGACCCAGGATTTTTGTCTTCTTGCTTCTTTTTATGTGATAAATGGATATTTGATGGGTGCATATTTTGGAATGTCTTTTTCCTTCCTTGGTTTGTCAACTGATCAGGTGCTTTGACTTTTGGACACATTTGATAACATTTGACCCTGGATAAATGTAAGTGTTCATAGAGAATATGGGTGTAGGTAGTCTCTCCCACCTTCATCTCGTCTACCCTTCCTTTCTTCCAACCATCTATCCTTCTTTTCTTTTTTGTACACCCAGGTAATTCCTGGACCCTGAGCCAAGGGCTACGCAAGGGAGGAAGGAGAGCTACATGACTCCCCATTTTGTCTTTTAAAGTTTTCACCTGTCTTCTCAAAACATCTTATTCCCGAACCACCTCCACAAGGTATTTGAGTTCTTTCAAGTATATTTTTACATACAGAAGAATGATTAATACTGTAATTAGTCTAACTTTGCGGTTGATTTAAAATTATTTGTTTATTGGCTTTTTACATCAGATGAGTAATTCTAGGAAGTACTGTATGTATGAACCCACAGTGTCTTGGCTTTCAGAGAACAAGGGTGTATCTGGATTGACAATGCTAAACTTCGCCCCAGTAAGAAATTATTACAAAGATGATGGACTAACACATAGACTCCCCAAAATGCCACTGCATATGGCTGGTGGTAGACTTTTAAAGGTTTGAGATTTCAGAAGCAATGATGTGTCTTTTCTCCTGTGCTTTATAGCAAGCCTGCCGTATCTGAAGTGTTCACTCATTTGCGTAGGCATTTGGTCATTCCTTCATTCATACATGTAGCAGAGTCTCTGGAGCATCTATCTATCAATATGCACCAGTCACTATTTCGGACCCAGGGATTATAACAAAGAGCAGGAATCATAACTGGTGAAGTCTCTGGGGACAGATAACAAGCCAATAAACAAATAATGTAACTATCAAGTGAGGTAAGGGCTGTGAAGGAAATGAAAAGAACATTGTGCTAGGAAGCGACAGAGATGGTGCCTATTTTGAGGTGACAGGAGCTGAGAACTGAAAGATGATTTGCCGACTGCATGTTCATGTTTGGAGTACTGAATTTGGAAGCACTGTACAATTTATTTAAACAATACCTACAAATTCAGCATGTGAATTTATTTCTAAATGTCTTGTTTTTTTTTCGGTCAGCACTTTAAGGTTAAAATCTCTTCTTTTGTCAGCTTCTAAAAACTGGCGGAAGTCCTGGGGGAAGAGTATATATGGGAACTCGCTGTGGTGTATTTGTAATTCTCTGCAAACCTTAAATTGTTTCAAAATAAAACACTTAAAAGGAAAAACTGGTGAGGAAATACCAAAATTTGTAGCAAATCAAATACAGTGTTGCTTCGATTTGCAAAGATGAGATAGCTAGGTTTATACAGGAAGGGCCTGTGGGGAGAGTGGTGCGTGATGAGAATTTTTTTCTTAAAAATTTATTCCTTAAATGCTCTCATACTTGTCCTATCACTCATTCTTGAACTAGACCAATTTCTCCCCTTTTTTGATCCTTCATTTTACCTTCTATTTTATCTTCTTAAATTTCAGAAATGTAACAAAACTTACAAATAAAGTTAGTTTACATTTTTGCTTTTTTTTATTTAAAAAATTTTTTAATGTCTTTATTTTATTTTGAGAGAGAGACAGAGAGTGAGCAGGGGAGAGGCAGAGAGAGAGGAAGACACAGAATCTGAAGCAGGCTTCAGGCTCTGAGCTGTCAGCACAGAGCCTGACACGGGGCTCGAACCCACGGACTGTGAGATCATGACCTTAGCTGAAGTCAGCCGCTTAACTGACTGAGCCATCCAGGCACCCCTACATTTTTCCTTTTTTAAACTAATTCATGCCTCATCTTGAAATAGTCTTGGACTATGTAGGATGTTATCTTTCAGTTGGATATTAGCAAATCTTTTTCACACTGGGCTTTTTTTTTTACACTTTATAGTTTATTGTCAGGTTGGTTTCCATATAACACCCAGTGCTCTTCCCCACAAGTGACCTCCACCAAGACCATCACCCCCCATTACCTTTCCCCCTTCCCCTTCCCCCCTCAGGTTGT
>CM053578.1:54641956-54760554 GCA_028646485.1 Cryptoprocta ferox
GATTACAGAGCTCCCTGCCTCTCCGCCATCTTGTCCTCTCCCCCACATAGGGCTTTTAATTAACTGGCATCATGGATAAAATTTACCCTGATCAAAGCAATTCTCTCTGCCCTTTATCTTATTAGTATTTTTCACTTCACACTTATTGTGTATTTCTAACACAAAGTGTCTTCTTTTACATGTTAGGGGAGATAGAGAAACCTGAACTTGGCAAGAAGGCATTCAATTCAGAATGTCCTCTGTGAATGCTTTGCCAGCTGTAGTGTGGATTAACAGACCTGTCATGGGAAGCAGTTTGGGAGTCTACAGTCTTTAAAAGTACCTTTCAGTATTTGGTTCCAAGAATGCTTCCTAATCTTCTATAATCTAGGTCAAGGATCAGCAAATTATAGCCCACAGGGCAAACGTGGCTTGCAAGCCTGGCTTTATAAATTAAGTTTTATTAGAACATTAGACCATGGACATGCTTAATTCGTGTGCTCATTTTCTATGGCTGCTTTTCTACTACAGTGGCGGTGTTGACTAGCCGCAGTGAGACCGTATGGCTTATAAAGCCTAAAATATTTTGTTTGGCTCTTTCCATAAAACGTTTGCTGACCTCTGATGGAGTCAGATGGTGACTGGGTTATCTCTGTCCATTTCGGAGTCTGGGATCCAAAAAATGTTGCAATCGCAAGGATTAGTAGACAATGGAGTCCTGCTGGGTTATGACAGAGCTTTTTGCTTTATTTTATTTCGTTTTTTTAAATGTTTCTATTTATTTTTGAGAGGGAGAGAGTGCGAGTGGAAGAGGGGTGGGTGGGGGGGACAAGGGATCTGAAGTGGGCTCTGTGCTGACAGCAGAGACCCCAATGTGGGGCTTGAACCCACAGACTGTGAGATCATGATCTGAGCTGAAGTCAGATGCTTAACCAACTGAGCCACCCAGGTGCCCTGCTTTATTTTCTTTTTTATTCATAATTGGAGATACTGTGTTTGTAGTAAAAGTAGTTTTTCGTAAGCTTTCTAATGTTTTTAGTAATAATTTTGTAGTATGAAGGCCTTTTATATAAATGTTAAATGCTAAGCACTTTAGTTATCACTTGAAATTCTTATTTATATATTTTTTAATTGCTGAAGAACAATTGTAACAATTCCTTTATATTTGAGGCCTTAAATCTATTACTTGGGAGTGATTCTGTGCCTAATACTGTATTATTATTCCCTAGTGTTGGTGTTAGGTCAGCAAAGAACAGGACCCAGTCGGCAATCCTTTACACCTGCTGTCCAGAGTCAGGCTTGCTGAAACAGTGCTGGAGAGTGCTCACAGGTTTTGACCCACTAGTGTGGACAGGCTCAAGAATTTGCATTTGAAATGAGTTCTCAGGTGGCATGTTGGTCCTAGGATCACCTTTCAAAACCTCTGTAATAGACAGTTAGCACTGGTATTTCCCAGGCTTGGGATTTGGGGGAAAGTAGCTTTCTTCATCTCAATTCAATATCGGTGACACATTAAAACTACCTTTGAATTCCTTAAACTTCCACCTATCATCTCTGTGACAGGACTCACTAATGAACCAGACACCATTGTACTACTTTTTTCTGTTTTCTAGTTCTGTTGCTGTTGCCTCCTGTCCTCACGGCTCCTGGGTTTTACTAAAAAAAAATTAATTAATTTTAAAAAAAGTCTCTTTACTGATGTTTTCTGTGGAGTTTTAGGATGAAACAGATGCTGTATTCAGTCTGCTAGCTTTCTCCCAGTACATGTGGTGTATTTTAAAGTACTTCTTTTCTTTTCTTGATTCCTGTAAAATCCCGTGAGGTGAGTTGGGAACTCAAGTATTTTCTCTGCATAAAGGAAACAAAGGTCCTGAGACACCAGATCTTGTGATCTGCTGGAATAGGAAGGCTCCAGCTCAAGCTTTTTGACTGACATCCATTTCTTTGTTAGTTATAACATACCATGAGTTTGACACTATCTGGAGCTCAAATGTAGTTTGTCAGACCATTAGGACCCCTATTACTTCACTTGATATCAGTGTCTCAATTATTTTTGATACTAAAATTATCTTACATGTGTTATTTGATCAGTCTCTTGTATTTAAGTGTGGCCTTATTTTTAATAAGGATATGCCCCAAATCCATTTAAACACATGAACTGGTACATCAGTTTCTCTTTTGTGGATTTTTGTTAAATTATGCATTTCCCCTTCCCGCCCAAAATACTCTTGATCCTTTTGATGGAAAATTAGCAACCATTTTCATAGGGGCTTTTAATAAAATAGTGTCACAGGTCAAACCCGTCTCAAAATTAGTACTCTTGAGACAGGTGTCCTGAACCTGCTCATGGAGGAAGTTGATGCTCTCACAGATACAGTGTGTTCTCAAATCTGCTCCCCCACAGTCATTTGGAGGAGGTGCTCAGAAGAGGATGCATAATAATAGTAACCATTTTGCACAAATAATGGCATTTGCTTCTTACAACTTCATGAAATAGATATTTTTATCCCTGTTTTTAAGTTTATTTATTTATTTAAAAATTTTTTAACGTTTATTTATTCTTGAGAGAGACGGACAGAGCATGACCGGGGGAGGGGCAGAGAGAGAGGGAGACAGAATCCAAAGCAGGCTTCAGTCTCTGAGCTGTCAGCACAGAGCCTGACGCTGGGCTCAAACTCACGAGCCACGAGATCACGACCTGAGCCAAAGTCAGACAGACGCTCAACCGACTGAGCCACCCAGGCGCACCTATTTATTTATTTTTAGAGAGCGAGAGAGAGGGGAGGGAGACAGGGGAAGGGGCAGAGAGTGATGGAGAGAGAGGAGAGGGAATCCCAAATAGGCTCCTTGCTGTCAGCACAGAGCCTGACATGGGGCTCATTCTCACGTACCATGAGATCATGACCTGAGTTTAAATCAAGACTCGGACCCTTAGTTGACTGAGTCACCCAGGTGTGCCTATCCCTGTTTTATAGATGAGGAAACAGACACAGAGAAATTAAGTGAATTGCCTGATGTTTCATAGCTAGGAAATAACAGAGTTGGAATTGGTTTCAGACTTAGGCAATCCATGAGATTTTTTTTTTAGTGTAAAAATAGAAGGAAAGAAAAAACAGCACAGAATATATGCAGTGGGGGTACTGACACACATTTAAAAATCAGCTCCCTAAACAGGGGGAGGATGCTGATTTGCATGGCTTACTTACTCCTCTAATGGCCAATTTCAAGTTCCCAAGAGGACGTCTCTGAAGGTTGGTCTATTAAGAGATGCAGGCAGTGGGCTCCTGAGCATGTGTAAGCTGGCTCCAGCCCACCGCCAGGTGTGTGCGAAGATTACCACACCCCAATTAAATGAATACATGATGCCGAAGACCCTGGGGCCTGGCAGTAAATCCTCAGTCATTGTCAGCTCTTCCTTCTCTCCTGTGGCAGTGAATGAGCAATAATTGAAACTGACACTCATGCTGAATGCCCAATGCAAATAGAAGTATGGGCACCCTGTTATGTGGGTAAAGGTCTACATAAACATTGCTATTCTGGAGAGATGACAGTTTTTTAAAATTCTGCTTAAGGCTCTTAATCATGAAATATTTGTGATTAGGTAGATAATGGCTAGTAAATTAGGTAGGTGGCAGGTGCAGTAACTCTGTGCAGCCAGGCTAATTCATCATCTGTGTTTTGAAAGAATCACACTACTGCCTCTCTTCCTATTCCTAATGTATGACTCGGCACCAGGGAGAACAGAGCAGATAATGCCCCAAGTCCCTGGAGTACCATTAGCAGCTTGGTGGGTCTTTTTTTAGGAAAACCCAGAGGTTTTCTCTTGGGAATGTTGAACTTTGTACAGTCTTTCTAACTATTGAGCAGGTAGGGAACTCTACTCTGCAAATCATTTGGATTATTTTGAGTTCTCTTTGGACAAATATAATAAAATCAAAGAACTGGCATGAAGGGGATATCTCAGGTAGCCCGTCAGCACAATCAACTGTATTTAATGTATAAAATGAGGGCTTAGGTCTTAACTGAAATGATAAGCCCAGCAAACAGACTGAGTGGTTTTTGTGGTCCCTGACATCAGACTACAACATTGAAAGTGACATAGTCCCCACCCACGAAGATTATACGGAATCAGTACAAATAAACAGTGCAGTGATATTCAATAATATATGCATGCATAAATATAGAAGTAATACAGATTGCAGTGACAATTCTAATTGACTAAGAAAGGTATTATAGGGGTGCCTGGATGGCTCAGTTGGTTATGTGGCCAACTTTGGCTCAGGTCATGATCTCATGGTCCTGGGTTCAAGCCCCACATCAGGCTCTGTGCTGACAGCTCAGAGCCTTGGAGGCTGCTTCCGATTCTGTGTCTCCCTCTCTCTCTGCCTCTCCCCCATTCATTCTCTCTCTATCTCTCTCTCTCTCTCTCAAAATAATAACTAAACATTAAAAAATTTTAAAAAGAAAGATTTTATAAAGAAAATGAAACCTGAGCACAAAATAACACAAAAGTGACATCTGCATATTATAGAAGTTATTATAGATGATAATACAGGAACTTTTTTACTTTTGTAAAATATACATAAGTTTACCATTTTAACAGTTTTTAAATTCTTATTTCAGAGGCACTAAATATATTCACATTGTCCTGTAACCATCACCATGGTTTGAATGTGTTCCCCCAAATTTATATGTTGAAATCCTAATTCCTGTGGTGATAGTATTAGGAGGTGGGGCTTTTGGGAGGTGATTTAGGTCATGAGGGTGGAGCCCTTGAATTAAAAGAGAGAGACTCGAGAGATCCCTTTCCCCCTTCTGCTGTGTGAGGACACGACAAGCAGGTGACCATTTATGACATAGGAAAGTGGGTTTTTACCAGGTACCAGATCCGCTGGTGTCATGATCCTAGACTTCCCCAGCCTCCAAACTGTGAGAAATAGATTCTTGTTGTTTAATTTTTTTTAACATTTATTTATTTTTGAGAGAGAGACAGAGACAGAGACAGAGCGTGAGCAGGGGAGGAGCAGAGAGAGAAGGAGACACAGAATCCGAAGCAGGTTCCAGGGTCTGAGCTCTCAGCACAGAGCCCGACACAGGGCTCGAACTTAAGGACCATGAGATCATGACCTGAGCTGAAGTTTGATGCTAAAGCAACTGAGCCACCCAGGTGCCCCTAAATGCTTGTTGTTTGTAAGCCACTTAGTCTATGGTATTTTGGTATAGCAGCCCAAATGGATTCGGACAACCACTTTTTTTTTTTAAGCTGAAGTGTAGTTGACACGGAATATTACATTAGTTTCTGCTGTGCAACATAGTGATTTGACAGCTCTTTATGTTATCCTATGCTCACCATGAGTGTAGCCAGCACCTGTCATCCAGCATCACCTTTCATCCCTGTGACCTATTCGTTCCATAGCTGGAAGCCTGTACCGCACCCTGCCCTTTACCCATTTTGCCCATCCTCCAGCCCAGACAACTGCTTTCTTTCTCTTGAACTTTTTTTTCTTCCAAACTGAAATTCTGTACTTATTAAACACCACCTCCATTTCCTCCTCCTCATGGACCCTGGCAAATACTTCTTTCTGCCTCTATAAATTTGACTGTTGTAGGTACCTCATATAAGTAGAATCATACAATATTTGTCCTTATTTTATTCAGCATAATATCTTCAAGGTTCATCTGCATTGCAGCATGTATCAGAATTTCCATCCTTCGTAAGGCTGAATAATATTCCATTGTACAAATGTACCATATTTTGTTGATGCATCCATCTGCTGATGGACACTTGGGTTGCTTTCACCTTTTGCCTATTATGAATAATGCTGCTATGAATATTGGTGTACAAATATCTGTTCAAGTCCCTGCTTTCCATTCTTTTGGGTGATTACCCAGAATTGGAATTGCTGAATCATACAGTAATTTTATTTTTAATTTTTTGAGGAGCCACCATACCATTTTTAATAGCAGTCTACCATTTTACATTCCTGGTAGCAATGCATCAAAATCACTTCTGGAACATTTTTAACCTAAGCCATTTTGTCTGCTTTAGCCAACTCTTCAGCATATCTCAGCTCAATAGAGGAAATTCCTCTAGAGAACAGGACATTTGCCGCTACTCAAGTCATTTGGTGCCTCAGTAACAGTTTTTACACGCTCCGCATGGATTAATGAATTATTATTTAAGGTCACAAAGCAAGAGCAAAATCTTTGATGTTTCGTGTTGTTGCCAAAAAGTCTCCACTGTGCTGACAATCAGTGAGTACCTATTAGCAGTCATGGGAACCATGGTTCCCAACATTATTTTTCCTGTTAAAATATGAATTATGACATTACCAAGCTTCAAAACATGTTAGCAAGAGTCAGAAACCAAATAATGAAAAAGTGGCTGAAAAATGTTAGAAAATTATCATTGGTAAAATTATCAAGGTGATGGTACCAAAATGGCTTTGTCAGAAACCAAATAATGAAAAAGTGGCTGAAAAATGTTAGAAAATTATCATTGGTAAAATTATCAAGGTGATGGTACCAAAATGGCTTTGTCAAAACTGGCTGTGGCACGAGCTTCCATCAGAATCAAATGTCTTGTGATCACATTATGGTAAATATGCTGTACAGCTTTTGTGCCCATGGATTGTTTTTTAACATGTACTGGTTAACAATCGTTTTAGAAATGTGAACTCCCAAGGATGTACTTTTTTTAGCCTCTTGATAATTTGATGAAAGCTATTGAATATCTCCCTAGGAAAATATGCTTGTATTTCCAGTACATTTCATATCATTTAAGAACCTCTATAAATTTGTATTGTACATCAGTAATGTCCCATCCTGTAAAAAAAAAACCCTAGAGTTCTCATTTAGTTTATTCATTGATTTATTAGTAAAATAAGGGTAAATAGCGGTGAAAGAATTTGTTGCATGGGCTTTGAGGTCAAATAGATTTGGAAACCAAACTGAGGACCCTGTTTAACAAACTTCCTAAATCCTACCTTTGTCATCTGTACACTATGAATAACAAAATAGTTCCTGGATGGGAAGTATGACATCTGGCCTGACACATGGTAAGAGCCTGCTGTTGTTGTTTTTTAAATTTCCCTTATTATTATTGTTTTTGTTTTTGAGAGAGAGAGAGTGGGGGAGGGGTAGAGGGAGAGGAAGAGAAGGAATCCCAAGCAGGCACCACACTGGCAGGATGGAACGTGACTCCGGGTTTGGTGTCAGGAACTGTGAAATCATGTCCTAAGCCAAAATTAAGAGTCAATTGCTTAACCGACTGAGTCACATAGGCACCCCACAATCTTCTTCTATGATACTGTACATGAAATAGACATAAAATAGATTCTGTGTCTCCCTGTCTCTTTGCTCCTCCCCTACTCACACTCTATCTCTTCCCCTCTCTCTCAAAAATAAATATTTAAAAACAGCTTTTAAAAGTTGAATTATATTCTTTATCTCAAAAGAAGAAAATATTTTTCAAAATTAAAATAGCTTTATTCTGTCTGTTTCTTGAATTAATATATACCCAGTATCAAACAGAACAAATATTTAAAATTCAGAAAAACAGTCTTCTCGGGGCGCCTGGGTGGTTCAGTCGGTCCATGCCTGGAGCCTGCTTCGATTCTGTGTCTCCCTCTCTCTGCCCCTCCCCTTCTCACGCTCCGTCTTCTCTGCGTCAAAAATAAATAAAACATTTAAAAAATTTAAGAAAAAGAGAGTAACTTTAAAAAAAAAGAAAAGAAAAACAGTCTTCTCAGATTTCCCCTCCTAAATCATTGATATTTGTGTTGTAATTTATTTCACCAATCTTAGGTTTCTCGAATTCTTTTTATCTTACATCACTTGAATTGATGTATGTACACACATAGGATATATACATATATTTATTTTTAAGACTTTATTTTTTTTCACTTTTTTTCTTTATGTTTATTTTTAAAGAGAGGCAGAACGCAAGCGGGGAAGGGGCAGAAAGAGAAGGAGACACAAAATAGGAAGCAGGCTCCAGGCTCTGAGCTGTCAGCACAGAGCCTGATGCGGGGCTTGAACTCACAAACTGTAAGATCATGACCGGAGCTGAAGTCAACATTTAACTAACTGAGCCGCCCAGGCACCCTGTAAAACTTAATTTTAAAAACAATTTTAAGTTTATAGCAAAATTGAGCAGAAAGTACAGAGGATTTCCACATCCTCCCTGCCCCCCCCCCCGCCCCCACATAGCCTCTTCCATTGTCAACATCCCACACCAGAGTGGTACCTCTGTTACAATCAATGATGAATCTACACTGACTGGTCATTATCACCTATTAGACAAATGTATGACACATATCTACCAATATAATGTCACACAGAATAGTTTCACTGTCCTAAACATCCTTTGTGCTTCACCTGTTTTTCCCTCCTCCCACTCCCAACCCTGACAACCACTCATCTTTTTCTTCTGTCCCCATATTTTAGCCTTTTCCAAAGTGTCATATAGTTGGAATTATATAGTATGTAACAGACTCGCAATTTTCACTTAAAAAATGAAGAGGGATGGATGGATGGACGATGGATGGATGATGGATGGATGGATAGATAGATATGTAACCAGCTATATTACTGAAAGCTTTCTTTCTTTTCATCCCTTCTGGTTGTTTTTCATTTGATTCTCATGTGTATTTGATTTTTTAAATCTTTTTTATAATCTTTATATTTCACTTTTGACGGGGGGCGGGGGGGGGACAAGGAGAGGGAGGGGCAGAGAGAGAAAAGGGGACAGAGGATCCAAAGCAGGCTCTGCGCTGACAGCAGAGAACCCGATGCAGGTCTTAGACTCACGAACCATGAGTCCATGATCTGAGCCAAAGTCAGATGCTAAACCCACTGAGCCATCGAGGCACTCTTCATGTGCATTTCAGATGAGCAATTATATTATTCCCTGGTTAGCATTCTCAGAGCACAGTGTTAACAAGGTAATAACTAGTATGATTATTTTGTTGTTAACATTGATGGAAATGGTACTGATGTTTCACCATTAAGCCTGACGGTAAATTGATTTATGTGCCTGTGTGTGTATGCTTATGTGTTTATATATACATACAGCACTTAGAAAAGCAGCTATTCCCAGGCACCTTGGGTGGCTCAGTCGGCTAAGTGTTCAATTCTTGATTTCGGCTCAGGTCATAATCTCATGGTTTGTGAGTTTGAGTCCCGCATCGGGCTCTGCACTGCCTGCTTGGGATTCTCTCTCTCTCCCACTTCTCTCTCTCTCTCTCTCTCTCTCTCAAAATAAATAAATATAACAACAACAAAAAAAGAGGTGTGTGGGTGGCTCAGTTGGTTAAGTATCCGACTTCAGCTCAGGTCCTGATCTCAGGGTTCATGAGTTTGAACCCCACATCCAGCTCTCTGCTGTCAGCCTGGAGCCCACTTCAGATCCTCTGTCCCCCTCTCTCTGTACCTCCCCAACCTCAAGATAAATAAACATTAAAAAAAATTAAAAAAAAATAGAAAGAAAGGCAACTATTTCAATATTTGTTGAGAGTTCTTAAATATTTGGCAATGTATGTTAAATGGTGTACTTTTTAAATCAGGATGATTATAGAATATTTAGCCTTTGAACTATTATTAGTTTTAGTTTTTTATTATAGAGTGCAACAATTATCCAATAACTTAGTATCTTCTATTCCTTGGTCATATACTCTTCATAACCTTCTTTCTGCACTTATGGTTCCTGTTTTTCTACATATTTAGAAATGAAAGTATAAGTGAATAATGTAAAATAGTTGATAAATCCATGATGTTTACTTTGTATTTTTCCTATATTTGGCTTTTCTAGTTTCATAAATTATAAACTTGATGCATTTTTGTTTGTTCATTTATTTATTTATTTATTTATTGAGTAGGCCTCCCACCCAACGCAGGGGCCCAATGTGGTGCTTGAAGTCATGACCCTGAGATCAAGACCTGAGCTAAGAGTTGGATGCTTAACCAACTGAGCCACCCATGCACCCTGTGTTTAGTCTTTCATGTTTAGTAATGAAAATGATTAAGATCATGAATTTTCCTTTCATTATAGCTTTAGCTATGTTCTACATTTCTAAATATTTTTATTACATTATTTTGTATATTTTTTTTATTGCTTTTACCTTTAGTCTTTCACACTTGTAACTAGACAGTGCACTCCATCATTCAGAAAGAGGGGAGGGAGGAGAGGAACAGGAATGAGTGCTTTTGGTTTCTGCTCTGTTTTCAAATATTCTACAATATCAATGTGCTTTATTTTTTCTTCAAACTAAGATATACTTAGGAGAGTATATTTTTTAACTTTTTCTAGGATTAACCCCTGCTTGCTTCCAACTTTTCGTTAATATTTAACTTATTGAATTGCTTCAGAGAGTGATCAAATTCAGCAGTATCATTAAGATCTATCTTATTTTGATTTGTTTTTTACTTAATTTGCCTGATGAAGATATTTTTTTTAATTTTCCAGATAAAGATCTTTATTTATATTGTTAAAGGTTTTATTTTCCAAGTTGACTTCTTTTTGTTAAGGAATATTTTTGAATGTTATTTCCTTTCTTCTTTGGTTATTGTCTTCAGGCCAGCCATATCTGTAGATTCAGGTTCCATTATCTGAATAATATCCATTATCTATTTTCCTGCTCTTTGTTCCATTTGTAAGATGATTTCCTCAACTTTATCTTTTTAATCTACCTATTGACTAGATTTTTCTGCAGAATCATTCAGGGTTTCATTAATATCATTGTAATTTTAAAATTGTGGTGTCATCCTTTGTTTCCTTAATCTCTTACCTTTGGCAGTTCCCATTGCTTCTGAACCTGTCTTGTTTCTTATTCAGAGAAAGTTTTTTTTTTTTAATTGTGAAAAGTATGAAGCAGTGGTGCTCTAAAGCTGCCCTCTCTTCTACTAGAATAAACATTCCAGATCAGCCCTCTGGTTACCTCTTGCACATAATAATTTTCTCTCCTATTGGGGGGAATAATATTTTATAGTGTTTTATACACACATACTTTTTTTTTTTAACTTTACTTTTCTTTATGTGAGATCTGTTCCTTGTCAAAAGAATGTTTGTGCCAGTTATCTTTTGCTTCCTTAGTGTTTACTTAATTAGCACTCAAAGACTATACTTTCAGAGATTGTTTCTATACCTCGTTATTTAATTAGCATTCACATCCTCTGAAAACTCACCCTGGAGGGCTAAGTACTGTTGTAGAATGTAGGTCTGTCCTATTCATTTCCTTGGTAAAGGATCTTAGGAGAGTAGGGAGTAACCAGAATCTTCATCAGTCACAATGAGAGAACTTGTTTGTTTGATGCTGTTTTCCTCCTTAGTTTTCTAAATGAGTGCGCCAGAAGCCAGCTTGGGAAGGAAGGCTGTATTTTGGGGGTGCTTTGGAACATGTCCATGAAGCTCTTTGGAAGCCAAGACTGAGGAAGGCAGCAAAAGATAAGGCAGGGCCATGTTCTTGAGTGCTGGGACAGCTGTGCCTCCAGGCTTCAGAACACTGTTAATCTGTGGTGAGGCTTTTCCCTGGGCTTCTTGCTCCTCGCCGCTCTAATCTAGAGGAAACGGGTGGAATTTGCCCACCTTTCTTCTTTTAACACCACTTCACTGTCTTAAGAAGGGAGATATATTTTGGTTTCGTACATCATGGTTTGGTTGTGAGTAAAGTGATTCCTTACATTTTATGGCACTTATTCTTTTTTTTTTTTTTAAGTTTATTTATTGAGAGAGAGAGAAAGAGAGAGAGAGCACGTGCAAGTAGGGAAAGGGCGGAGAGGAGAAGAGAGAGAATACCAAGCAGGCTCTGCACTGTCAGCTTGGAGATCGATGTGCATCTCAAACTCATGAACAGTGAGATCATACCCTGAGCTGAAGTCGGATACTTATCTGACTGAGCCACCCAGGTGCCTCATGGCATTTATTCTTTAGTGAAAGTACTAATGATCTTTTTTTTTTTTTTAAATCCTTTTATCCCCTGCTTTTTAGTCATTTTCTGGGAAAATGCTTATCAAATCTTATACCACCATCATTTTTTAGAAGTGATTGGCTTATCTTCATGAAAGCATTCCTTGATTTTCTTTCTCTTTTTGCAGGCTAATGACCTTAGAAATAAAAAGATTCCCTACCCTCTCTCTGTAAGGAAAAAAAAAAGCTAACATAAATGACCTTGTAATGACTAATATATAATGACGATAGGCATTCATTGCTCTGGTGATGCTCTTGATAGAAAACTAGTTTATTCCATCCAACAGTACAATGACATTTGCACTGATAAGATCAGGTAATGGTAGGATTGCCCTGTCCCTGTGGCTTGTGCCTAGGATCATCTACTGTGGCTTCTCTTAATTCTCTGTAAATAGTCGTGCAAATATTGAAAAAGACAAACCATCAACAACCCAAATACTAACTTAAAACAGAACCTAATGTCAAAACTATGAAGGATTAGACCCTAATTTTATGAAGGCTAGGTCCCAGATTGAGGAAAATCTCAATTTAGCCAGGTCTTGATTGTGGCAAACCTCAGCTGCTGTTGCAGAAAAGGAGACTGAGAAAGGGCGGAAAAATTATTACTTAATTCTTCCAGGCTGCCCTCACGCTTGGAGATTCTGGTTGGCCCAACCAGAGGAGGTATCAGCCTCTCCCTGTTGTGTTAGAATACTAAGCGTAATTCTCTAAAACTTCAAATTAAACCACCAAGATTGGGAAAAGGACTAGGAAAAGAAAACTTTGATGTGGGGTGGTGTGGGGGAGGTTTTATATTGCAGGGGCGACTAGAAGGATACCATGTTACTTTTGACTGTCACTTACAGATTGTAGGTTCCAGCAGGATTTAGAGAAACTTGAAAGGAAACAGAACATTACAAAGGGAATTTTATCTTTCACATTAATGGCAAATGTAAAACTCCGTTAACACCATATTAAAATCAGTATTATAAGGAAAAGCAAATTATAAAGGAAAAGCCATCAAGCATTGAAAGAGAAAAGAACCATAAAATTGAAAGCATAGCATGATATGGCAGGGATAAGGCCAACTATTCGTTATAACATTAAACAGAAATGGGAAAAATACAGCTAATATTAGATGTTTTTTAACAACTCAACATGATCATTACTAGAGGAATACATAATACAAAGTGATACAGAAACTTTAAAAGGATGGACAAATTTCATTAATCACTTGCATGAAAGAGAGCAGATGATATTAAATAAGGCAAAAAAATATTGAAATGAACAAAGAGGGTCATTTTATAATAAAAGCAAACAGAATTGTTATGAACTCTCCCATGATAAATCTCATTGTTTAAAAATATACAGAATATATCCTAAATGTCCTAGTAGAAAAATATAAATGTATCATGGTATATCCATGTGGTGGCCTTATGCATAATAATTAAGAGCCATGATACTGAGGGGCGCCTGGGCGGCTCAGTTGGTTAAGCGTCCGACTTTGGCTCAGGTCATGATCTCAGTTCGTGAGTTTGAGCCCCGTGTCTGGTTGTGTGCTGAGGCTCAGAGCCTGGAGCCTGCTTCGGATCCTGTGTTTCCCTCTCTCTCTGTCCCCCACCCCTATTCGTGCTCTGTCTCTCTGTCTCTCTCTCTCTCTCTCTCTCTCTCTCTCAAAAATAAAATAAACATTAAAAATTAAAAAAAAAAAAAGAGCCATGATACTGACGTTCCTTGGTTCACAAAGAAGCCTGTTACCAATATATTGTTGGTTGAAAAAAGCATGTCACAGATCGAGTGGACATTGTTTTCCTACTTTGGTTAATGTAGAATCAAATGTTAACTGGGGCTATTTTTAGGTTGATGAAACTAGAGTCCATTAAAATATTTATATCTGAGCTTTTAATCTTTTTCTATGGTGAATATAGTAGGTTATTGCCTGCAAGTATTTTTTCATTGCCTTATATTGGATGCATGATTACCCTCAGTTTGGCCATGTGACCTGTTTTGGCCAATAAGATGTGAGTAAAAGTGACATGTTCCGCCTACAAGCTAATACATTAAGAACTATCTCATGGTTCTGCCTTGGCTGTTTTCCCTTCATCACTTAGGGGTTGCTCTTAAAACCAGGAATGAAGAGGATACAGAGTAGAGCTGCCACTGTGGTCTACAGTGGTCTGTAGTGTAGACCACTACAGAGTGGTCTACAGGACCACTACAGGGCATGTAAATAAAATGTAAATAAACCTTTCTTGTAAGCCCTTGAGATTTTGGGGTTGTGTATTACCACGTTACAATTCAGCCCAACTGACATAGTTGTGTCTTAGGTGTTTTCCTGAACACACAATTTATAATGCCTATGAACAGCAGTTTCTAGAACTCTTCCCTGCCACCTCATGCTTTAGTCAGGTCCCTGGGTCGTAAATCTGAATTTTATGTCACTTGGTGTAAATGCAAATGTTATAGTACTTACAAACAACTGTAGTGATCCCACTGATGTGAATGGGGAAGAAGACAGGAAAATCAGATGTTTTGCTCTTGTATTGCTGTTACTTGCAGCAACAATATTTTTAATTGAGTATAGGAATTATGTTGGTATTGATTTTAAAATCTATGGTCTTTCAAAAAAAATAAAATAAAATCTATGGTCTTTCTTTAGCTTGGGATTTTGTTTAGGCAATTTCTGAAAATGTGCTTTGATAGAGATGAAATAACTTCTTTTATTGTCACATTAATTCTTATACTCTAGAAATAAAGAGTAAATAGGTATAACCTACTAATAGAATTTAGACTTACTTTTGTAATACACTTTGAAGTAGAGCAGGTGATCAAACACTTGATTGATTATCAGATTGGAATGAACTTTAAAGGTCATCTCATTCAACTTTAGGTACTTGATATCCTCTTTGTTAAAAAAAAATCAGAAATTAATAGAAATGACAGTAATGTCAAAAATTAGTCTTAGAATGAATTAAATTCTCTTAATCGCCTTTTCTTATTCTTGGTATTCTTCAAGATAGTCATAATTGTAATTCAACCAGAAGGTTGCACTTTCATCATTGACAAGTTACCCTGAAAATGTCATTTTAAATTAAAAACCAAGGTGTTAGCACTGGTATGTGCAGTTGGGAGTCGGGCGCAGTTAAGAAAAAAAAGTTCAAAAGAGGAAATGTTGGCTCTTGATGTAGCTTGGATTGAATTTACTTCTAAATGGATAACAGTCTAATTGGTTTGGTTGTTTGAACCTCATCCCTTGGCCCTTGAATACCTCACAGAACCTCCATACTTTTAGCTCAAGTATCAGCATCTTGTAAAACATCTTGGACCAGAAAGTACTTCAAATCAGAGACCTGAGCAGTGTTCTTGCTTTCCGTTTGTTGGCATCAGAACTTGGCTTGAGAAATTTAACTCACACTTATTAGACTACCTTCACAAAAGGATTAGATGATCATCTGTCTAATGTCAGCATATCACTGCCTTTTGACAATACTACATGGAACCTAATCTCCAGCCAAGGAAGGAGCACTGCAGTTTTTTACATTTCTGTTAATCCAAAGACTAGTTTTGTTTCAAGAGAAAGTTTTCTGGTTTGAGGGATAAGTGGTGGTGACAATGAAGTTGAAATCTGAAAAAAAGGATTCTAAGTTTTATTCGCTAGAGAGTCCAGTTTTCCCAATTTATAATAATTTGCCTTTTAATTATTGGGATTGTTCTTCTGAAGCTTCTCTGTAACCAGGTGACCATTAAAATCCTGATTAACACACTCGGGGTCACATAATCCATTAACGTACTGTTGCATATTTAGAAAATATAATTATTTGTAGGCCTGTATAAAATGTACTTGCAGAGTTTACATGATCTGTACATAAATCACACAACACATTTATATAGAAACAACCTATTAAACATTTGTGTACAGCCTAAATTTCTCTGAGCTAGAGACTACATTTCCAAGTGTTTATTTCTATTTGAATGCCTCAGTTATACCTAAAACATATTGGGTTGAAACCATACTCATGACTTTCTGCCAATCCTAGATTTCCTTTGGCCAGACCTCACTCAGAATACCAGAAACGTAGGAGTCTTCCTCAACCCTGCCTTCTCCTCTTCCCCTCTGCCCCCCTCCATATCCTGTTACAACTGACAGAACTGGATGCTGAATTTCCTATTTCCTGCCACCTCTCTTATCCATTGTCTCTTGCTTCCTGATTGGGTCTCCCTCACCTTCTGTACTTTCCCAATTTGGTTCTCCTCATGGCTATCAAAGTAGCCTTTTATTTATTTATTTTTTAATGTTTGTTTATTTATTTACTTTGGGGGGGGCAGGGGAGGGACAGAGAGAGGAAGAGAGAATCTCAAGCAGGCTCCACACTGCCAACAAAGAGCCCAATGCAGGGCTCAAACTCATGAACCTCAAGACCATGACCTGAGCAGAAACCAAGAGTTAGACACGTAACCGACTGAGGCACCCAGGTGTCCTTCTAAGTATCCTGTTAAACACACAAACCTGGTTATACCATACTCCTTTATGACTTCTTATGCCTTATGATAAAAATCGAAAAGCTGAACATGGCTGACAAAGCCTTGCCCCTGCCTCTCTCTGACCCATCATGCCACTCTGATCATGATGGGCAGCACTAATTCCTTGTTCATAACTAGCCAAATACCCAGGCATCTGCTTAACTCATGCTCCTCCTTCAGACCTCAGCTCAAACCCAGATACCTCAGACCTCCAGACCCATTGAGTTCCTCTCTCCATATATCCTCATACATCTTTATTCTTTTTTGATTTCTTGATTGACTGTCTCTTCCTCTGAACTCAAGTTCAGGTCTCACTTTTCTTTAGTCTTAAGATTGCTTTCTGATAATTTCTGATCTCTCTTCCAACCTGCACTGTAGTACTTACCAAAGTCTTCTGTGCTTCTTTCAAGGAGTACTGTCATTAAGACAGAGGCTAGAATTTGGTTTTCTGTCTTCTTGGACAAGGAAAACTTTGGGTAAGCTTCTCATCTTACACTATCATGCTTACCTTAAAAAAATTTTTTTAATTTTAATTTCTTATTATTTTTTTAATGTTTATTTACTTTTGAGAGAAAGAGACAGAGCATGAATGAGGGAGGGGCAGAGAGAGAGGGAGACACAGAATCTGAAGGAGGCTCCAGGCTCTGAGCTGTCAGCACAGAGCCTGATGTGGGGCTTGAACGCACAAACTGAGAGACCATGACCTGAGCTGAAGTCGGTTGCTTAACCAACAGAACCACGACGGCGCCCCAATTTTTTTTTTTATTTTAGAGAGAGAGACTGTGAACGGGGGAAAGAGACAGAGGGAGAGAGAGAGAATCTTAAGTAGGCTCCATGCTCAGTGAGAAGCCTGACGCAGAGCTTGATCCCATGACCCTGGGATCATGACCTAGGCCGAGATCAATAGTCGGACACTTAACCAACTGAACCACCTAGGCGTCCCTAAAAAATGAATTTTTAACAATATGTGTTCCCAAAGTGAGCAATGCTTCTTTCAGGTACAAGATTTTCATCCTAGTATTTACAGTGCAGGCTTCCCTTATATGAATCCAAGTGAAAAATGAAGTGGCTCTTGGTTGGGGATAAATGGAAGCAAACTTGAGCATTATCCAGTTTCAAAATGTGCCTGTCAATCTGTAGATACTTGAAACCCTGTTGGTTTTTGAGCTGAGAATCATATGTAGATGTGTTGTGACCTTGAGGTGCAAATAACTGTGGGTACGTGTATTCTTGATCCTTCCTAAATGCTGGATCACACAGTGCACAAAATGTGCGAACCCTTTTGCCTTCTGTATCTGTTTTGTGTTGGATTTAACATCACATACATGATTTGGCTGAACTCAACTAAAGACAGACATGGACTAAGCTCTTATTATAATCCACTGGGCAGGAGAATTTAACTTTCAGGGGAGGAAATTGACATACTTTGGCCTAAGGGACCATGTAAAAGAGAATGGTAGGGAAGAGTATGACCTTAGCATATGGTTTCTTTCCATTTTCCTTGCTGATGGACTTCTTTTTCATATTAACACTTAGCCTCCACTTAAAATCTAGAGGAAGAAATAATATTTCCTAATGTGTCAGAGTTCTTCCTCTCATTAACATGTTGGTTTTTTTTCCTAAATATAACAACTTTGTATTTGTATTTTAATTACATGAGGTTTTCTTGCTTGTTTTGCTTGTAGGTATTTTGGACACCTTCACTCTTTGCCTTTTCTAGTCAAACCTGATTCATGAAATGGAACTGAAAGATCATCTACTTCTTTGTCTGTGAATTAGAGACACGACTGGGATGGTCTTAAGCACATACAACTAGACTCTAACTGCAGCTATGAGTTCAGACGAGAAGGGCATATCTCCTGCTCATAAAACATCCACTCCAACCCACAGAAGTGCCTCTTCTTCAACACCCTCCCATAGGGACAGTCGGCAGGTAAGAGAATATGGTCCAAAGTGCACTTTGTTGTCTTATGCAAATACAGTACCATTAGGATATGGTGGGCTTGCTAGTTAATCCTGAAATTTTGTTGTGAAGATTTTTATTCCACAGGAAGGCTCACTGTTTTCTGTAGATCTACATGATGATGCCATGAAGATCCTGCTCTTGTTTCTCTGTTATTTAGGATCTTTTTTTAGAGTGTAGACCATAGGCAGGGTGGCTAGGAGGAGCCCTGCTGTCCTCCTCACTGGGCACCTGAAGAGGGGGAACAACTTCAGGAACTTGAACTCTCTGTTCTATTTGTGGAGGTAAAAGGGAAGTGAGCCTGCCAAAGGCCTTCTTCCTACAAGCCTATCATTGGCCTCCCCAGCATGAACTTCTGTTTGGGGTTTCATGGAATCTGGTTAATAGATTCAGGAATTAGGATACAAATAAAATTGTAGTAGTATTAGGGAATTAAGGGCAGTGAGAGCTCAGGTAATGCTTAGAGCCAATAGAGAAAATAAATTCTTGTTTAATTATCCCATTGAGCCAATTCTGTACATTGTTTTTGTTTAAGGAGTTACTTTATTGCTATGTCAGTGGCTGCTCTACCCTGAGGTTGTGGGGGAATCAGCCATGTGGATTTTCTTCATTGTCAAAACAAGTAGCTGTTTCGCCCGGCACATGTCTGAGTATTGCTCTTTGCCATTATGACATATCTTGTGATAGCATT
This sequence comes from Cryptoprocta ferox, assembly GCA_028646485.1. Classification (NCBI taxonomy): domain Eukaryota; kingdom Metazoa; phylum Chordata; class Mammalia; order Carnivora; family Eupleridae; genus Cryptoprocta; species Cryptoprocta ferox. The sequence goes on from CM053578.1 coordinate 54,661,055, forward strand.
TTTGTTGTGTAACTAGAAATTCACAATACACAGGTTTAGTTAACCTTTTATAAAAATTTTCCTTGTGAAGGATATTCACTGAGTAAATTATTCTTGCAGGGGTTTTCCTCCCTGTTTTATGTGTTCAAGGTATATTGCCTAGTTTCTAGAAATATGAACATGAAGTAGTTCATGGCCCATACTATAGACTTGGGTCTTGAGACATCCAATCCAGGTGTGAATTCATTCTTCCAGATGGTGAGGAAGCACTACTGAGGGAGCGGGGTCCCTCAGGGAACCTTCAGTCTATAGACCTTCCCAGCACACCCTCCCCGATTTCCAGCAAGAGATTCCTGGGGAATCTGTAAGAATCAGGTTCCTTACATGTATATCTTTCATATATTCTAAGGCAGGTATTTCTGCTTCAGGTATTTTTGACACTGGTGTCCTCCATTATAGAGTTCAAACAGGACATCTGCATTCTGTTCATGAGAAGCAGTTATAGTATTAACTAAACCTGTGATTATACACCATTATAATGTTTACTGCACTGCATTCGTATAGTAAAAGAAAGCAGAAGTACCATGAATGAAAGAAAGCACATTTATATTAAATAACAACTATATGCAGAGATGCTTTCTAAGTTTGCGATTCTAGTTTCTCCTTTACTCGCCTCTCTGTCCTTTCTTGTTATGGCTTCTCCATTTTTCCCTTGCCCTGGGCATTTCAACCGAGAGACGTTTTAAGCAGTGTGGACTTCCCAGCTGCTGAGGGATGGACGGGATCGACCCAGGTCACCCTGGAGAATTGTGGCAAATGGAAAAGACTGATGAGGGCTGCGGAAACATCTGTCATGCATTGTTGATCTGCCTGTTGCACCTGAGCTCCAGGGCCACCGTGCAAAACAACAGGGAAAAAACTGAGACCCAGGGCTGTGGAGGGAGTCTGAAGAAAGAATAGGGGACTTCTGGCTGGCTTGTGAATGACAAGTTTTATGATGGGAATAAAGTAGCATGACTGTAAATTGATCATGAATTTTAGAAAAGTAAGAGACAATGTTCAAATGCTTGTTGTGTTTAAGAAGAGCTTACTTTAGTTTTTGTTCACCTCAGTAGGTGCAAACTCTCCCAAAATACTTTCTCCTCTGCTTCCTTCCTGTCTCCTGTTTTGTGTCTGTTCATCTCTCTCAGGGGAGAGAATAAAGAACAATTACAGTTCTGTTTTTCCTTCCCTATCTCAATCACTTACTAACATCCAGTATTATCTTATTGAAATTGGAAATTTGGAGTGATCCCGTGATGTAATATTAGGCACTGGTTTTTATAAGCACATATTTTTGTGTGTGACTGTTTTCATAGTAAAGGGACATAGAGAAGGTGTGATAAATTAGTCTTTATTAAATGTTACCATTCTCCTGGTTTAACTGACATCTATGCAAATGAAGGCCATCATTCATGCAAATGGATCATATAGGACATGATCTAGCACACAGTTGAGAATGCAGTGATGCCTTCATGCACATTGTTTACCTGTAATTCCCAAGTTCTGGTTCTAGCTCACTAATTAATTGATTAGGCATTTCTACTTAGATTTACCATTGCATCTTAAATTAATACATATAAGCCCATTTGCTGTCTGAGTAATCATTCTCTCGTGGACCCAGGGTCAAAGCCATTCCTTTCTCCTTTGATTCTCCCACATTCAGTAGATGAACAAATTTTATTGATTATTTCATCCTTTACAATGTGATCATTTCTTCCTATTTGCACTATCCACTTGCTAGCCCAGACTCTCATCACCTCCCCCCAACATCCTGCAGAGTACTCTTGCCTCTCTGTCTCCCTTATGGTCTGAGATTGAATTTCCTTAACATGGCAGATTTATGCTCACAACCCTTCAAAGATTCATGTTTACCAACACAGTTAAGACCGGATTTCCTTAGTTGGTATCCCATGACCGCTGAGATCTGATCCAGCCTCAGCGTCCCATTGTCCTCCTACTCCTACAGTCTTGTCTATGTATCATTCCTAAAACTGCCTTATCTCTGTCTCTACCCTTGTCTTTCCTGCATGGAATATTCCCACTACACTTATCTTGACCTGATACCTCCCTGTGCTTCAAGGACTGGCTCATGTGAATTTTCACTGACTATTTGACCCCATGTTGCCCTCTCCCTTTTCTGAACTCTTACAGAACTTTTTGACAATATTTGACATTTTCATACTGTTTATCTTTTTATGTACAGATCTCCTCAACTGTGTTGTAAGCTCTTTTAAACAGATGGCACACTGTAATTCTTCAGAGACAAGCCTTGCACCTCAAATATTTTAATATATCCTAGAGGATATTTTTAAAGAGCTGCAGTGGTATTAGTCTTGTCTTCTTACTACGGATTTGCCATTCCAGATTTATTTGTCCTCTCCCTTCTTCCTTCCTCATAGATGAGTAAAAGAACATCTGCCAAGAGCATAGTAGTAATTGGCCATCCTTCCTGTGGCAAAATTATGTAGCACAACAGGTGAAGGAGGGAGAGGAGCTAGGAAATGAAGTGATCCAGTTGCCCCTGTGATTTCACTAAGCGTTTCTTCATCAACACAAGAGGGTCAAGACTCCACTTAGTATTTAACAAGTTGCAAGACTTTAGTAAGTGCTCCATTTACAATTCATTTCAGACTGATACTCAATTTTAGAATATCTAACAAAACTAACTCTGTGTGTGTGTATGTGTGCGAGAGAGACAGAGAAAGAGAGACAGAAACAGAGAGAGATAACAATAATGATTCATAAGCTGCAAGAAATATATGCCCTAAATTTTTCAAAAAGAATATAAAGGGGTTGATTAGGACATCTAGGTTTTATAGAGAAACGAGCATTTCCCAGTGTATGCCAAAGAATGCTTTCCCCTTATGTTGCATGAAAAAGAGAATTTTATTGTCAAATAAGTTACAGAAATGCTAAAGATGGTCTCTTTTTGCAATATACATTAATAAGTTAATATATATTAATATATATTAGGTAACTAATATAATGAGTGAGTTACAACTTTAACTGAACACTTCTAGAATATAGTAGGTTGTGTACCTTTTTTTTATTTCGCTAAGATTTGGTTGATAAAAATCCATATTCTTCTTTCTGTTAAGAAATTGGAATATCTAATAATACTGAGCCCAGATTGCAAATGGCCACACTAAACTGGGCTCAAGAGTAGTTTCCCCTCTAGATGAGGCATATACCCTCTGATCAGCCACAGTCCCTACCTCTCCTGATTGTATTACAATACTTATGTTTCCTGCCTGGCCCCAGAAAGTATTTGAATTGCCAGCCCTGATCCTGGATATCAAGTCAACCACAGTGATATTGAAGTTACCAAGGGTGATCTCCACTTGAACATTAAGAAGGCATCTTGGGGCAGCTGGGTGACTGAGTCGGTTAAGCGTCTGACTTCGGCTCAGGTCATGATCTCATGGTTCATGGGTTTGTGCCCCACGTCAGGCTCTGTGTTGACAGCTCAGAGCCTGGAGCCTGCTTCAGATTCTGTGTCTCCCTCTCTCTCTGCCCCTCCCCTACTCTCTCTCTCTCTCAAAAATAAACATCAAAAAAATTTTTTAAAAAAAGGAAAAAAAATCTCAAATTTAACATGTCCAAAACTGAACTCCTCATTTTCCTCTCAAATCTACTCCTTCCCAGTCTTCCTTATCTCAGTAAGCAGTGACTTTGACCTTCCTTTTGGTACAGCCAGAAACCTCACCAGGAGTCATCCTTGACTCATCTTTTTCTCACACCTGCTTCCAAACCCTCAGTGAATCCTATCAGTTCTACCTTCAGATGAACCTGGGGTCTGACCACTACCTACCACATCCTCCCTCTCTGCTCTGGTCTGAGGTACCATCATTTCTCACCCGGATGATGGCCATAGTCTTCTAACTGGTTTCCCTGCTTCTACCATTGCCTGACATGCAGGTCATTTTTTTTTTTTTACAGAGTGGTCAGAGTGATCCCTTCAAAACCTAAGTCAGAGCAAGCCATGCTGCTCCAAACCCTCCAGTGGTCCCCATCTGTTTCTAAATAATACTTGAATTGCTGACCATTGCCTACAGGGTCATTCAGCATCTGGTCCTGCCTACCCCTCTGATCCCATTTTTTGCCTTGTTCTCCTTCGCTTAGATCTCTCCAGCAGTTTCCTCAGTTGTTCTCCCACCTCAAGACCTTTGTGTTCGGACCCTCTTAGCCTCGCTAGCTTTTCGTTCCAGGCATGCCCAGGTTTGCTCATACACTTGACTCATTCTCCAAATGTACTCTTTTGCATAGCTTTCTCTGACCTCCCTGCATATCCTCCTCACTCATTGTCTATGTACCTCATTTTATTTGTCTCCAAAGCATTACCACCACCTGACAGGTTACATATTTATCCGTTCATCTGTATCCCCTTCCTCTCTGGCCTGTGGCTGACCTGTAAGCTCCCTGAAAACTTGGATTTTATTTATTCAATAATGTACCTCTAGCACCTCCCACAATACCTCACATATGATATGGCTCAGAATATATTTGAATGAATAAATGAATGAGGGGTTGGCATGGAGAGGCAGATTGGGAACCAGGTTCTAGAGATCTTGAGAGCTGTTAAGGAATAGTCATGAGGTTGGGAGGTGACAAAGAAAGAAAGCAGTATAGTGGGAAGCTCTGTGTCTCCCAAGAAGAGTGGATTTTGAGAGTGGAAGAGGGATGGTCCAAAGGTGGCAGTGGGGAGCTAAGAACACAGACCTTTCTGCTTGCTGCTGATGGTGATTTTATGGTAAATATATAAATGACTTAAGGCTTATTAAGGAAATGGTATCAGACAAAAGCAAAGCATTGGGAGTATCCTGCACACATGTTAAAAATATTGGTGGGAGTGGGAGGTAACATTTTATTTTATTTTATTTTATTTTATATTTTTATTTGAGTATAGTTGACACACAGTGTTAAATTAGTTTCAGGTGTACAACATAGTGATTCGACAACTTTGTACATTATGCTATGTTCACCAGAAATGTAGCTACCATCTGTCCCCATGCATTGCTATTAAAATATCATTGACTGTATTCCCTATACTATGCCTTTTGTCCCTGTGACTTACTTATTCCAAACTGGAAGCCCATGTCTCCCACTGGCCTTCATCCATTTTACCCAACGTCCCACCCCACACTCCTCTGGCAACCATCAGTTTGTTCTCTGTATTTATTTATAGGTCTGATTCTGATTTTTGTTTGTTAATTCATTTGGCGTCTTGGGATTTGTTTGGGTTTTGTTTTTTTTTTTTAGATTCCAGTTATGAGTGAAATCATATGGTATTTGTCTTTCTCTGATTTATTTCACTTAGCACAATACCCTCTAGATTCATCCATGTTGTTTCAAATAGCACAATCTCTTCCTTTTTATGGCTGAGTAATATTCTATTGTGCAGTTATGTATGTGTGTCAGTGTATGTATACCACATCTTCCATATCCATTTGTCTATGGATGGACACGGGTTACTTCCATACCTTGGCTATGTAAATAATGCTGCATTAAACATAGAGGTGCATATATCTTTTCGAATTATTGTTTTCAATAACTTTTTATTTTATTTTTAAGTTTATTTATTTATTCTAAGGGGGAGAGGGGCAGAAAGAGGGAGAGAGAGAATCCCAAGCAGGTTCTGTGCTACCAGTGCAGAGTACAATGTGGGGCATGATCTCACAAATCATGAGATCATGACCTGAGCTGAAACCAAGAGTCAGGCTCTTAACCAACTGAGCCACCCAAGCACTTCCAATAACTTTTTATTTTAAAACAGGAGTTACTATTGCCCACTCATAATACTTATTTTATGGTAACATTACATAATAGGCTAAGTTTATGACCAGCTGACTGGATTTTATTTGTTTGTTTGTTTTGGTAATTACTCTTACATTTACATATTTTAGAGATTTTTTTTTTACAATATACAAGACTGAAACCACCCTGTTGAGACAGTTTCAGTAGTTCTGGGAATAGGCCCAAGGATGTGCATTTTTAAAAGTAAGGCCTCTAGGGGCACCGTAGTAGCTTGGTTGGTTGAGTATCCAACTCTTGATTTCAGCTCAGGTCATGATCCCAAGGTCATGGGATCAAGCCCCACGTCAGGCTCTGTGCTGGCAGCATGGAGACTTCTTGGGATTCTCTCTCTCTCCCTCTCCCTCTGCCCCTCCCCTGCTCTCTCTCTCTCTCTCTCTCTCTCTCAAAAATTAAAAATAAATAAAAGTGAGGCCTCTGTTTGGAGCCATTGATTATTTTTATTTGTATCATTAACAGGTCATTTCAGAAAATCAGACACTATTGCTCTAAGAATTTAGGATTTGGAATGCATAGTTACCAGATGATAGTGTCTATTATTAGTGAATTGTTTTAGTTCTACCAGGTTAGACATTGCAAATGCTTTCTAAACTAAAAGAGACTGAGTTGGTCTCTTTTAGTTTAATGGAAAATCAAAGAAAAATATATTAGCCATTTCTTATAATGATTTAAAGTTCACTGAAGCTCAGAAATCATAAAATAAATAATTTTTAAGGAAAAAATTATATTATGAATAAGTCATAAGAGGCTGGTAGTTATTCTTCTTGCCAGTAAAAATATATATTTAGTATTGTAGTTGATCTTAACGAATACAAAGTGTCAATTACATGGGTATCTAATGATGTTTCCTATACATTATTAACAACAGTACATCCCCAAGCCAACCGTGACCCATTCTGTTAATGTCCACCAATGACAAATGAAAGCTGTCCCCAGCAGAGGTTTTGTGGGACTCATGTCACCATGGACTGGCGACATAATCTCCCAGTTCTGGTAGCAGCAGCATCTGCTACATGGGCAGCTTTCATTGTAAGTGAAGAAGGCGCCTAAAATACTAGAAAGTAAAAGTGTTCCTCATCAACATTTATACTTTATGTATGGGGTTTTCATAATAACATTTCTCCTTGGACAAAACAGGCTGATAAAAACATCCCCCAGCATCTACGTGAATGGAATTGGAATGTGTCTCTCTCAACTGAACCTCTGAAGCATCTTCTTCAAACAGCTTTATTAAATGAAATAACCAAATCACTGCTTTGAAATACAGTGTGTCTACCTGCAGAATATGAAACCTATTTTCATCTTTGAGTTGAGAAACATAAAATATTACCTCAAACAAAAATGTTCTCATTTTTAGAGAAAAAAAATTCAATGATTCCTGGTTTAATATCAAACCTCCAATTTAAATGTGAACTGCCTCCAATTTAGCCTTTTTGGGATTCCATTCATCCCATGGAACCTAACTTTTAAGATTTAGGATCAATGTCAATGGGAAAAATAATAATTTCTTACAAAAACACACAATGAGCAACTTCTGTGATTTAGATGCATTTTGTAAATTGGGTGTTGTGAAAAGTCTAAATATTAGGCAAAGTTCATGAATAAACAAGTAGAACAACACCAGCAACAGCTAGTATTTCATGCACCCTCACTGGAAGTTTGGGATGGTCATCACCTTTTACAGAGACCTAAACTGTGGCATGAAGTGGTGAAATATCTTCTCCACAGCTGATGAGCAGCCTAATACAAGGTCTGCTCCTTGGGAACCTGATTCTGGAGCTCCTGAAGTTCTTGGCCACACCACTATTTGCTCCGTTGCAAGGTTTGACAAGCCAAATATCCAGGAGAAGGGCTTTCTGTTCACTTCTAAGGAAACTTTGTAAGGCAGCATTTGCAAGTTATTTTGAGTTATGTTTGCCTCCTCATTTTTTCCCTTAGTGGCAACAGCGGTATTTTTTTTACACCCTCATTGGCCAACGAAGCAACAGACCAAATGATACATAGACAAATATATTAATAGTTTTTATCATGACCTACTGTTCTCAAAGATGCATCATGCTCTTTGTGCCTTCCTGAATTTTCTGTATTTTCACTACACCTATTGCCTTTAGAATGAGAAGTTTTGAGCATTGGTTCATTGAAAACTGTGATTAGCCTTTTCCATGAGATGAAATGAGCAGCCCCATAGTTTCCTTGCTGTCCCCACCCTTTGGAGATCACTGTTACTGCTGCTTGATGTTTACAGTGTATGCTCAGTCCATGTCACATGTGCTGAAATTGAGACCACTGGAAAGAAATTTGCCGCCTGTCATTCAGATGCTCATTATCCACGAGTAATTCAGAACTCAGCATTATTTGAGAATCTAGCCGCTGCTTTCCCTGGTATGTTTGCAGAATCCTTTGATTTTTCTATGCCTGCTTTATCAGTGTCTCCCTGAAGAAGTTATCTTTTATTACTTGAGCTGGCTGGTTTAGGATAGCATTTTTATAGCAGCAGATTTGTCTGTCAGACCCAAGATTAACGCTGCCTGTTCAGTTCTTAGGCATAACACCAAATGGAAAGAGCCACAGTATAATCAGTTAGTAAACCCCAAAGGGTCTCATTCATAGGTCATTGAGGGGGCCTGGGAATCTGTAATTTACAGAAGCTTCCCCAGGAGACTGTTACTCACCCAGATTTGGAAAGCATTGCTCTTACAGAATACATTTATAGGTATTTCTGAACGACTATAAGAACATCATCTCAAAGGACCGTAAATTCTACAAAACTGCTTTATTTGATTTTCAGTTTTGACAAATAGAAAATTTTACCATCCCTCTGCCCAGTAGCCACTAAAAGTGGCTAGGCTCTAGGTAAAATACTGTCACAAAGGTAAAGGAAAGCCCCATACATGTTGTATACTTTAAAGTACCAGACTTCTTGACTTCAAATCCTAATTAAGAGATGATTTTGTAATAGTGATAATAGCCAGTGTTCATGAGGTTTGAGGGAAATGGACATTCTCATGCACTACTGCTAAGCATGTTAACTGATTCTGCTTTTCTGGAGGGAAATTTTTTAATGCATACCTAAAGTCTTTTCAAAGGTCATCCCATAGGACATGGTAACTCAGCTTCTAAGAAATGTATTCCAAGGGAACACTGAAGATTTTGTGCAAAGATCTTTATCAAAGTATTTTTATGCTATTAAAATATTAACAACTGCCTAATGTTCAACAAGAAATTAGTTAAATAACCTATCTTGGGGCACCTGGGTGGTTCAGTTGGTCAAATGTCCGACTCTTGGTTTAGGCTCAGGTCATGATCTCACTGTTCATTGATTCAAGCCCCACAGTGGGCTCTGCACTGGCAGCATGGAGTCTGCTTGGGATTCTCTCTCTTCCCTTCCCCCACTCACGCTGTCTTTTTCTCTCTCAAAATAAACAAGTAAACTTCAAAGTGAATAACCTATCTCATAGTCATGCAGTGGAATATTGCACAGCTGCTGAAAATGTTTTTGAAGAATGTTTCATGCTGTGGGAAAATGTTACATTGTTAATTGAAGAAAACTGGCTCCTAAGAATTGGGTGTATGTATGCATTGAAAAAAAGCTGAAAGCAAATATACCAAGATATTGAAAGAGTTTATTGCTGGTATGGTAGCTTTAATTTCTTTTTTCTTTTCTGTTCCCCCCTCCACATTTCTGCAATGAATGTTTATTGCTTCTGTAGTAAAAAATGTAAGTCATATTTTGTGAGTCATGTCTTGTGAGTTAATGTGTGTATATATGTAGCTTTAAACTGTATTTTGAGTAGAGTAAATATAAGTGTCAGACATTTTAATAATAAAATTGTAAGCCTTAACTCTGTAAGATTTACAAATAAATGGTTATGTAGGATGTGCTATGTGGGAAACTTGGAGCAAATTTTTTAAACCATCTTTGAGGTGCTGAAGCAGGAGCTGGACCAGCTTTTCTCCTCTTAGCGACTTGAATTTATCTCATGCCAATTTAATTTGTTTTTTAATTCAGCAAAGATTTATGGGTACATATAGACAAATCATAGATATATCTGCTCTGTCTTAAATATACATACATAAATGTTAAATAGATACATATAGGATTTTTTTTAACTTTTATTGTTAACAAAATCATGTGAGTAATTGTCCTACTAAAAACCTTTGTCTGTTCTGGGCCATTTAGATAGCCCGGTAGAAAATTACAAATTACCTTGACTTTAGTGTTCTTTTCCAGTCACACATAACTGCTCTCCTGCTTTTTATATTAACTCTGCATGTTCCAGAGCCTTTGCTCTTGAAGTAACCTAGTACTTGTCCCCATTATTCACCATTTGTTTATAATTGCTGCAGTGAAGAATGATCATAGTTGCTGGGGTTTTTGGTGATCTTATTAATGTGTTTGTGAGTGTTAGAGTACAGGTAAGGAGCAAGCCCGCCAGTAAGTTCTGGTTCTAGTGCTACTTGAAGGCAATCATGGGAATTAAAAAGCTGTTCATTCACATGCCTTTTGCCACTTCACAGTCAAGATTGCTGAAATGCTCTCAGCTATAAATGGACCACTTGGTGGGTCCTGATGGTATTTCGTACAATGCAGTGTTTTCAACAATAGGCCAGTTCAATGTGGGGCCAAAGCCGTGGGTTCTTAGGAAGTTTCATGTTTCTACACAGAGTCAAGACTGTGGCAAATGCTACTGCTCCCTTCAGGGTTTCCCAGGTGTGCTCTGTGGAATTTTTCCAGCCACTATTCCTAAAATTTTCTTTCATTCATTTCAGTGGCGCTTATGTGGAGATTTATTATTAATGCAATTCTGCCATCTTTCAGTGAGAGTAAGACAATTGTTACTATAAAGAAAGTAGTAGGATTACTACTTATTCAATCATGGCCTTCTGGCTTTCGTGATTTTAATATTTTATGCTATGCCAATAATATTTCCTTGAAGGGAGTTATTAAAAGACAGCAGACAAGTCCGTATGCCTCTTCTGCTGTGCCTTTCAGGGGGTGCAGGATAGGCATCGCCATTCAGGAGGTGCAGGGTGGGCATTGCCATTCCAGGGGGTGCAGGGTGGGCATCGCCATTTGGGGGGTGCAGGGTGGGCATCTCCATTCAGGAGGGTGCAGAGTGGTCATCTCCATTAGGGGGGTGCAGGGTGGGCATCTCCATTCAGGAGGGTGCAGGGTGGGCATTGCCATTCAGGGAGGTGCAGGGTGGACATCTCCATTCAGGGGGTGTAGGGTGGGCATCTCCACGGGGTGCAGGTGGGTATCTCCATTCAGGAGGGTGTAGGGAGGGCATCACCATTCAGAGGGTGCAGGGTGGGCATCTCCAGGGGGCACAGGGTGGGCATTTCCATTCAGGGGGCACAGGGTGGGCATCTGCATTCTGGGGGTACAGGGTGGGCATAACCATTCAGAGAGGGTGCAGGGTCAGCATCGCCATTGGCTGCTCTTGCTTTGTTCCACTAGCAGGTATTTAGGGCATCTGTCTCCGCTCACTTTGTCAGCTTCCTCAGTAAGTTCTGATGCTCTGTTCACAAAGTAGTGCTGACTTTGGTTACTAGGTTGACCAGATAACATGATGGTCATGTCAGGTATGGATTCTTCATTTTCATTTAAAAAATATATTTATTTTGAGAGAGAAAGAGAGCAAGCAGGGGAAGGTCAGAGAGGGAGAGAGAGAATCCCAAGTAGGCCCTGCATTGTCAGCACAGAGCCCAACACAGGGCTCGATCTCATGAATCATGAGATCATGACCTGAGCCAAAAAACCAAGAGTTGGATGCTTAAGCAACTGAGCCACCCAGGTGTCCCTGGATTCTTTATTTTCAGATGTCATACCCCAGCAGGGTGTTTGGACACATCTTTCTATGACAGTAAAATTGCACAGGATTCCTAAACATTTATTCTTATAGCATTTACCACTGAGATGTTAGCTACCATTTATTAAATGCCCATGGTGTGCCAGGCCCTCGGCAGCACTGTGCATACACTGAGTGCCAGCACTGTGACTTGCAGTGTCTTCTAAGATAGATGTTACCATCCTCATTTTATAGACAGAAGACACTGAGGCTGAGAGAGGTTCATGATTTGCTCAAGTCATGTGGCAAATAGCAGCATGAGAGTTGGTATGCTCATCTGTGTGACTACAAAACTTACATTCTTTTCTCTGCATCGGACCCTGCATCGCTGCAGGAAAAGCTAGCTGGCTTGCCCTTAGTTCTTGACTTGGAAACACCATAAGGCTGCACCGTATTTGAGTGCTGCAAACCTGTTCTATTTTACTCATTTCTGACTCTCTGCTTCCAGAAAAGGCTGTGGTAGAGGATGGCTTTTGATGTGTTCAGTTAGTCTTGAGGGAATACACTGCTTGAAATTGCTATCGTTTTTGCCATTTAACATTAGCTTTAATTTCAGTAGAAGGCAGTACTTAAAAGCTTGGACGCAGAGTAAAATCTCCATTCACATTCCAACTCCAACACTTACTGACTCTGTAAGTAATTTAACCCCTCTGTGCCTCTCTCTGTTCCATCGGCCATAAAATAAATGTCATAATCATTACTCAAAGACTTTTTGTGGAAATGGAATGAAATAATCCATGTAAAACCTAGAGATAGGGATACAGAGAACACCAAATATTAACTGCCTCCACCATTGTTGTCATCCGCACTATCACATGAAGGTTATGAGCATCACTGACTTAGTGTTGCTGTGTTAAAATTCATTGTCACTAGAAGAGACACATGCCCAGCAACCAAAAGCTTGAAGAAAATCCTTTAGAAGTTTAGAAATTATTTTAGATATTTTTTCTTTGAAAATATTTTATATAGTTGAAGAATATAAAAATAGCTTCGATAGGATCATTGGTCAATTTCAGCAGAGCTAACATTTAGGGAGTGGAGGGCCAGTTCTCCTTTTTACTCTTCTAAAGTTGTATGAAAAGTGAATCTATACAGAAATTTGTAGCCACAGCCTGAAATAGTTACAGCAGTTCCTATATGTCTTTGATGAAATGAGAGTCAACGACAGACCCAACAAACCAGGAGATCCGTTCAGCGGATCATGTACACCCTCATGTTGAGAGTCACGTTCCCCTTCACGGGAACAAACTTTTACCATATTAAAGAGCTGTAGTGACATGTTGGTCCTGGACTCCTGACTTTAAGCAAAATATGCATCAGTTCTCTCCGAGCAGGGGGAACAAGGGGTAACCAAGTAGTACTTCTACCTTCTCTGTGTGTGCTAATAAGCTCCTTAGAAAACTGACCTGTAACCAAGCTAGGTTCATCACTGTCACAAATGTGCCACTCCTGTGAGGGATACTGAGTCAAGGGGAGACTATGCATATGCAGTATATGGGCCAGCGGTATATGGGAAATCTGTGGACCTTCCTCTTAATTTTGCTGTGAACTTTACTCTAAAAAAAAGTCTTAAAAAAAAAAAACAAATCACTGACCTGAAAATTAAGTTGTGATTTTAGTATTTGAAAGAAAACTTGACTTTAAAAGAATAATTAACAGGTTTATGTAACCTTTTATTCAAGCTCCTTGTATAATATGTATAACACCTTGACAATATTTGGCATATGTTTACACATTACCCTGAAACAATGTGAAAACAACCAGCTTGTGAAGAAAAGTACACAAAAGTGTAGCACAGATTATGATCTTAAAGGAAACCTTATGAAACGTATTCATTTTTGTTACTGAAGATGTTGCCACGTTAAATATGACCAGCCGTAGCTTTCAATCGAATAAACAAGAGCCCTGGGGTTAATCCAGTGGATGTTTCAGTTTTAAAAGTTAAGTTCTTTAAATGTTTTAAAAAGGTCTATCCTCTGGGAGCTATGATTTTTATAATTCCAAGATGAAGCTATAAGGCAGTTTGATGCCTAATCATGTGTCAATGATTACTGAGGGACTGTTCTCTACAAATTAATCGGTGTGCACTAAAAAAATTCCAGAAATTTCTGACCGGCTGCAATTTGCAAGGTCTTGTGCTAAGGGTGGGCTGGCAGTAGAGGAGATAGGGTACCAAGATGAAGATCTAACCAAAGTTCAACACTGAGTATGGTTACGTTTGAAAACTATCTTCTTTTTATCTGCCGATGTTGAAAATGCAGCATTCTAATATTTAGGTATTTCACTACAAATAATGAATCGTTATGAGTGTGATTACATAACCTCAGGATATGCTTTTGGCTTTAAACACCAAGGAAAGAAATGAAATGAAGGAAATTCTTAAGCTAGTGGATTAATTTTTTATCATTGGACAATAATAAATAATTGGATGGATAGGTGTCTCTAGAGATAAAACTCATTTTTATCATACTTTAAATATCCTAAATTGATCTTCTATAGGTCTGTGGCTTGGTTTGGAAATTAGAGGATTTTGTTTCCTTCCCCTGGCTAAATACCTGAGTTAATCCTTTATTTCCTGCCTACATAGCTACTAAGGTCAAGTTTCTTTACAAGTTTTTGCTTTCCTTACCATGTTTATTTGACAGGGATGGGGTGGGGGAGACAATGTATATGTGTTCTGTTGCCCAGCAATCTGCATCAATGAGGATAGAGGAGGGCCATTAAACAGAAGCTCAAGCCAAAGATATTTTACTGGACAATTTGAAGTAAGTAAAAGCAGTAGCCACATGGAACAGGATTAAGGCACAGGTTTATAAAAATTTGTTCAGCCTTCTTTGGTCTTTGGTATAAGACCTCGCTCCAGAATATAATCATCAGGAACAATTCTCTTGTCTGTTTCATTCTCTGCCACCCTGTCATCTGCTCCTGGCACAGTATAGGGGCCCAATAACTGATAGGTTATTTGGTGATTAATTGAACCAATGAATGGATGATTGAATGACAGGTACATTTCACGTGTCTACGGTTCATTGACACCAGCATATCTCATGGTTGTTTTTTAGAAAAATCAACTCACGCAGTTAAAAAATACCTTCAGTTTTTAATCTTCGAGGAGTTTACAATTAGGAAAGATTTTCTCAGATATATTTGAAGAGTACATGAAACATGATTTGTTTTCCTCTTACCGGTTTATGTAATGTGTCCAGATAGTTTGGGATTGTTAATGAGTAGATTTATATAATTTAACTTAAGGTGGATTAAGTAGTTGTAAGTAAATTTTGAAATGTGTGAGTTTTTTTAAAAAATGTTTTTTCCTGAAAAGAAGCCATATGAGAAAAAGAATAACTTAGGTGCAAGTCAGAATTCTCTATTTTAATAACCACAAAAGTTTTATAGTAGTTTTCCTAGAGTAGCGGTTCTCAGACTTTTGACATCAGGAACCCTTTACCCTCTTTAAAATTAATGAAGACCTCAAAGAGTTTGTGTATATGTGGATTATGTCTGTCTATATTTACTGTATTAGAAATTAAAGTGGATAAAAAATTTAATATTTCTTAATATATTTAAAAATAAAATAGACTCACCACATGCTAGTCTAAATAACATTTTTTACTCTAAAAAACAATATTACCAAAATTAATTTTAGTGAGAAGAATTATAATGTTTTACATTTTTGCAAAAATTTTTTTGATGTTTGACAGTAGAAACTAGATTCTCAGTCGGCTTCTGTTTAATATGTTATAATATCACGTTATATATCCTCTGAAAAACTCCACTGTACATTAATGAGGGAATGAGACTTAAAAAGGCAAGTAACTTCTTGGCATTATTATAAAAGGAGTTTTCACCTCTCAGACCCCCTGAGCCTTAGGGACTCCCATGGTCATGAACTACCTTTTGAGAATAACTGCTCCAGAACCTAGGGGATAGAGCGATGAGCAGCAAAGGAGTGTGAAGTTTGACCTTTTCTGTATTTCTATGTTGCATTTGAATCTTTTGAGCATATATTTTGCTGTTTTAAAACATAAAAAGAAAATGAAAGTTGGGAGAGGGGACAATTACCTCCCAGAAGAAGGTAATAACATTCTTGGGGTTGTTTTGTTTTGTTTTGTTTTGGTGGGGGGGAGGGGGAGAGGAGGATGGGGAAGGGCACGAAGAGAGAGAATCCCAAGCAGGCTCCATGCTCAGTGCTGAGCACAATACAGGGCTTGATCCCACAACCCTGAGATCATGACCTGAACTAAAATCAAGAGTCTGATTCTCAGTTGAGTCACCCAAGCGCCCCTTAACCTTCTTGTTTCAATAGCAACAGAATTCTCATTTTAGTTTCTAATTATATGATCTCAGAATACATCTAAAATTTAAATTTAGCTGGTATGTTTTGCATAGGATCCTATCTAAAATATCGATAATGCAAGTCCTGGGCCATTTGCTTCCTTTTTGTCTGTTTAAGATCTGAACACACACCACTAGTTTTTCACTCCATAAGATGCCTTTGCTTTTGACTGTTTCACAAAAGGCTCTCACACAAATATGGATACTGAGCTACATTTTTTATTTTTCTCTGCTCCTTCAGATAAATCCAGAAATGGGAAGAACAGAGTCCCAGCTAACACTTATATTGTCCTTGGACACTATAGCTGTCAGATTAGGAATTCTTGCTGTCCAACTTTATATTTGGCCCCAAAATATCTGTTCTTATTCCTTCTATTTCCTCAAAATTGCAGAAATGGGGAACAGTTCGTAAACTTTTCACTGTAATTATCCTTTAAAAAAATTTTTTTTTAACATTTATTTATTTTTGAGAGACAGAGCATAGGTGAGGGAGGGGCAGAGAGGGAAGGAGACACAGAATCTGAAAGCAGGCTCCATACTCTAGCTGTCAGCACAGAGTCCCAGGTGAGGCTTGAACCCATGAACTGTGAGATCATGAGCTGAGCTAAAGTCAGATGCCTAACCGACTGAGCCACCCAGATGCCCCAGTTATTCTCTACTAAATGATTTTAAAAATGCGTTTGGGGAGCATTTAAAAAATCTATAATCAGACACTTTATTCTCAAGGTAATAGAAATAACCAAAAGCTTGAAAACTTACCAAGAAAATAGAATAATTTAGCTCAGGTTGGAGTATAATTTTCTTCTTGAAAACGCAAATATTAATCTAATAATTTTCCAGTGAGGTATCAAAAACAGAGGCCTCAATAAGTAAATGAACTACTGACCTCGTCTATCGAAACAATGAAATGTTCTAACTAGAGTAAAAAAGTTACTTTTCACTTTCAGCCTACACCTAAATATTAATTCCATTGAGTTATTTCTTTGATGTCTTTCAGGTTTATTCCCCCATAGAAAATACTTTTTCTGAAATATGCAAGTAATATCTACATATTGCATTAAAAAGTAAGAAAAAATTAAACATCGCCTATAATCCTATCACCTTTATGTAGCTGCTGTTAACATTAATGGACCATGTTTGGATCATATGTGTAGCATCATCATATTCTACATACTCTTGATAGTCTGGTTTTTCAGTTGATAGAACATCAGGGGTATTTTTTCCATATCAATAAATACAGATCCACATTGTCATTTCAAATCACTGCATGGAGTTGCCTCATAAGTCTGTACTAGTCTCATATGTGTTAGATAGTTTTTACTATCATAAAATAATGCTCTAGTAAACTATCTGTCCTTATATCTTTGTATACCAAATCTGATTCCTTTAGGGTAAAGATTTAGCTGTGGGATTGCTAGGTCAATGAGGCATGTTCTTCTTTTCCCAAAGAATTTTTAAATAAAATGGGTCCTCTTTAGAAAGATCATAGCTGATTTATACCCCCTTTCTCCCATCTGATCTATTCTTGAATCTAATGTGTTTTTTTTTTAATCATTATTTTGGTTTTCATTTCTTCAAATACTTCTGAGGTTGAGGTTGAACATCTTTTCAAATGTCCTGCAGGAGTTGCCTGTTCATGTACTTTTCTCTTTTTCTATTGGAAAGTCACTGATCTGTGCCTTTTATAGTCTATAACACACATCTACTGTTTATTGTATTTGATGAATCATTTTCTTCTCTGTGCATTTAAGAATTACTGTAAGGTATTACAATTATAATTATTTCATGAAGATTATAAGAAACTCTAGAGACTAAGTGTATTAAGGCTCTGGGATTTTTGATGTAGACTTTCCCTTTTGTCTGTTGCCCTCAGAGAGGTAAGCAAATATTTTTATGTAAGGCTAATTGTCTAAGTGGTGGATGAACATTCTCGTAAAGTAATAAATATGTTGAGGCATGCTCTGTGGTTTTTTAAATTTGTGCAATCTCTGACTTTTTCTCTAAGACAAACCATCCATTGTGTAGCATATCTGTAAAAGGGGAAACAAAATCCTGTGCTGACATTTTTCTGACTGTTGCTGCTGCCGTTGGTCTCCTCAGGAACTTGCCATCGTTACCATGGCTCACTGTGTTTACTGTGATCTGTGTGATCTCACCCCCCGTGTCCATCCACATGAAAAATGGGCTGTCTCACCCTGGGCTGTATTTCCATTTATTTTCAGAGTATACACGTCCTGGAGAGGACCGCTTCCTCCAGCACCGAGCCCTCTGTAAGTCGGCAGTTGCTAGAACCGGAGACAGTCCCCCTCTCCAAGGTCAGTGGCAGAATGTGGTGCCTTCTCAGACAATGCCTGTGCTAGACCAGCTAAATTGTAAACAGTTCTTACACCTGACTCCCCTGAGGTATCCGTGATACCTGTTGTAGCCCTGTGTGAACACGTCTTTCTGTCTCCAGTATGTAAGTTTTCTCTGCCCTGTATAAGAGAGGAATACATGAAAGGATTTGCAAGGTTACATAGATCCAAAATACTCTTGATTTTAAAGGAAGAGAAAGTATTATCATTCCCCTGTGGGAGACATGAGCAAATAGCTCTATGCCAAGCCAATAGGAAGAAAAAAATCACTGGGTCCAACAAAGAAATTAAAAAAAAATAATAATAATAACAACACCACCAGCAGCAATAACAACTATTACTATAATGGCCCCTGCACTGTGCACCAGGCACTGTGACAGGTGCTTAAATATATGATCCCATTTAATATAACCCTTGCAAACAGCTCCATGCAGTGGAGGTATTTATTACATTTACAAATATGAAAACCAAGAATTAGTAACTTGCTCACAGTCTGAAAAAGCTAGCAGCAAGTAGAAAAAGTAGCAGAGCAGGGAGTCAGACCGTTTCAATTCTAGGCCAGCTGCAGGTAAAATAGTACCTACCTGGAGGGGCTATTGGACCTGAGGGTTCCAGCCTTCCCCTTACATCTGGTCTGCCTCACAGTGAGCTCTGAGGAAAAAACACTGCACATAATTAAGACCTCTTCCGTTTAATGGAAGCCAGCATTCCCTCCCTTCAGCTTGTCTTTCTTGAACTAGGGAAACATCTAAATTCATTTATGTTTGAAATGCAAAAATCATAAAGAAAAGCTGAGGAGATGCCATCTTGCTCACCCCCACCCCCTTGCTTGACTTCCTGCAATCTTCAGTGGGCTGCCTATCTTGTGGAGAAACTCAGCAAATAGACTGCATGGGGATTTTGAGTTCAAATATAAAAATAGCACGTTATTTCCCCAAAATGACTTTGAAATATGTTGAACTGATTCTTCCACTTTGCTTTTCCTGTATTAAACAGAATCCTTTAAGGAAAGAACACTTCCCTACCCTAGTGGTATGGAATATATGTGCTTGTACTCTTCATATTGAGAAGATATTACAGGCTATGAAGTTTGTGTTATTGGACAGGAGTAGACTGCTAAACTAAGGAAAGGGGGTTACTAAACTTAAAAAATAATTTAGAGAGAAATAGAAAGTAATCTGATTTCTATTTGAATGGCTACTTGGTAAATACGACTAGTAATCTCTGAAAATATCAGCTCTCTCTTACAGGCAGCCAACAGAGAGAGAATAAATAAATACTAGGGCCATGGGAAAGGCAGCTAACATTTATTGGACATCTACTTTGTCTCAGTCATCGGATCAGTACATATAGTCTCTCACATATTCAGCCTACTCGATGAAGTGACTACTGACCTTCTTCTCATTTTACTGATGAGGAAACTGGGACTTGGCGCCTAAGTAAGCTAGTTGACCAGAAGCCAGATAGCTGAGAGGTGTGTGACAGGGACCAGGATAGTGAGAGATACACAGTGAAAAGAGAATGACACACAGAAATGGCAAGGAGAATTGCTAGGATGAAAACCATGAATAAGGAGGAACTTCCTGGTCAGGGAACACGGGGAGACACTGGAGGATTGGCACACCAGCAGAGGGCATGGAAGTTCTGCACCTTTTCCCCATACCTTGTCCTCTGCATCTCTTCCACCTGGCTGTTTCTGAGTTCTATCCTTTTGTAATAAACTGGTGATCTAGTAAGTAAAATAATAATAATAATAATAATAATAATAATAAGCAAATGCACACAAGACTTGCTTTGGTCCTTCATCTCCCGCCAACTGGATCTCTAGCCTCTGTGGCATCTCACTTTACACTCCAGCTACATCCACCTGCACACAGTTCCCTACACTGGCCGTGCTCTTTCTCTCCTCCGCTGCCGCATATCTGTTCCTTCTGGAGTGCCACTAGCTGAAACCCCTACTTTCTAAGTCAGGGCCCCCAGGAATCCTTCTTCAGATGCTGTTCATCACCTCCCTACCCCAATGCACCCTCCGCCCCAGCCTGTCCCTGCACTTCCCACATCTATTACTTTATTTTACATCCTTTCTTACATCAGGTCCTCTAGAAGGATGACCTGAGACTGGCCTTAGGGTGTTTGTGACTTATTGTGGGAGCGCCCTCAGGAGAAAGGGTAAGAGAAGAGGTTAGGGCAGTGCGATGCTGGTGAGAAGGGGTTTTGGCCGGAGTCCACCTTCAGCCTGACCCCATGGTGAGCCCTGGAACGTGAATTGTATCACAGAGTTGCTCTCACTCTGAGGCAGGGGTTATTGTTCCCTCAGCTGTTGGTACTCTTGTGTCCTTCAGCAGTTGAGAGTCTTGAGAGAGGGAGATGCTGAAGTGTAGATCCCCCAGCCATGGAGGAGGGAGATTCATGCCCGGGCATAACAGCCCCAGCTGCAGTAAATGGCAGTTCACAGTAGAAGGAGGGGACTTCACAGCTGGGGCGTGGATCCATGGGGCTCTTACAGGCATCTGGGTAAGGCACCAACAGTATCTACTTCCCATTACTCCTCCATGCTGTTGCCCGCTTGGATCTTGCTGTAAGACTACACTATTGTTGTGTGTTTTGCATTAATACCACATCGCTCAAGGCCTCATGAAATCAGAGTCCCCTCCATTCCAGATACCAGAGCATCTCACCATCCCTTTGAGAAGAGATGGACTTCCTGGGCCCTGGTTGACGGTAGAAGAACACTATTTGAAGTACACATTGTCCTGAGACTCAGGATTTGTTGAAATTCTCGGTTTGGTGCTTTCACCTCCTAAAGCATGTTGACGTACCACCCCACCCCCATCCCCAACACTCACACCCCTGGAATATACCCTTTGGAAAGGAAATGTCTATTTTAGCAAAAATGTTTGTGGATCTGACTCAAGTCAAGTCCCGATATGATCACATTAGGGCTTTTGACTCTGTTTCCATTCATAAGTAAACCGACAACAATTGGAGACTTTTAACAGAAAATTAATATCCATTGAAATTACAAAAAAATTCTTCAATTTTCAGAAAGTAATTTTAAGTTCCTTAAGAACTTAAGTAGACCTAGTCTACTCAGCATAGAGGTGGGTCGTATTCAGTACTGAGATGGGCTGTTTTCATTTCTTACACACCTAATTTGTAACATTATCATGTGCAGTTATAATTGAAATAGGGAGAATGTTGTTTGCTCTGGATTTACCTTTTGGCCTCTTTGTCCGTTGGACAGCTTATTTAACTATAAGAACTGTATTAGGATTTCTTTTCAGTTTCTTTGGGTTTAGTAATATTGGATCAAAGCAAATGGAGTTATTTGTTCAGAACTACTGCATTTATGTTTAAGAAATACATTTTAACCTTTTGCCTTTTCTGTCGTATCCCTTTATTTCCCTCCTCTGTAGTTAAACTAAGAAAAACACTACTGTGATTGAAATCAGTAAACATAGCACCACAGGAACAAGTTGGTATTATGGTCTGAGTTTAATTAGAAAAAAATCCAAAAAGCATTGTACTTATTATTAAATGTTTCCATGTTTACAAGTTACCCAGAGTATTCTTCATCATATATTTAAATATATTACTTTATTTTTATTTACTGTATATATACACACATATACCATACAGATCATATAGGTATATATACCTACATACCACACATCATATATACACACACACACACAGAATAAATGAAAGATGAACACTAGCCTTCAAGGGACATCTAGTTGAAAATAAAAATGTTATTCTAGAGATGCTATACATGGATAGGGCTACTAAAAATAGAAATGTCATTAAATACCACTGATATTGAAGAACAGAGAAAGCTCTAATGAATGTATTTACACATATACAGAGAGTTGTTCTTTATGTGATTATATCAAACTTTTAAAAAGAAATCAATAGAAATCCATCGTTTTTATGAAATCTTTTATCTACTTTCTTGGTGAGAGTAAAACCTAGTATCTTCTCTGATGATTACAACATTATTCCTAAGCAGTGCTCACTTGTTGAAGTGTAGTTCAATATTTTTAAATGGGAATACCAGAGCACCCCACTTTGTGCTCTAGACGATAAGCCCACCTGTACTGGTATTGTCCAAAAAACATGGTATACAGTCTAAAATTGTCTCATCAGAAACATTTATTTAAAAAATTACTACATTTGGGTGTTGTATATAAGTGATGAATCACAAAATCCCACTGAAGCTAATGTTATGCTATATGTTAACTAATTGGAATTTAAATAAAAACTTAAAAATATATATATCAAAAAAATGTTACTGTATCTAGTTAACAGTTTTGACCAGCTCAACCACAGGTCTTGACAGTGTTATCTTGAAATAGAATATTATTTCTTGGGGGTCCCTGGGTGGGTATGACGGTTAAGCCTCCAACTCTTTTTCTTTTTTAATCTTTATTTTTGAGACAGACAGAGTGCAAGTAGGGGAGGAAGAGAGAGAGAGGAAGACACAGAATCCGAAGCAGGATTTTTTTTAAGGGGACACTAGCAAATACTGTAAAGGTTCTTAGTGTTGCTAAATAAGTATCAGTAGTTATGTTTCTTAAGATAAATAGTTCATTCACTGGGTATCCCTCAGGGATGACCAAGTAGATAAATAAATGACTCTGGTCTCAGATTGGTTTTTCTTGTGGAGTAGGGGACACTTAGAGTTGGATTTGGGAGGACAGAGGAATGATGTTGGCTTAGAGGGCTTTTCATAAGCCAGGAGTGTCTCCTAGGCTTACTGATGCTAGAATGAAGCAATGTTCAGTGGCATCTCCTAGAAACATAACTTCCTGTGAAAAAACACACCCCCTTTTATACATACTTAAACATAGATTTGACTTGGCCATAAGGCAAGCAGCTTCTAGGATGGAAGGAGGGGAAAAAGGAAAAGAGGACTGGATGATACATATGCTAGCCTCTCCCTCCCTGTCCCCAGTGCCAATGTCAATAACCCATCATGGCACCTTTGCCTCTGGGTCTTGTGAGAGCCTCACAGTCCTTCATCAGGTTCCGGGCGACTACAACCTAGACATTTGTGCCAGCAAGTCCATCTGCCCCAAGGTGGAACCCATCATTTCCTGTTGGAGCCTTTGTTGTGTGATTGAAGGATGATTCCTGATAAACTTTATCTCTTCAGAAGGTAGTTTCTTGAGTCTGTCTGGGAGGGGGCATTCTGCAGAGATGCCTGCCCTGATCTGTGGGCTCATCTAGCTCTCTGAAGCTGAGGCAGCAGAACAGGTTACACCAAGAGATTGTGCTTCCCTGCACCTGGGGCAGGATTGTAGCAGTTGTGCATGGGACCTGACATTTGCTCCTCCCTCTTCTGCTTACTTTGTGACACATGCCTGAGATCCCAAATGGGAGTGGTTGCAAGGTCAGTGGTTACTTCAGGGCTGCATAAGCCCTTAGGAATCTCCTGGTCCAGGGATTTGAAAATCCAGGATGTCGCTGAGGGCCAGGCATCTGACACTGAAGCAGGCCTCGGGAGACTGCGGCAAACTGAACATGTCTAGACACCCTCAGAGCAGGCCCAGTGCTGCCAAATCTGATAGACTTGAACAAAACACTCAAAACTCAGATTTTTTACACCTGAAATCTTTTAAATGTTGACAACTCATTAAAAAATTTAGAAATATAGACAAAACAAAATGTGTCTTTGAACGAAGGCGTATGAAAACGTATGAACGTATGAAACGAAAATGTATGAAAGAGGAAACCATTATTTGGCATTGTTTTTAACAGAGGAGGATGATAGTATAGCCTCTAAAATCCCAGACTTTTGGCTTTCAAGTCTGGTGCTCTTACCATGGGCACCAAAGAGTGAGCGTTTCTCAGGATGTATGTCTCCAAAAGCATGGACTTCTGGGTGTCCTGTGGCAAGCAGGGCATTTCATGTGCAGCCCGCAGCCATGCTTTTAGCTGGGTAGGTGATTGGCCACTCAGACCACTGCAGCCTTTCCATTTTATACAGGAGGCCAGGTCTCTGCATTAATTGAACATTTGTCATCAAAACAGCCTTACTTTAAAATGTTAAAGTGCCTTTGTGCCCAGAGATGAACTGTCTGGAAAAATGCATTTTAAATCTTCTGAGTACATGCAATCAAAACTCCATTCTGCTCCAAACCCCAGCTCCCAACCCATCTCTGATGGACCCGTATGCATCCAGGTCTACCTGGAAACTCATTTTAACTTCACTTATAAGTGCGTCGCTGTGTCTGATGTTAGAATTTGCTCCAGAATGTGGTTCAGATTTCCGATGTGTCCAGTGTTGCTTCAAAAGCAGCTTCTACTTAAGAGTCCGCTTTGACTGTGTCATCAAACACCGAGAAAACATGTGATTTGTTTTTCTTCTTTTCTCTCAGGAAGCTGACAGCTGGGAAATTATAGAAGGGCTGAAAATAGGCCAAACCAATGTCCAGAGACCAGACAAACATGAAGGCTTTATGCTGAAGAAAAGAAAATGGCCTTTAAAAGGCTGGCACAAGGTACCATTTTCATCATATTCATCTTGAGACCATCTTTGTCAATAAAGAGGATCTTATTCGATGTCATTAGGTGGGAAATGAAGAGAATGGTTGTATGTGTAAAACTAATTTTCAAAGCCTTTTTTTGTTTAACCGTATGGACTACAACCCATTATAACCATTTAAGTCTGAGATCGGTAATACCTGCATGCAGGGAAAAAATATTTTACATTATATTTAAAATCCAGTTTGTACATGTTGTCTATTTTACTTTTTTCATTTAAAAATAATATAGATATATAAAAATAATAATGTGAATATATGCTTATTAAATATTCTCCAAAATAAGATGTTTTTAAATGCATGCATATGTTCTGTTCTATTAGATGGATTTATATTATACACCCCACCATTATTGAACCAATTCCCTATTGCTGGACTTGTAGGATATATCTGATTTTTTTTTAACTATTATCATGTTCTGATGAACATCCTTATACACAAATTTCCATTTAAGTCCTTGGAATAAAGTCCTGGAATTATTGTTACCAGTGCAAACTAAAGACGGAAAATCACTGATCTTGGAAGTCTGTTTACTGCCCTTAAAAGTATGTGGTTTATTCCTCTCTCCCCTACCCTAAATCCTTTCTCCATCTTCCAGTTTTAAGTATGGAGAAAATATTTTGTACTACACCATTGCAGTTACCTAAGTAACAAGAATTCTGTGATGCTAAGAAGGAGAAAATTATCCTCCATTTTCAATCCAAGCCCTTCGACAGACCACCAGTAGCTTCTCTGAAATCATGGGAAGAGCAGGTTCATGTACTTGCCACATCTGCTGATGGATTTCATCTCAAAGCAGATGGATCTATTGGCCCAAAGGGCTGGCTGGTGGCCCTCCAGTGGCCCAAAACAGGGATGTTATGGATTATAAATTCCTTTGGAAATACATTTTTTGCAGCTTAAGGGAAAGACTTAAAAATTAACAGACGGCAAATGCCCTACTTTCCTGTCTCTATGCATGAAATAAAAACAGGTCAAAGAGGCTTCTGACTAATGTTCCTGTCAGAAGCCTTCTCGGTCTCCCCTGAACCCGTAATATCATCCCAATACCAAGATTTCTCTCCACCCTTGTTCTTCCTTGGATCCTTCCTAGAATCACCTTTTGCTTTTCATTCTGGCCTCACCACTTTGCAATTCCTCAAATCAGTGGCCTTGCTAATCTCTTCCCCCGTGATCGCACAATAGGTTATACCTGCTAACATTCTTTGATAGGTAGAAATGGAAAAGTAGAGAAAAGAAGTCAAAGAAACCAATGTTACATAGAATCACTAACTGTAATTCAGCATTCTCAGGTCCACATCTCAGTGGTTCACTAGCCATTCTTTCCGGGCCATACCTTTGAGCATTTTTCTATATCAATAGTAGGAGGCTCTCACTTGGATTGCCTTTTCTCCTGGTCTCTAGCGCCATCAGATATTTATTCAAGCATCAGCATATTTGATTGCCCAAGTCATGGTTGATTGAGTAATCAAGTGTTTTTCAACTGTCGTGGTGCTTTCTTCTGGTGCTTGCTTGTTGCCCCCCAGAACCCGTCTCAAAAGGGTTTTCATAGCCTTCTGTGAGTTCTGTGCAGGGTATCTTCAGGCTTGACCACCTGTCACCTCAGCAGCTAAGTGGTCCTGAATCACATAAAACCTTCCCAGCAGAGTAATTTTCCAGCAATAAAAAGACTCCCTGCACGTTTAGACATCATAGGAGGGCACTGGAGCCATTGTTTGATTGGGTCCTGAGAACTGTTTGTTCCCTTGTGAATTGCCCATGGAAAGGGAATCAGCAGTCTTCCTGAATGTTTGTGGAGCCACTATGGCTAGACTCATTTGGAGTGGGCCGAGAGCATCTTGCAGGAGACAAAAATTGCCAAAAACCTCTCTCTCTCTCTCTCTCTTTTTTTTTACCCTTAATGTAATTCAGAAATGTTTTAAATCTCTTTTACTAATAGTGAAATGCAAGCATTTTGCTACATGGTGATACAAATATATTGCTAAAGCTCCTCCTTAAACTTTCCAGATAATTTATTATTCATAGATCTAGTTCACTGGCTCCTGTACAGACTTGAGCATTTTCAGGAATTTTCTGTGGTATCCAGGGAAATGCAGGAGTTTACGTCGAGTCAACAATGCCCTGGAGAGAAGCTCCTCACAGAATCACTGTGACCTGAACTGAGTTATTCTCATTTCTCACTTTCAAAGACACCCCGATGGGGTTCATTCAGAAAGTCTGGGCTGTGGGCCCTGAGACGCCATCCTCCAAGCCCACTTCCTTCAAGGAAAAGCATGGCGAAAGATTCCATCCCCATCAGGTTGTGTGTAAAGGAACTTTAGTAAGCTAATAGTATGGAATTCAAGCTCAGATTTCCTTACCATTTAATGTGACTGACTATGGCCAAGTATACTGAATTCAAATATGTTAAAATGATCAAACATATTGATTACTAAATGCCAAGCAACGTGAGATCCACGCTTGTGAATGTTTTATAGAATTCAAAATATAGACGGTAACTTGGCGTTGTTCGGTTCTTGCAGCGGTTTTTTGTCCTGGATAATGGGATGTTAAAGTATTCCAAGGCACCACTTGATGTAAGTAGCACATGGAACATGTTTCAAAGATTGTTTTAAAGTGAGTAAACACCACAGTTGTGTAAGCCTTGTGGCATATCTACCAGCTTTGTGCTTTTCTGTGCCTGTAAGATTTAATAAGTTACCAAACTTCCATGTCCCATGGAAGGTGTGTTTCATGCTTATGTTCAAGCTAGTATAAAAATCTCAAACGGGAGCACGAAGATTTAATTTAACAATTGTGATGTGTGTTTTTCAGAACAGAAGGTTACACCTAAAAGTGATACACTAATAAAAATCACCCCTTCTGTCTTGGAGAGAAAACCCAAATAGACTTTTATTTTTCCTGCATCTCTCAATAAACTATGCTTCATGTGCTTTTTTTGAGATTTAAAGCAACCTTTGCTCTTGTCTATATCCTTTGAAAACCTATCTTATGAACTTCATTTCTGTCTCATGCATCCTTTCATCTTGGGAATTCAACTCACTAAAATTATTACAGATTATTTATTTTTAATATAAGAAGCAGTTGTTAGCATGTAAAACTGGAAAATGCCATCCTTCTTATCATTGTGGTGTAGGGGAAATAACAGAGGGCTCAGATTTCAATTTTGTCCCCATCTCTTTTACTGAATCAGCCGCGTGTCCTTGATCAGACAAGGGCAGCCAGAGGGAGCGTTGACTGCTCTGTGCTCTCAGTTCCAGCCGCCCGGTTCCGCCTCAGCAGCTGTCTTCTAGTTGATTACTTGGGGGATGTTCTGGGTTGTGGGTCAAAGATTGACCATGGGTTATTTTAGGAACCATTAAGCCTATCTTTTTCGGGATATAAGCTTTGCAATCTAGAATTATGAAGATTAGCATTATAAATTATGCCAGAAACAGAACTAAGAAATAATAGTCTTGGGTGCCTGGCTGGCTCAGTTGGAAGAGCATGCAATTCTTGATCTTGGGTCATGAGTTCAAGCCCTACATTGGGCGTAGAGATTACTAAAAAGAAATAAACTAAAAAAGAAAAAAGAAATGAAATGAATTGTTTATTGAAATTGGCGTGAAGTCACAGAAACTTCAACTACCCTCAGATGAAGGATCTTAACCTCAGAACCTTAATTAGTTTTCTCTGTGTAAAGGAGGTGTGGTGTTCCATTTCCCAAAGCTAAGTTAAAGATTACATTAAGCTCACTTCAGTACAGAAACACATCAAATCATATAGCCTTCTAGCCTATTTACTAGTCTTCTGACTTCAGATTCAAAAGGGGAAGGTCCATGGAAGCATTGATGTTGGACTCTCGGTCATGTCAATTAAAAAGAAAGCTCGGAGAATAGACCTTGACACAGAAGAGCACATCTACCATTTGAAGGTAAAGTCACTTTTCAATAGTTTTTCTGCCACTATCAGGGGAATTCACTTGCCTGTGTGAGTGGTAAACAGGAAATTGGCTTCACCATTACCATCTCCTCTTGTTCATTGTTCTAGGTGAAATCCCAGGACTGGTTTGATGCATGGGTCTCCAAATTGCGTCATCATCGATTGTATCGGCAGAATGAAATTGTCAGATCACCAAGAGATGCTAGTTTTCACATATTTCCATCAACCTCCACAGCTGAATCCTCACCAGCTGCTAATGTTTCTGGTGTGGATGGAAAGGTATGACTCTGTTATATAAAAATCAGCCTAGAAATTGCTTGGGAAATTATGTGCGCACATAACAGTGTCATTTGACAAACCAGAAAGAGATTTATTTTGTAAACTAACCCTCAAGACAACAGTGACATTTGGCATCAGAGTTTAGATTATGTAGAAATGTGGATCACCAAGAGAATTAATAGTTACTTTTCCTTTTTATGAGTGAACCACATCCTACTTTTATATGGCTTTGTAGGGATAGTAGGAAGTAGAGTGAACATTTAGCTAATCAGCCCCTGGAAGTTGATATTTTCCTGGGTGGTAATAAGAAGACCACAGTTTTGAAAATGAAAGTTGCTTCCCTACCTTAAGCTGTAATATATATATATATATATATATATAATATACGTGTACATGATCCAGAGAGAGACCCTTGAATTCACCCATGAAGTTAAGGTAAGTCGGCTAAAGAATGTGAGCATAATATATGTAGTAAACTATCTGAGTGATTAGCCATTGTGTTAAGCATTTGACACTCATCTCTAATCTTTAATATAGACTAAGTTCAAAGACAGTAAACATTTTTTTCAAAGAAATGACATAACCATTAAACAGCTGAGCCAGAATCTGAATCCTCATCTCTCTGTTTTCAAAATCAGTGCCCTTTCCATTGCGCTAAGTACCAGATAAAGGGAGGCTAAAGTTGTTCTTTGGCCTGTATCAAGAGTTCATTTTTTATGTTGCTGAAAAGCTGGAGGTGTTGCCTGTTAAAAAACCGAGGTGAAGACAAGAGGCAAGAAGACCATTATTTCTGCCTTTGATTCAGTAATTAAGTTTTCTGAACCGTAGCCACGCTGCAGTGCCCAGGGGTGTTCCAGCTTCCCATTTGGCACCTGATATTGAGAGCACAGACATCTGTGAATGAATAACTGGCTGCCATAAAGAGTTGGGTTTAAGAACCTTTCAGTGAAGACTCTGTTTTCCCCTGTTTTCTTATTTAGGGATGTATGTCATGTATACCCAAGTGTCCTTAGCAAAACGTTGAACAACCTCATGGAATATGCTAGATTACTCAAATCAGATTACATGAAATACTGCTGTAATCACGATTTACTATTTTTTTAATGTTTTTTATTTATTTTTGAGAGAGAGAAAGAGAGAGAGAGAGAGAGCGAGCATGTGTGAGCGGGAGAGGGGCAGAGAGAGGGGGAGACAGAAGATCCAAAGTGGGCTCTGTTCTCATAGCAGAGAGCCCGATGTGGGGCTGAAACTCACAAACCATTAAGGTCATGACCTGAGCCGAAGTCAGACGTTCAACTGACTGAGCCCTCCAGGCGTCCTCACTATTTACTATCTCAATGGGAACCACTTCAGTAATTTTTGTTAAATCCCATTAAGTATATTTCACAAGGCTCTTAAACCTTATTTAATTCTGGTGGTAGCCTTGCCAAGAATTGTTTAACCAACATCTTCCTCCTAGGACCAAGCAAGGTATTGGGTTAATCCTCATACTATCCAGCTCTGAAGTGAAAAAGGAGGTTAGAGGGTAAGAAGTAGGGCTCTTACTGAGTGACCCAACACAAGATGATTAAGACAGTCCTCAGGTTTCTCTGGCCCCCTGCGTTCTCACCACAGAATAGAATGAATCCCAGGGTTAGTCCAAACTAAACAAGAAATATATCCCAGATGGATATTTTAAAAATATGAACTTTTAATCCTTTAAGATGTTTCTGCCTGCATCTTTGGCATAGACTATTGATAAAAGATGTATTATTTTTATCCCTGTGTTATTTATTAAAAAAACTTGGGCGATACCTGAGAATGGAGAACTGAAACCAGTTCCTCTCCACTGTTTGCCTTGGAATAAGAAAGCTCTTTACCTCTGGTTTTAATAGAAGATCTATTGGTATAGCTACGAATGACACACCTCTTAAGATTGAACTTGGTGAAAGATTTCCGTGACGCTTAGCAGAACACAATAAAGAGTGAAGAGAGTTTTTTTTTTTTTTTTTATCACTTGGCTTGCCTTCTAAGTATCAAATTATGAGAGTCCTGAGCATTAATTGGTGTGGGGCCCTGCATGGGTAATAAATAAGTCTGGGTTTGTTAAATACATGCATCTTTTGCTTCATGATGATTTAGGACAGACACAATCAATTGTAATTGAATATGAAAGTCAAATATGGAGTTTTGATGTTGCTTCAGCTTTTTCAGAAGTAAGTTCCTGCTTTTTCAACTAAGTGTTCACTGAACTCACTGGTTTATCTTCTTACTATGCTTCCTGCTACTTCACTTCATGTAAAATCCTTTTACTGGAAAGTCTATCAGCTGTAGATAATAATAATTTGCCGAGACTGCCTTTTTATATATTACAGTTTTTAACATGCATTCAAAGAATTGCAAGGTTGCTGGATGGTGGATAATGCATTTGGGAATCACATGTGGCTGATGAGGCCTTGAGCTGATGATCAATCATAAGGAAGTGAGAACGTCTGGAAAGGAAAGGCCTTCAATCATGAATTAGAAGTCCTGTAATAAGGACCCCATGTCAAATACAACTTGTTGAGCAATTTAAACTTATTGGGAATTTGAGGTGGCAGACCCTCGAGATATGAGATATAACATACTTCCATGTTGTCCCCTTCCTTTTCTGGTGGAGATAGCGGCTTAATGAGAGTATCGTCACTGACGAATTTTGGCTTCACTGAGCATGTGCATATTTAGCCCCAAGGCTTCCTCCCTATTTCGAGTATGCCCTTTCTTCTTCTCTTTTTTGATGTGCCTTTGAGGATACCTCAAAAAATTGTTTAAATCACTTCAGTATACTGTTCCTGCTTAACCATACACTTCCTCTTGTTCGTTGTAGGTGCAAGCAAACAGCTGTCCATGGCAGTCCGCTTTACCATGCAGCAATAGCCTCCCTGCTACCTGCACTACCGGTCAGAGCAAGGTGGCAGCCTGGTTACAGGACTCGGAAGAAATGGACAGGTGTGCAGAAGGTTAGTTCTTGCCCAGGGCGGGCTCTCAGGAGAAGCCACGAGAACAGAAACGAAAGCAGTGAATGGTGGCTGCTGCACCCTTCCCCCTCCAGCCTCCTTGTTTGCCTCCTCCTTTCTTGTCTTAATTTTCTACACCAGCTGCTTCCCCTTCCCATGACTCGGGCTTCCTACGCTCCCCCCCTTCATTCTCCTGCACCCTCGCAACTGCTGAATCTGGTCTCCCCATTCCCCTGCCTTCCACCCCCTTCCGCCTTGGCCTTGTCACCTCCCTCCTCACCACCAGTTCCTTTCTTTCTTCGTTAGTCTCCTACCTGCTCCCCCTCACCCCACCCCGGGGGCAATCTCACAGCCCAGTGCAACACCCAGGGCACCTCTGCCCTCGATGTTGACTGCTGCCAGGTCACTTCTACAGCGCCCTTCCCTGCTGCTTCATCTTGTCCTAGAGCAAGTGTATGTCTCCCGACAACCCACAATAAGTAGCAAAAATTATATGGCATCTTCTAGACACAGTTATCTGTTACTGGTATTCTGGTATGGGACAGTTATTAAACATTCTGAACTTATACACGATTCCCTCACTCTGCCCTCTCTGAGCCTCTTAATCTCCGGAAACTTTTCTACTCCCTCGTAATAAGCCTGACTGAGCATTTTGGTCCAAACTGCCACAGACCATTTCCATGAGATAGTTTTCATTTGACCTTCTAAACTGAGAAAACAAGGATAACATAGCAAGGATTTAATAAAGCTAAATTGATTTAATTTTTTAAAATTATTTTGTGATGATATTGGGCCTAACTTATTTATATTAAATTATTTTCTTTTATGGAATTATGGTGAAAGTAGGTGTTATTATTTTCTTATGTCCTCGCTTAGAAAAATTAAAGTGTGGAAATTCATGTTGATTCCAGCCCCCAGATCAATTTTTTTTTTTTTTTTTTTGCTCTACGTGTGTGTGAACTCGAAGTCTGCAGCATTTTATTAGCCCTGGACACATCCCAAACTCAATCTTTATGTGAAAATATGATTTTAAGCAGGATATTATATTTATAAAGCATGTCCAGCTGACATTCCATTCAAAGGCTTTTACTTAAATGTATTCACAAAACACAGAGATATTCATTTGAATACATGGACTTCAGGTTGGGAAAAGAAACCAAACCTCAGTGTCTTAAAATGCTGTAGTCTCGCCTTAGCGGTGGTTCTAAGTGGTTCTAAGGGGTTCTAAGCAGTGGTTCCCACCTCTCTGCTAACTTCTGCAGTTTTGTACACATTCATGGTGTTTAACCTGGCTGCCTCCTTTGCTGGCAAGATTGACACCATCCACTGGGACAAAATTCATTCATCTGACCAAAGTGAAGAGACATTGGCTTTGATACCAGGAAAGCCCCTGACTGGCGGGGGAGGGAGGGA
Source organism: Cryptoprocta ferox (assembly GCA_028646485.1). Classification (NCBI taxonomy): domain Eukaryota; kingdom Metazoa; phylum Chordata; class Mammalia; order Carnivora; family Eupleridae; genus Cryptoprocta; species Cryptoprocta ferox. The sequence continues at coordinate 54,694,561 of CM053578.1, forward strand.
TGCATTTGTCTCCCTGTGTGCTCCAGAATACTCCGTGGCCCTTCCTGTGCCTTCTTCCTTGTCTCAGGGGTGGTCCTACTTCTCCCCACCCTGACTACTCTACCTGTGTCTTCTATCCTACCTTTCTGTTTCCTTCAGGATTTACTGCAGTAATTACCCCTTCTCCAGGAGACAGCCTCATCTTTCATTCATTTCTGCTCTCTGTCCATCGACTCCAGCTTCTCTCCATAATTTGATGTTTGCCCATTTTGTTCAGTGAAAAAGGCATTCTTGGTAGCAAGAGGTCATCTGATCTCCACTCTGTTCTCACACCTCATCCTCTGACCTGCCCTGTAGGACCTTCTCTATGAGCCTTCTCCCTTAGGCCCCATGAAGTTTTCCTTTTTCTCCAACTGCTCCTCCTTCATTTTCCTGGATTCTCGTCTGGACAGCCTTGGTCTTGGGGATGATCAAGGTTCAGTCTTCTGCCTTCGGCTTCTATAATAGTAACTCTGGTTGACTGGGAGCTCGTTATGGACCAGACACTGAACTGAGCACTTTACCTATATGACTTATGTAAATCTTCACAGTAGTACCAGGCAGGAATTATGAACCATATTTTTATAGATAAGGAAACCAATGCTCTGAGAGTTCAAATACCTAGCCCATGTGAAACAGCAAATACTTGGGGAAAGCTGGAGGGCTAGTGCAGGCCAACTGGATTCTAACGACTACGCTCTGCACTTCAGAGGTGACAGACACGCTCATAGTTTCAGCTGGGATCTCTCTTTTGATAAGATAGTGGTGATGGTGATGGTGATGGTGATGGTGATGGTTATGGTGGCAGTGATGGTGATGATGGGGAGGGTCGGTGGCAGTGATGATAACAGCAGCTAATAGGTATCAGGCTCTTCTGTGTGCCAGGCCCTATCCTAGGTGTTGTGTATGCATCAACTCATTCAGTCCTCTCAACGCCATTTTACAGATGAGAAAACCTAGATACAGGGGAATCAGCTCACTCGGACAAAGTTCACACAGCAACGGTGGAACTGGGGTTCAAGCATGGAGGGTCTGACTCCAGAGCACATGCACTATATCCCTCTCAAAAAGACTGGAAACTGTATGAATCTCAGCTCCTCATCCAGACTAGGCTACGTTCCCACCGCCTCTCCTCACCATTGGCTCTGCGTGTACTCTCTGTCATGCCCCTCCTTGGCCTGTCTGAAACCAGCCTCTCTCCTCCCTGAAACGGCCCCAGCTACTGGGCTTCCCTGTTTTGGTCAGTGCTGCTGTCCTAACCACCTCTGAGACCTCAGAGGTTTTTTAACCCTCCCACTCTGTTCATCTAGCCCAAAGTGAGTTCTGTCATTTCTTTGAAAACCCTCCCCTTCCCCATGCCCTCATCTGCCCTTCCTCTCAAGTTTCTTCCCTCCTCAGACCCACCGCCCACCCAGTCTCTGGTCGGTCAGCAGCCTCCTGGCTGGCATTGTCGTCCTCGGTTTCTTGCTCTGCTGCTCCACCTCTCACAGGCTCATGGGAAATTGCTGTTCTTGAACGCTTTTGCAACTCTGGACCAGCATTTACTTTTTTTTTTTTTTAATGTTTATTATTTATTTCAGAGAGTGAGAGAGAGACAGAGTGCAAGCATGGGAGGGGCAGAGAGAGAGGGAGACAGAATCCGAAGTAGGCTCCAGGTTCTGAGCTGTCAGCACAGAGCCCGACACGGGGCTCAAACCCATGAACCATGAAATCATGACCTGAGCCTAAGTCAGATGCTTAACCGACTGAGCCACGCAGGCACCCCAGGCTGGCATTTAGCAGGCCATTGCACTCAGCCATGAGACGTAGATATTACTACTCCCCACTTTGCAGAAGAGGAAAGTGAAATGCGTGCAAGTTGAGGAATTTGCCCAAGCTTACACAGCTGCCCTGGTGAAGATGTATGACTAACCCCGAAGCCAGTTCTTTGCCCATGACATACTTCTCCCTTCAAGACTGACATTTCTTTAAATAGCTTTTATGCAAAAAATCCCTTCAAGTGGTTCTCCATGGGCTCTGCAGCCCAAACTACTTTGCTCAGCATTTAACACCTACCCTTCATGGGTGCCTGGGTGGCTCAGACAGTGGAGCATCTGACTCTTGATCTCAGCTAGGTCTTGATCTCAAGGTTATGAGTTCAAGCCCCATGTTCAGCTCTCTACTGGGAATGGAGCCTACTTATAATAATAATATAATAATAATAATAAATAAAATTCACCTTTCAGCTTTCAGGCCCTACCTACCCTTTCGACTTTGCTTTCCATTGGCCCAACTGAACTTATTTGCTATTTCCTGGACATACTTGCATATTCCCTCCTCCGTGCTTTGGCACACATTGTTCTTTCCCGCATGCAGGGCCCTTTCTGCCTTTCTCCACCTTTCTCCTTTGCTGAATCCTTTCCATCAATCCTCCAGACCTAGAAAAGATTCCACTCTCTCTTTTAATTGTGCTCTGATGACATCAAACCATGATAACTCTCTGTTTTCTAAACTCTCACAACCCTTTTTTTTTTTTTTTTGGTCTCTCCTAATCATTTCATAGAGTCTCCAGTATTGAGGTTTGTATTTCAAAAGTTCATCATGTAACATCTTGAACCCATAATATATCTGATATTTAGTGCTAATACTCAAAGTGGCAAACCGTTCATAGATCTGAACTTACATTAGTCCAGATCTCAATTACATAATGGAATTGCTTGGCTCTTGGAGAGTATTTTTCCCCCCTGGAAATGAAATGTTAAATTAGTATTCTGTATGCCAGTGTTGAAGATGGATATGTATTAGTTTAACATACAAAGTGTTTGTATATATATATATTTTTTTACCAGAATGTAAATTCCATGAATCTTACTTGATTGCTGTATTCCCTGTACTTAGAACTGTACTGGGTATATGGTGTCTCCTATTGGTGATATCTAAATGAAATAATAGGTTGATAACTTGGACATACCTTAATTTATTTAACCATTCCACAGTTGGGCGACTCGTTTCTTTTTGGAACAAGTTAAAGCATGATGGGAAAATAAGTACATTGTTAGATATTTAAGTTTTTAACTGCTCACTATTATGAACTATCTCAGCAGGTTTTTCCTTGGCATAGTTTTTCCTTTTTCCCTATTGCTAAAATTAGATTTAATCTTAGTTTAAAGAAATTCTAGAGATTTCATTTTTTAAAGATATTTCTGTTGCCTTTGGCAAATCTTTATAATCCTTATGTACATCCAGACACTTAGGCAAGCAGTGAAATCCTGCCAAGGAGTTCATCTCTCCCATATTTCGAGCGATAGAAATGGTGAGGACTGATGTGGCTTACTCCAAGTTCAGGCCCTGCAGCATGATTAAACACAGTGTGATCAGTACTCTTCTGCGTTCTACCACCTCAGTTGCTACTCTAAGCCAGGAAGGGAAGGGGCGGGCGTATGTCACTGCCACCACTTGGCAGGTGAAGAGTCTGCAACCAGGAAATGTAAAGTCAATCCACGTCTCCTGACTCTTAGTTTTAGGTCTCTTGCCTTGAATCACCTTCATTCACGAAATTCTCTTTCCATTCTGTTAGAAAAAGAGTGGATATTATTTTGATGGTTTGAAGCCCCGTTTCCAGATTTCTATGCTATCTCCATACACTGTTTGTGTACTATAATCACACTTAGTAGGAAGCATGGATGTCATATTCACTAGATGGAAGGCTCGGTGCATGGAGAATGTGAAATAATGTCTCTGCTAGCATGGTGCTTATGATACAGTTTTGTTCTTTAAAATGCAAATTAGGAGTACCTGGGTGGTTCAGTTGGTTAAGCATCGACTCTTTTTTTTTTGAACTTTTTTTTTAACGTTAATTTATTTTTGAGAGACAGAGAGAGAGCATGAGCCAGGGAGGGGCAGAGAGAGAGGGAGACACAGAATCTGAAGCACGCCCCAGGCTCTGAGCTGTCAGCACAGAGCCTGATGAGGGGCTCGAACTCATGGACCACGAGATCATGACCTGAGCCGAAGTCGGATGCTTAACCAACTGAGCCACCCAGGTGCCCCAACCATCTGACTCTTGATTTCGATTCAGATCATGATCTCAAAGTTCATGGGATTGAGCCCCACATCAGGCTCTGTGCTGACAGAGCATAGCCTGCTTGGGATTCTCTCTCTCCCTTTCTCTGCCCCTCCCTTGCTGGTGCGCTCTCTCTCTCTCTCTCTCTCTCTCTCTCTCTCTCTCCCCCAAAATAAATAAATAAGCATTAAAAAAACATTTAAATAAAACCCAAATTAAGATGTAGGCTCTTTCTAGCCCATCTCCCTTCTCATCTTCCCTCTAACCCTCCTTCCTTATTTGCACTACTTTCTTCCCTCTTTCCTTTCATGCTCTGTATTTCCTACTCTCCTGAGCCATTGGACCCTTGTTTTCTTCATAGGGAACAGGATGGGGGCACAAGGGCATGGCCTCCCCTGAAGGTGGTGACAGGTGCTGTCTCAGTACTCTCCTCCCCATACCTCCATGGGGCTCCCTTTCTGAAGGAATTCAAAGGCTATTGATGGCCAATAGCTCTCCGAAGAACAACTGTAGCCCTTGAACAGCTCACCTGGGCTCCGGGCTCAGGGATGCTGTAAAGAAGAGGATATGGCCTGGCCCTAAAATTGCTGCTACCCTGTTCTCCATAGAGTATGCAGTGATTGGGAGTCCTAGAAAGACTCTTGTAGTAGTTACTTCTCTGGTTTTATATCCAACAAAAAAGCCCTAAATCCCCCCAAACACAACTACCTCTGTTATTTGGCCCAGCTAATCTTTAGCCATATTTAACAGCAATATTTTGCTACCTATACTATATCTGTAAAAATGCAGATCCTTGAGATTTAATGAGAAACAAAGAATATATAAATGAAATTTTCACCAAAATTTGACTGAGTACACATTATAACTAGTTTATAATATAACTGATTTATAGACATGTCCTATTGCGGTCTCTTTATAGTGAATCTAAAAGTAATCACATAACTACAGCCATGTTCTAAATATTTATAATTGTGTAAGTAATACTAATAACTCAATATTCTTAGTATTTCATTTCATGTGCCAAAAGTCAGTTTTTAAGAGTGATATTTTATATGCAAATCTTTGAAATTCTCTCTTGTTCAAATACAGCCAAATATTAAAAATAAAATTAAAAGCTTTTTCTTCATTAAACATTGATTCAAACAAAAAATTTCATGCCCAGGTGATTCTTTTTTTTTAATTTTTTAATATTTATTTATTTTTGAGAGAGAGAGAGACAGAGTGTGAGCGGAGAAGGGTCAGAGAGAGAGGAGACACAGAACCTGAAGCAGGCTCCAGGCTCTGAGCTGTCAGCACAGAGCCTGACACGGGGCTCAAACTCATGAACCGTGAGATCATGACCTGAGCTGAAGTCGGCCACTTAACCGACTGAGCCACCCAGGCGCCCCATGCCCAGGTGATTCTGATGCTGCTGGGCCAGAGAACACACTTCAAGAATCTTTGGTTATGTTTACTATAACATCCCTCATAAAGTTTAAAGAAATTATTCATAGCAACCTTGTTAGTGATCTAAACCACAGACAAATCTGTCTATCTGACTTTGTATTCCATCTCATTTTTCTGAACTTGACTCTGACTCCATCTAAATTCCAGGTAGCCACCTTGTGAACTATTTTAGGAGCAGGTGGATAGGTTCCTAAGACTAAAACCATACAACTGCTGAAGTTCCCTTGAGTGTGCTTCCTATGTGACCTGGGCCACCTGAACAGGCTAGTGAACACACACAATTTTACTGAGATTGTAATGACTAGCTGTTAATTTCTAAGTAGGCATTGACTTCATTTAATCCTCAATACTTTTAATTAAGGTTCTAATCTGGAGAAAGGCCTGTTTTGTTTCATTTGCAGTATTATAATTATGTAAACATGGATCTACCTAATCATACTTGCCATGAATTGGATTGACTATTTTTTATTACCATCCCTGTCCCCTCCCCAGTTCTAACGTATTTTTATTTCTGATTTTTCTTAGACCTTGCACACTGCCAGTCAAACCTTGTGGAACTTAGCAAACTCCTGCAAAATTTGGAAATACTCCAGAGAACTCAGTCAGCACCTAACTTTACTGACATGCAGGTAAAACATTACCAAAAGGACACAGAATTTTTACTGGATTGTTCTATAAATATATAAGGTAACATTTAAAAGGAAATGACTAATACAGTACAAATGAATCCACATTCTGGAGTTATTCTTAATATTTTTGAATTCTTGGTGTCATTATGTTAAGATACCTATTTTGACATATTTATATTTTACATAAAGTACAAACTAGTAGAAGAAATAAATGTGTGAATTATTCTTCCATGTTTGTGTTACATTAGAAATGATAGCTTTGAAGATACAACTTAGTCTCAGAATTGCTGCCATCTTTTTATGTTAAAAAAAAAGCTGAAGATCTCTAATCTTGTTTTCCTTTTGTATAGTAGACAAATATATTGTATGATCAAGTTCTTATCTCTGCTGTTAATGCCCACTATGCATCAGATACGACTTTCTATCCTGGCTGGTTTGCTTTAGGTGGCTAACAAGGATTCTTTACTAACATGCTATGCCCTCTTTGTCTATATCTGTATCATCTGTGTGAACTTAATAATACTTTGTTGCTTTTTAACTATTTGTGTAATGTAGGCTAACTGTGTAGATATTTCAAAGAAAGACAAGCGGGTCACAAGACGATGGAGAACAAAAAGTGTCAGCAAAGATACAAAAATACAACTGCAGGTACAGACTTTACTTTTTCTTCATTCATATTTTTATTTGCTTTTAAGATGTTAGTCTTTATATATCAGTTCATGGAAGTTAAAAAGTCTAAAGCAGCTGAACTGCTTTAATATACTGAGTGCCAGTCTTTACAGACTGCCAGTGCTTTACAGGCTGAGTAATATTATCTAAAATAGTGGGACATCTATTCATCTTACTCTGGAATAAGTAAATATAATTTAAGAGAAAGGTTAAAATGATTTAATATGACTACAAAATGGCATTTTCATTCTCACTTATGGCCTTTGAACCATTAAAATGTAATTTAACAAAAAATTACCTTAAAAATCTAGGCTACAATTCCAGTGTGTTGTAATGAGCTCTCATTTATATACACTTGATCTTAAAAGAGTCTTTTATGTATTAGTTTTGTCCAAAATTTTATGCATCAGTAAAAAAGGATGAGGTCTACAAAAGATTGGAAGTCAACAAACTCAGATTCTAGTGTAATCACATTTCCTGGCAGTATAATCTCATGCATTTCCGTTAAATTTTCTAGGCTTCCATTTGCTCCTGGGTAAAGTGATGGAGTTAATTTAATGATCTCTGAATTCCTTTTCAACTCTAAAATTCTATGATTCTTCAAAAATAGATATTATTTGGCCATCAACAATCACTTTTAAAATCTGAATCATGAAAGACTTAGTGACTCACAGTACATTTACTTGAAATTTATTTTAAATAAGGTATTTATTTGAAATGAGTAGTTTAAAATTTTTAAAGTAAGAACAGGTTACTGCGCTGAAGTGATATGAAATATGGTAAATGCCTAAAACCTCTTGTGTCATAAATCATATTATTTTCAGATCTTTAAACCAGACTATTTACTATTCTGATCCTAGCTACATATTACTAAAAAAAAACTCTTGCCTCAACAATAAAAATCAGACTTAGGATTTTGCTTTTCTTTTTATTACTCCATAAATCAATATATATTCCAATAAAAGGTAAAAGGACCTGCTTTCCAGAAATCTTCAGTGTCTTCTCAGTGAATAATAATTCTTTAATTCTGACCATATTGATATTCTTTGTGTTGTGTGTAATTCTGAATGTGTAAGTAACAAACTCTTTGGTGCTTTGCTTGCTAATACAACATATTTGAAAATAAATTTTCACAAGCACTAAAGATTCATGGTTTTTTTAGTTAGACCCTCCATATTCTATGACACAATATATTGTGTTCCTTTATTCAGTATGTTTTTGTGTGTTTTCTATCTGTAGAAGACAAACGTGCCAAATGACGTCACCAAAAATTTACCTCAAATTGCTTTTGGCAGTTTCATTTGCTTTGAGCATGTGATTGTCTCACTTTGTGGGGCTTTTTAAAACATGGTATCGATGGTTCTCACAGCCAAGAAAAGAAGAACCATTATAAAAATAGTTGAAGAAGGCCACATCATACGAACACATACATTTGTAGACAGATATTGTTTCGATCTCATTTTTATAAGGTATGCCACTGAACAGACTGCTGTTCACAGCCTTTGCCTTGAAGAGGCTGGTTGTCCTCAGAGAGTCTGAGCGGGATGCCCGTGGCCACCGTGTCGTGGCTATGAGGCTCGCCGTGGTCCCCATGTCACTCAGTTTTTCCTGGAGGAAACAGAATGCACCTCTGAAAGCCCTTCTAGTCACTTATGCTTTTCTATATGAGGAGAGTTTATGAAGATTTTTTTGATTCATCAAAAGAAATTGGTCAAAAAGCAGGAAAATATTCATCATCCATACTTCTGCCACATATTTGGGTAGTTTGCTTTTAAATTTTTATTTATGCTGTTTTGCTTTGTTTTTGTTTTGCCAAAGAGTAACAAAATGGCCCTTGTGATTCCAGTTTAATTGTCTTTGAGGGAAACTGAAAACGCTTCATCCCCACACATGAAGAAAACATTAAACTTTCGAAAGTAGGAGATTCAGTTTCAACTCCAAGTGGAAGTCACAAGGCCTAGAGGTGGCAGTGAGCTATTTATTACTCCCAGAGAAACTCTGCTTCCACTTAGACTGGTAAAAAAAGAGGTATTGTAGGGTGAATGCTGCAGAATCTGGGAGTGTCCTACCCCTAAGCTGCTCACCCAAACCAGCAGGCCTTCTAGCAGTCCTTAGGATGCTCATTCTTTGTTAACAGGAAGTTACTTGGAAGTTTCTCCAACATGCACACTTGGCTGGGGAACCGTAAAATTAGCCGTAAAATTATGCCTATGACCAATGTAAATGTCTTTACTCATCATTGTTTTACTTATGGAAAGGCATAGCATTTATCTTTATTTAGTAGATTAAACATACCTACCACCTTCTCCCACCCTAGTCCATAGATTTTTCCCTCCTTGATCATAGGGGTCAAGGACAAGTATTTGAGCCCACAGTCATCTCCCTACTTGAACCACTTTCTCTCTGTCATGGTGGCAGCCAACATGAGAGGCTTTGTCATGAGGGGCTCGTTTTTCAACTCCTCTGTTGTTTGTAACTTGTAGTCCACCAGCCGTTTGTGGAAGGACCTAGACTGCCTGGTGGTGGGAATGGTTCTTATTGTTACCACTGCTGTTGTTACTGATACTGTCGCACTGACCTTTGAATTCAGCATTCTATAGTAGTTGTTACTTTGAAATGATTATAAAATAGCTCATTAAAAAAATTGACCTCAGGAAAGTAACAGTGAAGAACATGTTATACTGTATGTTTGATATCTTATTCTTCACATAGGTTAGGTTGTGTTGTTGATTTGAATATGAAGATTACATGTTAGATCTGTGTGGCCGTATTTCTACTAGAAGCTAGTGAGAAGCTGGCCTCAGAAATCCTTCATGTAATTCATTGAAGGCATTTTTTCTAGAAGGCTCTGTGGAGATTACCTTTTAGAAAAAAGACTTTCTCCCAAACTTCGGATTTCTGGTTCTAATAAAAATCTCATTATAACCATCACACAGTAACAGTTTGGCTGTGCTTTCAGTGAGGTAGAGAAGGACGAGAAGGGACTGAAAGAGCTGGAGAGCTGCTAGGTTTCCTACGTGACTAATCGCACAAATTAATACCAGATCCCTGTTTGTTGGAGAGATGGGGGACTAGCAGGGAGCCTGGAGGAGCAGAGAAAGGATCCGTTGTCATTCATGTGTCATCCTAGCTGTCCTAGATCTCACAGGTGCTCAAATTATGCTGAAGGGTAAAAATGAGCTCTTCCTCCTTTTACATACTACATGAAGCATGAAGGGGTTCTGTTTAGAAAACGTTTTGTGGAAAGCACATTACATAGGCATGTGTGTATACAATAAACATACACGTAATGCGTGTAGAAGATTTATAAATGTGGAAGAGAAATGTGAATGTCACATGAAAATTTCGAAGAGAATTAGAAAGATAAGAATTTAAAATATTTTTCTGTTGTTCCAAAAAGACTTAAGCAGTCATGCTTTTCCTTAATCTGTACTGTTAGGTGACACTAAGTCCCTCTTGGTTCACTGGAATTGAAATTACCACTTACAACCACGAAGAGTGAGGGTCTGTCAAATGGATGCAGATGTGAGCGGTTAGAAGGAAACAGCGTTATCCCATAATCCTGTCCACCAAAAAGAGACAGAAAAGAAAGCTCCGGGATTCTTCTACCGGTTTATGCATTGATGCACATCACTAAATGAAACCCATGCTTTCAGGTTTCCATAGTTGATTTTTGTCAGCACTGTCCCAACACACTAAGGACATTGAGTGTTGTGTTGGGTTTGTTTTTTTTTTTCCCCCTCTATGCTATGGGGACTGGCTTCCTCCTTGGAAAATTCCCCAATCTGAAAATCCCAACACCATCCCTAATGTTGAATCCCAGTGAGCTTTCAAGTAGGGGAATAAATGGGAAGCTGAAGATTCCTGGTACCCTTGCCTCAGTACTTTTCCTCCCAGCAAGGAACAAAAACAAGTTCTGCCTGGCTAACAGGAGACTCCATTACAACTTGTTGGTTTTAGCCTTTGCACATTATTTATTTAGTCATTTTTCCTGAACTTATTTTCATCTTTGCTCCCATTGATTGGAAATGCCGTTGCACGGGTAAAACAATATGCACATTTATTTCACCTTAAAATCACAAGCTATTCATCACTTCATAATTTCCCATCTCCCTTTGGGGTAGGGTTGTATTCAGCAGCTAGACTTAAATGTCTAGGCGTTCTTCAATGAAAACAACGAACTTTTCTCACAGCATTATGAATGCCCCTTCGAGCACCTTTCAGGGCTACAATTTAGGACAAGTCAACTCCACTTAAAAACTCTCCCTTTCCCTTGTCTGATTATCTTTCATCCTCCCGTATCCTGTCCTCCCCCTCCCCCGTCCCGTGTCCTCTCCTCCCTCCTCTTCTCTCATTCACTGTCAGGAAGGGCCATCTGCGAAGGGCCAGTTCAGCACCACTCGGCGCCGGCAGAGGCTAGCGGCAGCAGTGGCTACAACAGTGAGTGGATTTCAATCTCAAGTGGACGTTTAATAAGAAAGAGAAACTATCCAAGCATCACCTTCCTGTCCCAGTGGTGCTGCTTCTGTGTAGTGGCATCAGCCGTAACCCACTCCTGTGCTGGCCTAGCTTTTGCATGCTCTCTGGCTGTCTCGGCATGGCAGGTGTCGCACATGGGTATTCGTGTTTGCGATGGAAAACTACTACCTAATCCAGTTCTTCGACTGTCCGTGTAAGAAACCATGTAAATTCAAGGTTGCAAAACTGAGTAACAGCTCCCTATGGTATGGAATTTCCTCAAATGATATTGTTATTCTTTTTGTCATACTGATATCACAACCTCTGCTAACTGATTTCTGTTTTTCTAAGAAAAGTCATGTTACTACAGACATAAATTGTGCTTTTTTTTGTAGCATTGTGACTATTTGAAAAGGATGTGAGAATAAAGAAAAGAGAGGGTAAGAAAAGGTGAATTTTGATGTCATCTCTAAATGGCTACCCAAATTACACCTAGTAAGGGAAAATTGTTTTCTGGAAAGAATATTGAGCTGAAAATCAGAAAATATAGTGTGGAAAGGAGAAAACTACAAAGTTAAATGGTGCTTAATATATATCTAGAGGTTGGTTTGTTTTGGTTTTGTTTAAGAGAAAATAGGTTGGATATTCGGAGGATAGAGTAAGTATTGAAACAGATAAGGCAAATAACCAATATTTTAAATTGAGTAAAAACTGTTTAAAATAGTGAATGGTGCATGCAGAATAGAAAATAGAATATGTAAATACGAGAACCCTTTGCTGGATAAAAGCAAATCATAATATTTGCTTAATCCTGACATCCTGTCAACTATTTAAAATACAGAATACTGAGTTCATAGCAATCATGGCTGTTAGGGGCTTTTTTGGCTATTAGATAATATTTTCTGAATTAACAATAGGCTTCCTCTTGCTAGTGGTGGAATATACTTGAAGACTAGAATTGCTGAAAAATATGAAAGGGTTTCGGTTGCATTGTAAGTGAATGGATACTCATGCAAGGATTGTTGGTTTTCTATTTTTGATTAAAAACTGAATCCTGCTTTAGCTGGATCTTTTGAGAGATAGAATTGCTTTTGATTATGAAATGAACCAGTGGCTTGGAGTTTATCAGGGAATTGATTCTTAAACTCAGTTTTATGAACATTTAAACAAATTAATGAAATGGATATCATGATTAATGTCTATCTTATGCATGTATGCATAATATGTGACACATAACAGATTACTACAATAGATACATGTAAAATTAATTAAATAGTTGTTAATCTTTCATTTATAAAATTCAGAAATCCAGATGATTATCAGCGAGAGAACAGTACCTCAGTATGGAAAGGAAAGGTCGGTCCCTTTATGAAAATACCTACGGTTCCTTAAATAATGTCCTTCTAAAAAGGCATGCAGGGAAGTGATTGTGTTTCTACTGTGTTCATGTTTTTAACTGCAAATACATATAGTGAGTATAATAAAACTAGGATTAGAACCTATTTGAATAGAGCGGGAAATAGAAAAGAAAAAGCTTTTAAAAGAGGAGAGTATTAACGCCCACCTCCCAGGGTAACAGTGACCACAGAAGTTAAGAATAACTTCCAAGCATCTAATGACAAAAGCTGGCAACATTTAGTAATTATTCAGAAATAATGGGAGGGAATAGTTACTCTAACCCCTTTAGGATTTATAGCTTTGACTCCAGAGCAAAGTGTAACACCATCTAGCTGGACCTTCAACTTGCTCCCCCGGCCCCCCTCATTCACATCTCAAGTGATCTGATGCCGGTGACTCTCAGTCAGTGTTCCTCTTAATTCCCCGTCTTCCCTCTTACCAGCACTAACTCATCCCATACATTTTTAGCGTGCCCTATTTTACCTAGAATTCTTCCAAATGACTCCTTGCTACTTACTCTCCCTCAGAGAGAAGGAGACCCATTCAAGTGTCTGGGGCCACTGAGATTGCTCCCAAAGAAAAGTACATCCAAAAGAGATGTTTCAGAGATTTATTCTTGTTGATTCCTAGCACTAGAACCCAAAACGGCTCACTTACCACCTCAGCCAGACCCAACAGAACAGAGGGTTGGGAAAAGAGGCACAATGGCCCCTCTCCCCAGAAGAACACCGAGACCCCCCACCCCCCTCCATGCTATCGGTTCTCCACACGAGGCTCCCTGTACGCATGATGCAGAGGAAGGACAGTAGGAGACTTTTCACATTTGCTCCATCAGTTGTATATGCTTAGGATCTATCTTAGACATGCTTTTGTGTCTTCCTTTCCTCTGTCATGCTTCCCATTGTTAAATTCCAGCACCACAGTTCCACCATCAATCTTTTCTCTTTTAACTTCTTTACAGACAGTTGTTCAAAGTACCTCCTAACATCCCCATTCCAAACTGCAGTTATCTGGTACCAGAATGTTCCAGGATCAGGCTTTTTCCCTGGCACAGGATTTCAGGGAAGGCTTGGACTTCTTTCTTGAACAGGGTGTAAAGTCCGCATCCAGCACTGAGGATTCTGGGGCACAAACCATGAGAGCTGTAGACAGCTCCTACCCCAGCCATCACTGACAGAAGACCTAGCTACCACTTCAGTTTTTGAATCCTGTAATACTCAAATTGATGAATAAAAAAACTGAGGGGGCTGTAAATGTATTCAATTAGAGGTAGATTAATACATCTCAATTTGTATTCTCAATTTCATGTCATGAATTCCTCAGTTAAAATGTCCATTCCATATACTTCTTTTAACAAAAAACATTTTCAGCCAGAAGTATATAAAAATTAAGTTCAATTTTCCAGGGAACTGTCTGATTGCAGTTTGAATGGAGCATTCTGAGTCCTTTTCCCTGGGGGTTATTTACAAGATCATTTTTACTGTTTGCTTTTTAGTTTTTGGGTTTTGTTTCATTTTTACTGTTTAAGTTGCCAATTTAAACTTCCATTATGTTCAAAAAACTAAATGTGTAACATGTGTTTTTCTTCTCAGTGTCTGATTCCAGCTTTTAATAGGCCATTATCTCAGGGACAAGTCTGAGTCCTCACTGGAATATCTGGGCCTCTACTGCATTGTGGCCTCCCCTAGCCTCCCTGCCTCCCCTCCTACCTCATGCCAGTCCTTGGAGTATTGATTGCACCTGGGTGCAGACAGCACCCTTTTCCATGACCCTTAATGCATTTACACTCCCCATCACCAAATACCACTATTTCTTTTTCTTAAGTGCTCTTCTAAATCTTTGTGTCTGGAAACCATCTCCTTAAATATGAACACTCCCTGATATACCCATTTGCTCAAGTCATGGTTTCTTCCCATGACTTCCTGATCTCTACCAACCTTCCCATGGATTCTCTGTGGCCTTCCCAGAGGGCTACGGGCTCACTGCGCTTTCTGGATTTAGCATCCCCACAGTTAAGGTCAGAAATTCCCACTATCTGTCTTTGAATATTCTACATCCTTTAGAGGCATCCCCAAAAGACCTCAGTCATTATTACCACAGAGTTACCTGGACAGGATTCTAGTACATTATGGAACTCAAGGATTCTATTTTCTCAAATGGCTTCTCTGCCATTTTGTGTCTCTTCTCTGGAACAGCCAAAAATTCTGGTCCTGACGAGATAAACAAGTTATAAATGTGTCCCAACCCAGTGTAGCCAAGGTCCCCATGAAGGACGAAGTAGAGTGACTTGATAATTCCAGATACCAAATGTTTTGGATATCGTATATGAACATGCTTAGCTTAGCTGAGTTTAGGGAGAAAACTTCATGCTCACTTCCTTCCCTGGTAAACTTTGGATATCCTTTGAGATAGTAACTCCTTGCCACTGCCATGGCAAAGCTACATGCAAAGGACCGCCTCCAGTCCCAGCTGCTCTCACCCAGGTCCACAGACTGCAGTTCAGCCTAGGTTTTTTGGTTCGCTCCATGTCTTCCATCTATCCTCTGTATTCTCAGCACACATGCACATGCTCCTTTGCACGTCCTCTCTCTCCCTTTTTCTCTCTCTCTCTCATACTCTCTGTCTTTCCTTCCCTCCTCACCCCTCACCCCTCTCTTTTTCTGTCAGGAAGTTTAAAGCTAAATCAAAATATGAAAAAAAGGAAGTGGCTCTGATATACATATACATCAGAGAAGCATATTTCCTCTTAGCTAGAAGGTGTGAATTACCCCTTAATTTTTATAAAATTCAGCTCATGGAGGAGTCTAAGAATGATTCTTGAAGATATCTGAGTGAACATCTGTGCAGTAAGAATCAGGGGAGGTTACTGGTAATCTGATTTACGGTAGGAAATGGTATTCTCATTTTCTAAGAATGTTTGGCTGATGGCATTTGTAATGGACAGGTATAACTTTCTAGAAGGAGAGGGAAAGGTGCTTTGCCCCCACCCATCAGAAGGCTAGCCCAGATCCAGCATGAGCAAGCAAGAAAGTACCATTTGGGAAAATCTATAGTAATATGACTTTTTTTACTTAATGTTTTTCAATATTGGCCAGTTCATAAGCCACGTTCATATATGTAACAGTGTTGTATGTAACGTACGAAGGGAAACTACAGTAACTTATATATTTCGTTTATAAATATATTTTAATAAATCAATTTCAAATTTATTTGAGTCCCTTTAAACCATTATTATATTCACTATTAAACTTATTTATGTTTTATCTAATGGCCACGGAGCAAGTACATCTTTCTGTCTAGGTGCCTCTTGAATTTTTACCAGTTCCGTCAGCTCCTGCTCCAGGCTCAGAAACAAGTGAGCATAAAAAATCCTCTGACACGAGTACCCAGACTTTGTAAGAGAGTTCAGGCTACTGTTTCCTGCCAGTAATTTTTTAGATACAACTGTATCTATTCCTTTTCTTTCTGTCCTTCTGTAGCCATCTCTCCCTGTAACAGGGAAAAGCCAGTGAGTCCACCAGCGATACTAAATCAACCATGGGAAGTGAGACTCCTTCCCACCCCACCCACCTGCGAATTAAATGAGTACTGAGTGTCTCTGCGTGTGTCATCAGGGAGGAATCTAGTATTTTGAAGAAGGGAAGAGATCTTTCCTGTGTAAGAGAACGTGGAACAACGTACCGTTGCTCTTTTCTAACTTGCATCTTCCCCTTTCAGGTCCCTTTCAGTGCTACCATGTCGCCAGTTCGCTTGCATTCCTCCAACCCCAACCTTTGTGCAGATATCGAGTTTCAGACTCCCCCTAGCCACCTCACAGACCCTCTGGAAAGCTCAACGGATTATACAAAGCTTCAAGAAGAATTTTGTCTGATTGCACAGAAAGGTAACAACAAACATAACGTGCGCTTTAGAGAAGCTCTCTTCTTTGGTGTGAGAGATTGCCATTTACTCTCTCATCCTTGTCTAGGTGGTCACGGTAGAAAGATTAAATAGTGTATATACTGATTGGAGTTCTATATACAGAATACAGTGGCGTATCATGCCTGCCTCTTGGGAGTACACACATCATAGGTTTACGGTTTTGACTGAACAAAGAAAAGTGTCATGAGTGGGGAGAAAAACGAGGAAAGACAGGAAACATTATCCTAGGCAGGCTAGCAGGACATTACTACTCAACATCTTTCTTTCAGTGTCTTCTAGTTATCATTTAATACATACTTGTGGGTCATCTTCGCTTAGCAAGGAACTCTGCTGGAATCTTTCTTTTCCTTTATTAAATAACACTCATCAATTTTACCTTACAGTCTATGGTTCAGGTAGGGCTCAGGTAGGCAGTTCTTTTGTGCCATGTGGTATTGCCTGGGCTCAGTGGTATTCGGCTGGGGGCTGAGTTGGGCTGAAAAATCCAAGGTGGCTTTGTTCCTGGCATGTTGGAGGGACGGCTGCAAGGTTGCACATAACTGTGTCCATCTCTCCCTCCATGGTGGCTCAGGACTCGAAGGGAATGGAATAGACGGGGATAGAAGCTGCCAGTCCTGTTCAAGGCCAGCTCTGGGATTGACACAGTCAATGGGCCAGTCCAGATTGGAGGGGAGGGGAAGCTGACCCCACCTTGGAGTCACTTTTTTTAGTATTAAATTTTCAATAAGGTGTGTTGAATAAGTTCAGTTATTGCCATCAGCCATAGAGAGCAGGGTATAATAAATAAGAGGCAGGGAAGTAGCTTATAGGTGGACTGAACAGTCCTGTGTTTACCAGAAGCCTGGGTTCCAAATTACCACCCATGCTTTTGCTATAGTATTTAAGTTACAGTCTGAAGTTTGTTTTTTGACCTAAGATAGTACCTTCCCAGGCATTGTCTTTTAAAATGCATAACCTCGGGGTGCCCAGGTGGCTCAGTCAGTTAAGCTACAATTCCTGGTTTCAGCTCAGGTCAGATCTCACAGTTCATGGTTTTGAGCCCCATATCAGGCTCTGCACTGATGATGTAGAGCCTGCTTAGAATTCTGTGTGTGTGTGTGTGTGTGTGTGTGTGTGTGTGTGTGTCTGCCCCTTTCCTGCCTATGCTCGCTCGCTCTCTCTCTCAAAATAAATAAATAAAACTTAAAAAAATACAATGCAAAATCTCTTGGAGAAAGATATACATTAGGTTGTTTTCAGTCACTAACATCTTATTGTGAATTAATCACATTTATTTACCCTGGGGCTGTTGGTAATAGGTGCTAAAATATTTTGAAAATGTGTGCTAAATAGAACATCTTAAGCACCCAATAATGCTCAAGAGGCTGGTGGCTCAGGAAAAGAAGGGACACACACTGACGGCATCTCTAGGAATGTTGAAGTCCACAAAATTTTATACTCTGAAATCATCAGCAAAGATGTACTATGAAATATTTCTTCAATTCTATAATCCGAAAACTGTTAAGCTAAATTATCTCTCTGCTTTTTTTCTGTAGATTTCCCAATTACAATTCTGTAAGGCCAACTCTTTTTCACCTGCTATTTTATCCTAGTACTTTTTTTTTTAAGTTTATTTTGAGAGAGACAGTGAGTGGAGGAGGGGCAGAGAGGGAGAAAATTCCAAGCAGGCTCCACACTGTCAGTGAGGAGTCCAAGGCAGGGCTTGAGATCATGAGATCATGACCTGAGCTGAAACTGAGTCAGACACTTAACCAACTGAGCCACACAGATGCCCCACCTCCTTGTACATTTTTATTACACTTCTTAGCCAGATGCTAATTATGTCATTAGACTAGAGCAATGTTATTTTCTGTATATAACAGCATAGGATTATGGCCAGTAAAGCCAGTAACTTTTACTTCTAAGAGCAGGGGCAGGAGGTGGTTGTCGGAGCAGGTTGAATGAGACAACAAATGTGTGAATTAAGTATGTATAGCACAGCGTCTAAAGGGAGATGAATAAATTTGAAGATAGTCCCAGGAAAGTTTTGTGTATTCAGTTGCAATCCTGAGGTTTTCAGGAAATCCAAGTTTCAACAGGATTTTAAAGCCTCTGTTGAAACAACATATTTTTTTTCTAACTATGCTTGAAAAAAAGGCTTTTCTATGACTACTGGATGAACTCTTTAGAAAGAATTATAGATTTTGAAGTATATGAGGGTCTGCTTTTAGTACTGCCAGTGGGGTTAATGTATTCCAACTATCAAGTTAGTAACTTTAAATTGATGATGACTGGAATATGGCACATATCAATAGATTCTGAGTCCCTTGTGATCCCACTGTTTTTCTTAACTCAGGCCAGTGTTTTTTGCTAAAATTTTCCACTTCTTTTAAAAGCAACCATTCTTAAATAAGGAAATTCCTATTTTAGAAGACTGCATATTATAGAAACTGTTATTCTAAACATAGGAGTTGGAAACCCAGCCTTCTTCTATTTCAGAATTAAAGACGGCCTCAGATTTTACAAATGTATACTTACACAGAAATGGGGGGGAGGAGTTGCTTTTATCATTGCATTTATTTTGGTTTTTTTCCATAGCTATACTGAGATATGTTTGACATATAACATTTCATAAGTTTAAAGTTTATCTATTGATTTGATACACTTGTATATTACAAAATGATTACCACTGTAGCATCAGCTAACACCTCCATCATGTCACATAATTACCATTTCTTTTTTGTGGCAAAAACATTTAAGATCTACTCTCTTAACTTTGAAGTATGTAATACAGTATTATGAACAATAATCACCAAACTATATAGTAGATTTCCAGAACTTATTCATTTTAAAACGAGAAGTTTTACTCTTTGAAAGCACTTCTTACATCAAGATGTTCCTGGCTGAGAGAGTAATTTAAGTGTTACTTTCAAGACCAAATCATTTCTTACTTCAAAGAGAACTAGTCAGGACTTCTAAATCAGCCTGCTTTATTTTGGCAGGATTTATAAAATGCTCTCTTTGAGTACCTGCTTTTGGAAATAATTTCTGGATAGTTCTAAATGATTTGTATGAGAATTCATTGTACACGGAACTGTTAATATTCTTATCAATCAATGCAAAGTAAAATTTAGTCCCTTTTCCTTAGAGGAATTATAAATTAATTTTTTAAAAATTCATATTTAAGAATTAATATAAATTTATTTTGTGTCCTGTTTCTAAATCTTTTCTGGTAGGAAATGCTAGAATTTTCACCTTGATTAATTACCATTACCGTATTTGTTTTGTGTATCGATATTTTGAAAGATTCCATTGTAAGGCTAACTTGTAATTAGACTGTATTATCGTCTTTCCAGATAAGGTCTATACATGAGTTAAAGTGCTGAGAAATTTATAATTTTGTGTATTCTTTTGGATGCATTTGATCTTTGGTTCTCACTGTTTTCCCCACCCAGTGCATTCTCTTTTGAAGTCTGCATTTAATAGCATAGCTATAGAGAAGGAGAAGCTTAAGCAGATGGTTTCTGAACAGGATCACAATAAAGGCCACAGCACGCAGGTGGCACGGCTCCGACAGTCACTGTCTCAGGTAAATGAGGGTGTTTGTTTCACTGTCTTGACACATTCCCCACCCTGTAAGGCGAAGATCGGGGTGGAGGTGGTCCATCATGGATGGCATGTTCAATCGAAATTCCCCCAAGACGTTGCAGTGGCCAGATTAAATTTTAAAATTAAAGGTTAAATTAAACTTTTCTCACAAAAAAAAAAAAGTCAAGGTAAGAGCGAAAATCAACCAAACTTGCTTGTAAACATAGAATTGTTATTTCGGCTGATTGAATACTTTTTGATGCCTCTCAATGGTCATTTATAAGGCATTCCCTGGTTTTAAAAGAAGAATCATGCATTTATTTATACATGACTTACTCTTTCTAAAATATGTCCTAGAATATATTCCATCCAGTGTTAAACAGAACAGAATCTACTAGATCTTCCACACTTAATATTTTTTCCCACTTACACCACATCTTAATCTGTTGAAAATTACTGATTACTATTACCTATGTTTTTTTCCTTTCTGATTTATACTTTAGGATTTTCTTCCTATCTAACTTACACTCCCCGAAGCTAGACTCATATATTTGAAGACGTATTTTTCATTATAAAATATATTATTCAATATATTCATTATATACTATTCAATATATATTATGTTGATCTTAATACTAATCCTTATATATATCAAAGTTGAGGTTTCTGATAAAAAAAAATCCTTTAAAACTGAATGTAATGCTTTTTTACACTGAGCACGTCCTCTGAAATATTTTCTTCGTTTAGTCTATAATTGACTTTTAAATAGTCCTTTGAGAATTCAATGTTGTTATGTGATTTTTGTGTGAGAACTCAGTGTTTATATAAAATATTGTTCACTTCCTGGTGCCTTGGATCAGAGTGAAGGAGCAAGCAAATCCTGGGTAAGTGGTTTTCCATGTGGATCAGCTCCCGCTTGAATAGTTTCCCTCCGTCCCTGAAAATAGACTTGAACTGTCTCACCATGTTTTATGTACCTGAACTTCAGTGTTAAGTTTCATGCTACTGCATATTGTTACCTGGGCCACACTTTCGTTTCCCATAAAACACTGTCAGTTGAGGTGCATATTCTGCTTCCCATGCAAAACTGGAGGACTCAGGAGCATGAGCATTCAAAGCAGCAACTGTTGTGCCCGTCTGCAAAAGGGGGGTATTCATAAGCATATTTTAATGGTTTGCCCTGGGCTCCTTATGTCATGTATCTGTGTTGAGTCCTCGGTCTGCGTTAATTGATCTTCTGAATCATTTTTCTGAAAGTATTGTGAAACAGAAAGATCAAGATAATGGTTAGGTAATGTGCAAATATCATCCTGTAAACATGTAAAATATACTTTTATCCCTTGAAATGTTGCAGTGTTTCCTTCAGATGTATTAAATGATAGAGGCTTAGTGGTACAAGCTTGTGCTAAGAAAAATGAGAAAACGTATTTTTTTCCTTTGCACAGATTATTTTTAATTTTTCATTTTAATTACCTGGTGGTCACCACAAGGGTACTGCCTAATCTCCATCACCTATTTCACCCATCCCCCACCCCCACCCCCAACCCAGCCATCTCCCCCTGGTAACCAACAGTTTGTTCTCTATGGTTAAGAGTCTTTTTTTTAGTTTCTCTCTCTCTCTCTCTCTCTCTCTCTCTCTCTCTCTTAGTTTCTTCCTTTACTTGTTTTGTTTCTTAAATCCCACATATGAATGAAATCGTATGGTGTTTGTCTTTCTCTGACTATTATTTTGCTTAGCATTATACTCTCTAGTTCCATCCATGTTGTTGTAAATGGCAAGATTTCATTCTTTTTATAGCTGAATAATACTCCATTATATATATATATATATATTATATATATATTATATATATATAATATATATATATGCTACATCTTCTTTATCCATCAATTGATGGACACTTGGGCTGCTTCCATATTGTGACTATTGTAAGTAATGTTGCTATAAACATAGGTGCATGTATTCCTTTGAGTTAGTGTTCTTGTATTCTTTGGGTAAATGCCCAGCGTATGGCTGCTGGTCCATAGGGTAGTTCTATTTTGAACTTTCTGAGGAACCTCCATACTATTTTCCACAGTGGCTGCACCGGTTTGCATTCCCACCAACAGTATACAAGCGGTCCTTTATCACCACATCCTCACCAGCATTTGTTGTTTCTTGTGTTTTTTATTTTAGCCACACTGATAGGTGTAAAGTGATAGCTCATTGTAGTTTTGATTTGCATTTCCTTGATAATAAGTGATGATAAAGCATCTTTTCATGTGTCCATTGACAGTCTGTGTGTCTTCTTTGGAGAAATGTCTATTGATGTCTTTTGCCCATTTTTAATTGGGTTGTTTTGGGGGGGTGCTGAGTTAGGTGTATCAGTTCTTTATGTATTTTGGATAGTAACCCTATATCAGATATGTCATTTGCAATTATCTTCTCCCATTCCATAAGTTGCCTTTTAGTTTTGTTGATTGTTTCAAAAGTGTATTTGTTTCTTGCTTGCTTGCTTGTTTGTTGGTAAGCCAGAGAATGAGAAATAGAGATATGTTTGGGGGCATCAGATGAGATTAGAAATAATGATAAAGAAATTTCTAAAGTGATTCATTTGTTCACTCACTTAACTGACTGTATTTTAGGTATAGTGCAATGTATGGAATACCAAGATAAAAGTAGCCCTGGCCATGTCCCCATGAAGCTTATGATCTGATTAGTGAGATAAGCAGTATTTACTAAGGAAACAGTTTAATGGACAATGCTGTAGTCCGTTCAGAGCAGCATATGGGTAGTGCAAATTTCCAGGGCTCTGGTTGTTCAGAAGAATGGGAAATCCCAGACCTCTGAGCAGAGCCACAGATCAGAAGGAGCTGAGCCTTGAATGGGGCCTAAGTAGACAGCAGCAGTTCACAAGGAAGGACCTGATGCTAACATGATAAAAATAAAATAAAGCAGAGTAATATCAACTTTACATTTTGAGGGTTAAATATTTCCTTCTCTTATGAAAACACAATGTACTTGCCTCTAAACTTAGAGCTTCAGAAGATTTTTGTTGGGTTTTTGTGGTTGTTTTAGTTTTTTTAGGCTGTTTTTTATATATACGTTATATATTTTTGTTTATTTTATACATTTGTTTTAACCAGAAAGCTCAATTTTATCCTCGCAAAATGTAAAAATAATTTGGTACTATAAAGATAGCTTTTTATACCCTATTCACTAGAGAATTCAGTGCTTCCAATTGTGTGCCATCACAGCATTTTGACCATGTTCGCATTCTTGTGTCTGTCCACATACTGCCATTGGGCCAGCTGTACCCTCATGGGCCATCTATACTTGTCTCCCCTAAGGCTAGATGGACTCTTTTTTGGAACTCACCACAGCTTCTGCTTAGGCATTTAAGTTTACTGATAGTTCACTCCTTTCTAGGGAATCACTATCCGTGGCTAGACCACTGGAGAGGTATCTGGAGAACAGCAGTTAATTCATAGTGGCTGAAGCATGGGGTGCACAAGGACGAATTAATCTAGAAATAGCTAAGTAAGTAGGTGGGAACCAGCTCATCAAGGACCACACAGAGGAATTTAGATTTATCTCATCACTGCTGGGGTGGCCTTAAAGAATTTTAACTAGTGAATGATAATGCCAGAAATTGAAAATATTAGTGTATATATATATTGTATATTATATATAGTGTATATAATATTATATATATAATAATTTATATATATAAATTGAAAATATTAGTGTATTATATATAATTAAGATTACTCTGGTACATTATGGAGGATGGACAGAATTAAGGCAAAGCTAGTTGGACAGCTTTAAGATATTCGAGATAATGCAGGCCTGAACAGGGAAGTACCAGAGCTGATAGAAAGAGGGGATGAGTTTCAAAGACCTGGGCAAGAAGGGGCGGGGGGGTGCGGAGATGGAATCAGCATGGCTTGGTTATTAGCTGTGTGTTAGAGAGGGACAAGGAGACAGAATCAGGACTTCTTGTGTTACAGAGTAGTGATGGTTCTTTTCTCTGAGATTGAGAATATAAGAGAAACTGATTTTTCAGGCATAAATAGTGATTTTTGTGGAGACTGAGGTATCTGTGGGCCATCCATCAGACAATCAGATATATAGATATAGAGCTCAGGAGAAAGATCTGGTCTAGAAAGAAGGATGTGGATACCCTGGTACATCACTGAAGTTATAGATACTGATAAATCAGAACAAAAGAGGGTCAGTGGTGCTGCCATATAGAACATTAATACTTAAAGGACATTAGAAAAAAAACCACAGGATCCTTTGATAGAGACTCAGGGGAAGAAGCAGCCAAACAATTTAGATGGCCCTGACCATTGAGATCAAAAGTAAAGGGTTTTAATAAACTCAAGAAGAATCTGATTTTGCAACAAACAATATATGAACTGAAAATTGTCCTTGGAGTTTGGTAGCTATGTCAGCATGTTCATATAGTCAGGGGAAGGAACCAGAGGATGAAGATGGGAAACAGTGAACTGATGGAGCCATCCTGGTTGGCAAACTCTGTTTTCACTGTCCCTCTTTTAACATAGCATGCAGAATTGAACAAGATACTAAATAGCATACATTGAGAAAAGTGTTCTGAGTATGCCTCTCTATCAGAATAATTTCACATTATAGTGTGGTTTTAGATGGCCTGAAGATATCTTTGACCCATATTCAAGTGTCATCAGTTAAACCCCAGGTATTTTTCTTATGACCAGTTAAGTCTCTCCACAGAGAGGGAAGGAGAGAGAGAGACTATGTTTAAATAACTTCTTAAATAGTCTAACATTTTTAAGTATATTTTTTATTTGTCATAAGTCCTATTTGATATATGTAAAATTATCAAAATGCTGCTCTCCAATAAAGTTTTTAAATATATCAACCTGCAAGTTCCATCATCCTTTTAGAAGCCACATAGCATATGAAATACATGAAATTAGCATTCTTCACTTCCTGCTCAGCATAAATTGTTACCAGCCTTGGGCATGTAATAATTTGCAAGGCTGAGCAGTATAATGAATTCCTCTTCTAAAGTGGTATTTCTTCCCTGATCTATGCATACACAAAGACATACATAATTCTGTTATTTTACCTCCATGAAACTTTAAAAGTAACTTTTACACCTGAGAAGCAGCACAGATGTTGGACTTGAGCCTTTAGGACAGGGCATTATATATGGTCTCTCCCCCTTTATAAATAACTTTATTTCACAGCCATAATTTCATGTACTATTTAATGTAGTACCCTGAATACCAAAATCAAATAGTATATAATAAGACTAAAGTAACTTCAGTACCCCAGGTTACTATAATAATAAAAGATTTGACTTCACTTGAGTCTATCCTTAACACATAACACTTTGACACTATTACTAGTTTGATCTCTGGCCCCATAAATCCATACACAGCTTATGCCAAATGTAGTAGGTGTTGGGTCCATTCAGATATGAGCAGCAGAATATGACCCTTGTATTCCAGCTAGAATTACTGAATTTCATTAAATCAATATGCTACAGATTGTTAGATATACCATCAGTATGTGCATTACTTAGAAAGAAAAACCAAAACTGTGGTCAATTAAATTGACAGTGCTTCTGAAGTGTTACATGTAGGGGGAAATGTGCATCTTAGAATCAGTGAAACATGGTACGTATGGAAAGGTAAGGAAAAAAATTGGCTTAAGGCACATAGTACCATAATTAAAATCCCAATTGTAGTATTTACCATCGTTCCTGTCTATAACATTTCACATACACAAAATAAATATTCTGGGGTATTTATTGAGATAAAACTTCCAAGAGTATTCCTGAATATGAGTTTCCTGAGACTTGGCAAAATTTGTTGTACATGAAGGCACTCCTCATAGAATTGTTTATATCTCTTTTTAGCTATCCAGTAAGTTTAAATGGATGTCATTTTGGACATAATTTTGTATTATTTCTTAAAGCCTTAGAAAAATGTTATCTTTGTCCCATTGGCCTGTGGCTGAGGAAGTAATGCTGACTGTAGAAAACCATTATGCATATAAACATTCATGGCAACATTATTTATTTTAGTAAAAATTAGTAATACCATAAGTATCCAATAATAAAAAATGATCACTTATTATGCAACTCTTAAAGTCGTATTTGTGAAGAGTTTGCAACATAAAATACATGTTTATGTGTAAAGAATGAGTGGCAGGCACAGATGTAAAATATGAACCCATTAAATAATGTGGAAAATGTATAGGAAAAAGCTAGAAAGAAATATACCAAGCTACCAACAGTTGGTTGATTGGGTAGTAAGGTATGAATTAAAATTTTTTTTTATTTTTATGCATTTTCCAAATATACTGTAATAGTATGTACTGAAATTAAAAACATAAGGTGATTTTGAAGAGATTCCCAGGATTTGGTTCTTGATAGCTCTAACTTTGACAGTTGCCGTACCGATTTTCTCCTTTTGAACTAGTTCTGCTTTTATCCAAAGGGTTTAAGTCTCTGATGATTCCATCTTGACATATATTTCATATACTTCTTCAGCCATCAGGTTTCCATGTTTCCTTCCCAGAACCCACAGTTCTGTTCAGTAAAATGTATATGCCAGAGTCTCACCCAGTCAAAGGTAATTCTTACCCACTGTATGCCAGGGTGGATAATGGTAGTTAATAGTCAATTTGGTAGGGATTTGGACACTCCGTCAATTCTGGCTCAGGACTTCAAGACAGTAACTTCCTTTATAGATTGGGATGGAATGCTGTGTCTCTTGGATATATTCAGCTTGAATGTGTATAAAGGACGTAAGATCTGGGGAAATGAGAATACTTTGTAGAGAGTTTTTTGGGTAGTCCAAGCTCAGTAACCAAAACAAGTAGTGAGAATAAGCATAGAACTGCCTGGTGAAGAATCTAAGCACAGTTCCTACACCTCAGGGTATTTTTTCCCTGGTAGACCTTTGGTCCCACACACCACTGATAGAGCAATGTTATTACTGACAAGTCTCCTTAGCTTTTCTTGCTCGTTGGCTGGTATAAGTAGCTGATGACCCACCTCCTTTTTCCTTGCTTCTGCCTGTTCATGATCCTTGGGTACATTCTGAACGTTGTTTCTGCCATCATCTGGGCCCTTCTATGATAATTATTACTAATAGTGTCATTTCACTGAAAATACCTGTACTACTCAGTGTACCCAAGATTTCCATGATGCCATTACAGAGAAAATAGTTGAGTTTCAGGGTGGCCCTGAGCACTGCCAGAGAGCACTGTGTCCCAAAGCTCATGGCACTCGGCTATAGCAAACTTCAGAAACAGTCTGTATGATCAAGGCAAAAGGAGGAGCCACGCGGGGAAGATGTGCAGAAATGGACTGTTGCACGCTCAGCTGTCTGCCTGCTTCCACCTTCTGCCGCTGGGGCTGCCAGAGTTGGGAGAGTATTTATCTCCATGCTTTTGGGGCTATATAACAACAGACTTCTTCTACCACTGCATATGTATTATTAATAAAAATTTTCCTTTTGAACTTTTAGGTCATCCCCTATGGATATTGTGGCTAGAAGTTACCTTGTGTGCCTTCACCCACAGCTGTAGGCAGAATTACTTTTAATGAACATTGGATGAGATAAGAGCTTCAATGAGAATTTAAGTTAAAATATCCAGAGCAAACAATAGTGCAAGTTGCGTTATAAATGGCAAGCCTGTATTGAAAACTCCTCCTTTGAGGAAAACTGTTCTTTTCCCTTGCCGTTGAGTTTTTGTGCCATTGTTTTGTTAACTCTGTTCCAGTGACAACAGATGGTACAGTCACTTTGGAGAAACCCTCGGTTGAGATTTGCCTGAAACCGTCAGGTCAAGACTATGATTCTGCAGCTAAAACTATCAAACAGCCCACCACGAGGCCTCCTACTTACAAGACAGTAAAATATATCTGATTCCAAATATTTCAGTAAACAAGACAACTTTCAATATACTTGTGGGCAAAGAAATAATGAAAGAACAAATAAGTATAGGTGTAGTGGTCACAAAGGATAGGAGTAGTGAGGTTTGTTTTTTCATTTTGTTTTGTTTTGTTTTCAAATACTAAGTGTTTGAGATTTTGCTCTAGGAAAAATGATCCTGAGCACTTTTGCAGAATGTAAAGATGTTAGGACTCTTCCTTTAAAGGACATAGTTTATTTACTATAAAAGTGATCACCTTTTATCTAACTAACACATCCCTGTGTTCTCCAAGAGCTAGACACATTTCCTTCCATCTGTAAATGTAACAATGTAAAATCTGTATCCACCTCTAATCTATCAATACTTGACAGCCCACCAGGCCAGGTGTGTTATATTTTAGACATATTTTACAAGCTGGTTATAAAGACTTTAAACAAAAGCCAAAAGCTGTGAGTGAACAATTTTCTCCTCAAAAAGCCAAAGTCAGGTTGAAGGGAGAGAGGAGAGGCTGTTCTGTGCTTCATGTGCAAGGACTATGTACTACTCAGTGCAAGTGTCCGGTTTAGCCACTTCATAATTTATCCTGGTTGTTTTAACAGATGCAGAGTTAGAATTCTATTATGTTTGTATATGTGTTGGTTTGCTACATCCATACCCTCCATCTGAAGAAAGCAGTGTCCCTGTTCCTGGGAAGATGTCTTCCCAAGTCCTGACATTTAGCTTCCACCTTATAAGGCATCCACCTCCATCTTCTAATTGCTGATTTTAATGCGAAGCAAAGGAACTGTCCAGCTTTTTGCTCCCATGCCCTGATCCTTGATGTAATTCCAGTTAACTACGTCTGTCTTACGTATATGGAACATGTCCCCGTGCATCGATGTGATGCAGGTGCCTTTGTCCACAGGGCACCTGTAGGGAGACCATGCTTATATAAAGCTATTCTCTTCCTGCCACACATACTCAACTGTTGTGCCAGGTAGTGTTTTACTGATGCCGACTCTGGGTATGTTGAAAGTCATGTGACGTCGATAACTTGGAGTTCGTTTCCTTCCAGTTGTATGTTCTTTATTATGCTTGTCAAGGTCTATGCTGCTCAGTGAAGGCACCTCTTGGTCTGAACTTGAGTTAGTTCTGCCATGCTGTTATTTGCGTATGCTCCTAGGAAATGAAAATACAACTTTTTTTCATTGGAATAAAATATAATTCTGTAAATTAAAGCCAGGTCATTGTTCATTCCATTTCCAAATAATTTTTAAGATAATTATCTGGCTCTGAGACAACTTCCAAATTTTAGAAACTAGAACAAAAAAAAATGGAAAGAATCCATAGTTTTTATCCCAGGCTATAAAACGTAATATATATGTGGTGGTAGACTGGGTTTAGATGTGGTGGGCCTGACTCCAAGGGGGAGAGAATTCCACGAATTATTTTTTTTATGAAATCTGTGAACTCTTTCAACCCACTAACCTACTAAGCAACAATCTTATTTTTAAAAAAATGAATACCTTAATTCTGAGCCATTTATTTCCCTCTTAACAGTAGGATCTGGCCTATGTTGACTCCAGATTATAGCCAAGAACATCACAGACTATGTTGTCTAATGTGTATTTGTGTGCTTGTTCTGTTTTATGCTTGCTTATTAACTTGAAATTACATGTGCAATTTTTGTTATTTTAAGGCACTCAACCAGAATGCTGAACTAAGAAGTCGGTTGAACAGAATACATTCAGAATCTATTATTTGTGATCAGGTTGTCAGTGTAAATATTATTCCTAGCCCTGATGAGGTAAGACTTATTTTTCAATAGGTATCGAGCACTTATTTTATAGCATCTAATTCTATTGTATATTGAGGGGTTTTCTTTTTTACAATTCTTACACTGTTAAGAAGATTCTCTGCACAAGTGTGTTGTTGATAGTTCAGTGTTCTTTGGAGTGAAGGATATACATGAACTCAATATCATTTATTCTTAGTGATCAGTGTCTATTTTTTATTTATATCTATATTCATCTGATGCTACTGAATATTTAGTTTGTGTATCTACTCCAGCTTGTGAATTTCCTGTGTCTGTCACAGTCTTCATTTGAAATGTTCATTATCATCAAATGGCCCATGAAAAAACCATTTTTAGCTGAGAAGGTGCTAAATGAAAGTTTTCTTAAGGTTTACTTTGGAAGCCCTATCTTAGGAAAGAAATCACCTAACCTTGCTAAAATAACTAATCATGCTATTGCACTTACTAAAAGTGATGATGATAAATAATAATTAGTAACTAACAGAGGTCAAGTGAATGAATGTTTACTGTGTGCTAGGCCTTGTGCTAACAACTTTACGTGTGTTATTGCATTTGACACTCCCAATGACCTCTGAGGTAGGTGCAATTATTATTCCATTTTTCAGGAGAATTTTTGATGTAATAGTAAAAGGATAGGAGAACATTCAGTACTTGAGCTAACTTAGTGTATAATTTTGTTTTTAACCCTTTATAAAATTATGATTTTATAACCATGAGAATTTATACTTTTCTACAGTAATATTAGAGCCTGATATACAGTAATATATATAACAAGGCAAGAGTTTTAACTAGTGTGAAGATCATATTTACAGAAACACACACATTTTATTAGACATCTACAAGCGCCAAGGTTCTACCATCTAATTGCTTCGGATATGCCATCTCAAGACAGTTTGTTTTTTAATGTTTATTTATTTATTTCTAGAGTGAGAGAGAGAGAGAGAGAGAGCTAGTGGGGGGAGGAGCAGAGAGAGATACAGAGAGAATCCCAACCAAGTTCCATGCTGTCAGCACAGAGCCTAACATGGGGCTCGATCTCATGAACTGAGAGATCATGACCTGAACTGAAACCAAGAGTTGGACACTTAACCAACTGAGACACCCAGGCACCCCAAGACAGCTTCTTTTTGACTTAAGTTTCCCACCCTATGTCCACTCACCTTCATGCATCACATAATATCTGGTGATACTCATGCTCACTCAACTGCTCAGAATCCAAAATTATCTCCAAAACTTGATCATTCATAATTTGTTAAGTCTTAGTTTGAATCTTTTCAACCTGAAATGTGTACTATTTTACATTTTATATGTATTACTATTACTGTATGTGTTACTATTTACACAT
This sequence comes from Cryptoprocta ferox, assembly GCA_028646485.1. NCBI lineage: Eukaryota > Metazoa > Chordata > Mammalia > Carnivora > Eupleridae > Cryptoprocta > Cryptoprocta ferox. Next base: position 54,725,764 of record CM053578.1, read on the forward strand.
TATATATATATATAGATATATATATATAGTTTGACTTATTGAATAAAAATACAATTTGACATAGTTTAATACTTTAGTCCTGTTCTCTCATTGATTAAAATTCATGATCAAATTGGAAAATGACTTATATATTCTGTATCAAAAATTAGTTTATAGATTGTTTTCTTAGCATCTCTCTAGCGGCTTCTACAACTATGTCTTGAAATTTAGCATACTGGCTAGAATATGGCTAGTAACAACAGATCATATATATGAGAATGAACCTGTCTGCACAAGCAAATCAGGGTATTGACAGGGGTTCGAGCTGTTAAACTCCACTTAATATCCATTGAGCATAGATCTGAAATCGAGTCACAGTACCAACACCTTTCAACTATGCCTTTCAGATTCTTTAGACATATTAGAAAAAAACTTACGCAATGGTCATTTCTGAGTTGCAAGTGAAAATTATTTGTGGTCACCACTCTTTTAACATATGGTGTGAATTTCTCTAGAAAAATCTGGCCTGGCACATCATGGTCTACTTTGAAAAAATAGCTTTTCTTTCAAGGGAAAAACATTGACAATGAATGCTTCTCTCCTCTGTAGGCTGGTGAGCAAATCCATGTCAGTCTCCCCCTGTCACAGCAGGTAGCCAATGAAAGCCGCCTGTCCATGTCAGAGTCTGTCTCCGAGTTCTTTGATGCCCAGGAGGTGCTGCTGTCTGCAAGTTCGTCAGAGAATGAGGTAAGGTTTTTTGATGTGTCAACCCCAACTGCTTCTGATAATGAGTTTGGGTTAAAGAAAGTAAGACTATGGGACTTTTTTTTAATATCATAATAAGATTCCCAAATTGTAGGAAACCCAAAGCACGTAAACTACATTGGTTCCCATTTACTGAGCACTTAATACTTCTGGGTGCCAACTTATTACTTACTAAATTGGATGAATAAAAGGAAAGAATCTAGCATTTATTCAGATACTCTTGTACAATTTATATTCCAGGGTAACCAAATACTTGATGGCAAATTTTTTTGTAGAAGGAAAGTAGTTAAATGTAGAAAGAATGAAAGATTTTGAATATCACCATTTATACACCTGTGTGTGCGTGCATGCGTGCACGCGCACACACACACATACACACACACACATACATCTTTGCCAGAGAGATGACTTTAAGCTTCTTTAGAAAGAGAATGTCTAACATGAAAAGATGCTCAACATCGCTCATTATGTATAATCAGTATACATCGCTCATGTATACATTTGATTTGTATACAAATACAAAACCACATTGAGATACCACCTCACACCTGTCAGAGTGACTACAATTAACAACTCAGGCAACAACAGATGTTGGTGAGGATGTGGAGAAACGGGAACCCTCTGATACTGTTGGTGGGGATGCAAACTGGTACAGTCACTCTGGAAAACAGTGTGGAGGTTCTTCAAAAAATTAAAAATAGAATTACCTTATGACCCAGCAATAACACTACTAGGAATTTATCCAAAGGATACGGGAGTGCTGATTCATAGGGGCACGTGTACCCCAATGTTTATAGCAGCACTATCAACAATAGCCAAATTATGGAAAGAGCCCAGATGTCCATCAACTGATGAATGTATAAAGAAGATCTGGTTTATATATACAATGGAATACTCCTTGGCAATGAGAAAGAATGAAATATTGCCATTTGCAACAACGTGGATGGAACTGAATGGTATTTTGCTAAGTGAAATAAGTCAGTCAGAGAAAGATATCATATATTTTTATTCATACGTAGAATTTGAGAAACTTAACAGAAGACCATGGGGGAAGGGAAGGGGAAAAATACTTTCAGAGAGGGAGGCAAACCATAAGAGCCTCTGAAATACAGAGAACAAACTGAGGGTTGATGGGGAGCAGGGTGGAGGGAAAAATAGGTGATGGGCACTGAGGAGGACACTTGTTGAGAGGAGCACTGGGTGTTGCATGTAAGCAATGAATCATGGGAATCTACCCCTGAAGCCAAGAGTACACTGTATACACTATATGTTAGCTAACTTGATAATAAATTATATTTAAAAAAAGAAGGATAATGTCTAGAATATATAGTGGGTAATTATGGTTTTTGGAGGTTACCACTGGCTAACATAAAAACTTTTTTGTTGTTTTGTTTTTTAATGAGGTATAATTTACATACAGCCTTATTTTAGTTTCAAGTGTACAAAATAAGAATCAATATTTGTATGTATTGCAAAATGCTCATCCCAATAAGTCTAGTTAACATCTGTCACCGTGCATAGTTACAGAATTTTTTCTTGTGATGAGAACTTTGAAGATCCACTCTCTTAGCAGCGATCAGATATGCAGCACAGGATTATTAACTATAGTTGTCATGCTGTATGTTACATCCCCCGGACTTACTTATTTTATAATTGGAAGTTTGTACCCATAAAGGTTTTTTGGATTGTTTTTCATGCTCATAAGTCTTGGAAACAGGGAGTTTCCCTTGATCACGATGAAGAAATTGATTCTTTTACCGAAATTTAGAAATTTAGTCAAGCATACTTTGAATTTTCTTTTTTTCTCTCTTTTCTCTTTCTTTCTTGTTTTTCTTGCTTGCTTGCTTGCTTTCATTCTTGCTTGCTTGCTTGCTTTCCTTCCTTCCTTATTTCCTTCCTTCCTTTCTTTCTTTCTTCCTACCTTTCTTTTTCTTTCTTTCTTTCCTTCCTTCCTTCCTTCCTTCCTCCCTCCCTCCATCCCTCCCTCCCTCTCCTTCTTCCTTCCTTCCTTCCTTTTCTTTCTTTCTTTTTTCTTTCTTTCTTTCTTTCTTTCTTTCTTTCTTTCTTTCTTTCTTCCTTCCTTCCTTCCTTCCTTCCTTCCTTCCTTCCTTTTCTTTCTTCCTTTCTTTCTTTCTTTCTTTCTTTCTCACCATGGGAGAAGCAGCCAAAGCTCCCACACAGTTGATTAAAAATTTTGTCATTTGAGGTTGCAGATCCAGTGCTGCATTTTTACAAAAAGGAAATGAAATAGTTGCTAAATGTTATTTCCATATGCACAGAAAATAGATTGGAAGGAAACATCCTGACAATTAGTTGTAGTTGTTTTTGGATGTTTGAAATTATGAGCAATTTTAGAAACAAAAATAAGTGGAGAAGAGAAAGAAATAATGAACACATCTCACTTTTATAATGGGGGAGAGGTGAAATAGAATTCTTGTATCGGGTACTGAATTTGTTACCACACCAAGCCATGCACCTGCCTCTCAGATCCCTAGTCACATGTTAACAATTCACAGAGACTCCCATGTACAAGCCAGAGTACTAGTTTAATTATTCATAATGATAATTGATCAGATGCTATCAGATGGATAAAATAATCATGCTTGCTGATTTATATGTCTTTCCCTAAGGCCAGCCCGCATGGGAAGCCTAACTCTAGTCAGGAGGTTGCTTGGTGAGCAAGGAACCGGAGCAGGAAGAGTGATTTGAGTGAACCAAAGGCTGAGAGGGCTGCAATGTAATAGCCTCACCTCTTTGTCTCCGTTATAGGGATACTCTGCCACATGGACGAGGTATTTGCAAATCTCCGCACCCCCCAGGGACCATCATGCTGGAGGCATGCTACCAGCATTTTCTTTTCTGAGTCTCTCTTTTCTGACCTCCCGTTGCTGACCAGCCCTTCATCCTTCTTCAGTCAGGTTACAGTCAAATGTGGCTCTATGTTATCTGAGCTCTGACTCTTCATCTTATTACTTTATAGCTTATCCCTCTGAAAGCAACTTAATTTCCCTATTTTCAAGTTCTTGGAGTCACACCGACTAGATGCCCACCTGCCACTTGTCCCAGACACTGACAATACAGAAATGAAAAGGAGGTGAAGCAGGCTATTTATGTCGCAAGCCAAAGCAGCATAGTGATACCAGCTCTGGGGGAAGAGTGAACCTAGGGGCAGAGAGAAGGACGAGGGCACAGAGATGATATATTCACTTTGAGGCATTATGTGTTTATCAGACCTCTCAGTGGAGTTATCTGGCCAGCATTTGGGTATTCAAATGGGCGCCTGGGTGATTCAGTCAGTTAAGCATCCAACTCTTGGTTTCGGCTTAGGTCATGATCTCACAGTTCATGGGTTTGAGCCCTGCATTGGGCTCGGCGCTAGGCATGGAGTCTGCTTGGGATTCTCTGTCCCTCTCCCTCTGCCCCTCCCCCACTCTCAGGCGGGCGCGTCGAAAACATTTTAAAAAGTAAAAAATTTTAAAAATAAAGCTCAAAGAGACAACAAGTCTGAAGAGAGAGCAAGAGTCAACTCAGGATCCACAGAACCAGCTGCCTATGAGACACTGCCACCTGGGTGTGCCAGAGAACCTGTCACTCGGCATGTCCAAAAATAGATTAATCAACAAACCCCTTACACACATACATATCCCAAGTGGGGAGAAACCTGCCCCTACTTCTCATATTGCTTATCTAAGTGCTCTTCTACCCAAGTGTTCACATCAAATACGTGGGTATTGGCGTTCGCCCCATCTGTCTTACTAGGACTCACCACCCACATTGATTTACTCACTGGGCTCTGTAACATCTGTCACCTAAATACTTCCAAATCCATACATTTCCCTACAGCTGCACTGCCACTACTCCAATTCCACCCTCCATCATCCCCCACTGGATTACCTGATCAATCCCCATTACTGCTTTTCCTGCCTCCCCTCTTGCCCCTCTAATCCATTTTCCACTGAACAGCCTGATTAATCTTTCTGAAGTGCAAATCTGATCATGTCCCTATTCCCCAGGGTCCTTAAGATAACTATCTAAACTCCTTAGCTAGCCTACAAAGACCCTATAATCTGATCTCTCTTCTCAGCTGCAGCCTCTAGCAATTTCTATTCTTCTGGAGCCTTTCAGGGGCCAAATATTTGCTAATTGAATGAAGGAATGCTTATAGCACTTTAACACATGATTAATCTGAGAAACAGTTGGGCATTAGCTGTCTTACATTAACATTTTCCATGAGTGGGAAGAAAATCCGCTTTATGTGATATCTACCAATGCACTTCATTTAATGAATGTTCAGCTTCTTAAAAAAAAAATGCTCTTTGTGCTTCCAGAATGATCTACTTCCTTTCCTCTGCTATTAATTTGTTTCCACAATACTATATGCCTGATAACATGTAGAAAAATACACACACACACACACACACACACACATACACACACACATATATACATATATGTGTGTGTGTGTGTGTGTGTATAAATATATATTTCCAGAACTCTTTTGAATCCCTAAACTCTTAAAGAGAAATATTTGTCCCCAGGACTTCTTGACCATTGGGAAGAAAATGAATGGATATTAATCATTTTATTATAATACTGCAGAGCCTTAACTTTATATACAAGATAAGGCACATGGACCACAGGCAGACTGCCTAGCTTCAGCTATTCCTCACACATATGAGAATGTAGATCTTACTCAGGGCCCACTGCCATTGTAGAATTGTTTTACATTCTACATGGACCAATCTAGAAGGAAATGGGTATCAGACCATTTTTATTATGTATTAGCTTGGGAGGGATTAGAAATTCAAGAGAAATGGACTGTTTATAGCTTTTTGTAGGATAAACACGAATGTTGTCTTAACAAATGTTCAAACAGTACATAAGCATGCAGCATGAATTTGGTTTGAGCAGGCATTTGTCTCCTCTAGCATAATTAGGTGTGATTAGCTTTTTAAAGATAAATCATGTGGAAGAGTTTGATTTACTTTTTTTTTTTCTATCAAGCTTATGAAGGTGGCTTTCATGTGCCATGATGATTTAACCATCGGCTCTTTTGCAGTCAGTAGGAACTGGAAACCAGTTGCAGTGGGAAAATGTGAATCAGAAAAAGACTTTACTCTCACCTTACCATCTTTATAGACTTGCTCAGTGTGCAAAGCAAAACCACCATTCTTCATTTATTTATGCAATAGTTCTATCATTGTTCTCAGTAAATATATTAGTCCTTCTCAACTTCAATTTTTAAAACATCAGCAAAAAGCCTGAAATCTTAGAGGCAAAGACTGATTGTTTTTATTATCTACAAATTTAAAACTTTTACATGGCAAAAAAAAGGCTTAAACCACATTAAAAAATAAATTGTACACTAGCCAAATGCAATCTATATGACAAACTGAAAAATGTGTGAAAGAAAACAAGTTTACAGATTAAAAATAGAACTACCCTATGATCCAGCAATTGCACTACTAGATATTCATCCAAAGGATACAGGGGTACTGGTTCAAAGGGGCACATGCACCCCAATGTTTATAGCAACACTATCAACAATAGCCAAAGTATGGAAAGAGCCCAAATGTCCATCGACAGATGAACAGATAAAAAACATGTGGTGTGAATATACAATGGAGTATTACTCATCAATCAAAAAGATTGAAATCTTGCCATTTGCAACAACATGGATGGAACTAAAGTGTATTATGCTAAGTAAAACTAGTCAGAGAAAGACAAATATCATATGACTTCATTCATATGTGGTGGAATTTAAGATACAAAACAAATGAACAGAAGGGAAGGGAAGCAAAAATAATATAAAAACAGCGGGCGGGGGGGACAAAATATAAGAGACTGTTAAATACGGAGAACAAACAGGGTTGCTGGAGGGGCTGTGGGTAGGGGGATGGGCTAAATGGGCAAGGGACATTAAGGAGGACACTTGTTGGGATGAGAACTGGGTGTTACACATAGGGGATGAATCATTGGATTCTACTTCTGAAATCATTATAGCACTATGTGCTAACTAACTTGGATGTAAATTTTTAAAATTAAAAAAAATTAAAAAGGAAAAAATACAAGTTTAAAAAAGGTAAAATGCAGAATTTAAAAAGATTTTTCTATGTATGTTAGGTAAATAGATACCAAAAAGGAATTGATAATACCTAGTGTTTAAGTGGGTGTTGAGAGATAGCTAGTGAGAACAAATTACTACAATCTTTTAGGAGGGAAACTTGGCAACATGGGTCTAAAGCCTAAATGTGACCCGTTTGATCTAGCAATTTCACAGCTAAGAATAAATGTTAATGAAATTGCCAGACAGAATCACAGAAATATGTTTATAAGAATGTGCATCCAAGTATTGTCAGTAATAATAAAAAGTTAGAAGCCGTTTTTTTAAGTTTGTTTATTTTGAGAGAGACAGAGACAGTGGGAGTGGAGGAGGGGCAGAGAGCGAGGGAGAGAGAAAATCCCAAGCAGGCTCCACACCGTCAGCTCAGAGGCTGACATGGGACTCAACCCCACAAAACCGTGAGATCATGGCCTGAGTGGAAACCAAGAGTCAGACACTTAACGGACTGAGCCACCCAGCTGGCCCAAAATTTGGAAACCATTTAAATGTTGGCTAAGTTCCTTGTGTTAAAACTGTATAATGAATTATGTTGCCTTTCCAAATAAAGATCAGAGCTATATTTGTTATAATGGAAATATATTCAGAACACCATAAGACAGTATATAAGTGGACCCCCTTGTTCAGTAACTAAAGATAAACATATCAATATGTTTTTATAGGCATTTTGAAATTGGGGGTAATATCCAAATGTTAGAAGTAGTTTCCACTAGGTTATGGAATTATGGTTAATTTTTATATAATCTGTTTACCTTCACATAATTTCCAATTTCCAATAAGAATGTTTTGTTACATATGCAGGAAAAAATGTAGCATTATTTCCATTTTCAAGACAGTAAGTATGTATCAACAGCTTTCTTGCCTGCAGTAGAGACGTTGGTCGTTCCCATTTCTCTGAGTGGCTCTACTGTTCTGCTCTGTTTTCTTACCTGATTCATTTCTAGCTCCCCTTATTAGTACATATGGTGCCCCTTAATTTTATTCCCATGCAAATTTTGGTTTCAATTTATGCCATGTTTTTCTCTTGTAGAGAGTGGCCTAATTCTTGATTTCCCCATCCGTGGATCTTCCTCTCTCACTCCCAAATAATCTGCCAAATTTTGTCCATTATCTTCAAACGTGGCTCTCAAAGCAGCTTTACTTCCAGATCCTCATTGTGGCCACCTTAACCTAAGCTGTCGGTATCTCTGCCCAGAGCTATGTTGTATCCTATTAGCTGCGCTCCCAAAGGCAAAGCAGCTGAGTGTCTTCCTGAAAACTAACTGTGACTCTGGCATCCCCTTGCATGTAATAACTCTGTGGGATTATATGGATCCCTTTATGTTGACATAAAAGCCCTTCACAGTGGGACCCTCCTCCTATTCATCCCACCCTCTGTCACAGCCACTCAACTCCTGAGCATTCCTAGAACGGAATGTTTCCCTCGTGTTCCTTGCCTGTGTACACTCTCCCTTCCTCCTATGCTTCTCCCCTTTCTAAACACCTTTCCAACACCCAGTGCCAATTTTATTTCCTCTGAGCAGCCTCTCCTGACCCCTCTAGGGGGGAGTAGAAGCCCTCCTTGTTTTGCATATTCTTATTGTATTGTACTGAAATATTCCTGATTATATACTGGCCTCCCCCAGCCTCTCACCCCAAGTAAGGCAGGGAGCTACTTAAAGACAATTCTGCTTTTGAGGCACCTGGGTAGCTCAGTTGGTTAAGTGTCTGACTCTTGGTTTCTGCTCAGGTCATGATCTCATGGTTCTTGGGTTCAAGCACCACATCGGGCTCTGCACTGGCAGTGTGGAACCTGCTTGGGATTCTCTATCTGCCCCTCCCCTGCTTTCTCTCTCTCTTTCAAAATAAATAAACATTTTAAAAAATTTTAATTAAAAAAAGGCTGCTTTTGAGCAATTCTGTATTCTGGCTGATGGCACGCACTCTCGCTAAGTGTTCATTGCACATGAGCCAAGCCCCCTTCTCCCTGTGACCCATGCTGTTTATTTGGAAAACATTTTGTTCTTAATCATCGATTTTTTGACCTTTTAAGATGGAACAAGACTTCTGATCCTTTCTGTGTGCTTCCCTTTTTTAGGCTTCAGATGATGAGTCTTACATCAGCGATGTGAGTGATAATATATCTGAAGACAACACCAGTGTTGCAGACAACATTTCTCGGCAAAGTAGGCATCCTTTGAGCTTCCAGGTTGTTCTATCTTCTTGCCAAGTTAGAACCCTGGTGATTCAGCGAACAATCATTTTCTCTCCTCACTAATTGTTTCCTCAGTATATTTTGTATTTGTATAATCTGCTGAGGTAAATGGTTGAAAAATCTGTTAGGTAGATGCTTAGGTGAAAAAATTTTACTTCTTGCTTAAACCAAAAGTTTGAGTCTTTCCCATTAAATCTGTTTGCTTTTTTTAAAATTTGACTTATCTTTTCTGGAATAATATTTGAGTATATTTAACACCTTGTTAAAAAAAAACTATACATTGATGTTTTGTGCATTTATTGGCAACCCTGTGTTGATATATTTCCATTCACTCTTGAGAGAGTATAGTGAAGGCTTAAGAAATGTATCACAATCACAATGATTTGAAAGTTATTTCCTTCCTAGATTCAATGAAATCAAAAAAGCAAAGTATCTTTTATTATGATTCTTATCTTTCTCTGCCTTCCAGTCTTGAATGGGGAGCTCACAGGAGGGGCCTTCCGAAATGGACGTCGAACATGTCTGCCAGCTCCCTGTCCTGACACCAGTAACATTAACCTGTGGAATATCTTGAGGAACAACATTGGTAAAGACTTGTCTAAAGTCTCCATGCCTGTGGAGCTAAATGAGCCACTCAACACACTGCAGCATCTCTGTGAGGAGATTGAATACAGTGAGCTTCTGGACAAAGCTTCAGAAACTGATGACCCCTATGAGCGCATGGTAATAAATAACAGAAAAGCACCTTTTAGGGATTTGTCAACCCTAGATGTGGACTAAGGCAGAATTCATTACGATGGCATATTTGGTTTTTGCGTAACACTCTCACCGCATGGTAAGAGAGGAAGCAGTTTGCATAAATTGGGCAGGGTCAAAAAGTTCCAGATACCTCTATAGAAGATACATGCTTTGTGACTTATCTTTGGTTGTGTTTCTAAAGTTAGGATGTAAGGGTATCACGCTCTTTACAGAGTTAAGGCATACATAGTCTTGCTTTATTAGCTGTTCCTGAAAGCCAAGAGAGCCCATTTGTTCAAGAACTTGGGTCAGAGAAAATAGCTTCCTACTTGTGCTTTGCCCTGGCCTCTATTCCAAATGACTACAGAAGACCTGACTACCCTCTGGAAAGCACCAGCAGCCACGAGCTTCCCGCACATGGCGCTAAGTTGTGCACATGACATAACCTATAACGTAGGTGTCGAAATCTTTGAACTCTGTGATACTCAAGAAACTGGGTGACAGGTGAATGAAGAATCGTTGGCCTCAGTTGCCTACTGTTTCCCATGCAAGGAGTGGAGCCTCATTCTCACTCCTTTTTCACCCATGAGTTTATGAAGAGCCTGTGCAAATAACAGAGAATGCAAATGCCGCCAAATCAGCACCCAGTGGCAGGGGTGTGTAAACTCTCGAGGAATGAGGGACAAACAGACCTGGAAGTAGTCTCTCCTATATTATTTTCCTTTCTTAAATGTTTTAACAGGTTCTTATTGCTGCATTTGCAGTTTCAGGATATTGCTCCACCTATTTCAGAGCAGGAAGTAAGCCATTCAATCCTGTCCTTGGGGAGACTTACGAATGCATTAGAGAGGACAAGGGATTCCGATTTTTCTCAGAACAGGTAAGCCCACTGGGTTCAGTGATTATTCTCTGCAGAAACTATAGGAGGACAGTTTGATGACGAAAATAGCTTTTTGATAAACCACTGTTTGCAATGGGATATGACACCAGCTTCCAAAAAACTCACTTCATTTATATAAGTTCGTTGTGTTTAAGCATGAAGTCTTAAAATGACAGATTCAGTAATTTGCTTACACATTTTGAGAATAATTAAATAATAGAGACAGATGATTTCACTCGTTTTTTATTTGGGGGTAACCTATCTATGTTGAAGAAAACTTAATTGTTTATAGAAGTTTTAACACTAATGCCGTTGCCTTCTTTTTTGTTTTAAATTACCAGGTTAGCCATCATCCACCCATTTCTGCCTGTCACTGTGAATCTAAGAATTTTGTGTTTTGGCAAGGTTTGTATTTCAGTTATAACTTCAAAATACCATTGGTGAGCCTATGAAACAGTTTCTGCTTTCTAAATGTACATTATGCTCAAGTCAGATTTCTGCCTTTGGAACTCAGAGAATGTTAGTAATTGGTGTGGAGCTGGGTTTGAGAAATTAGATTTCCTGGCTTTAAATATGAGATTGTATACCTAGGCAACAAAGGCCTAGGGACACCAGAGCACCATGCTGACTGTGCCAGCTCAGGCCTATCACTCTACCTCATTATGCCTCAACGTCTGCATCTATAATATGGAAGGTCTAACTGCTGCCTTCTTGCTTCTTGAGTGTGTGCAAGATCTTAATTGTGAAAGAAGTTTCTATGGCACATCATCTGTGGTCACAGTCTATTTAGATATGTAAATATTGTGCTGATTTGTGGTCTTTAACTCACTGAGGCTCAGGGATTTGGATTGAATTCTCTACTTAACCAGAATATTTAGTCAGAATGTTACAAACTTCCCTGAAATTACAAGTTTCAAAACCTCTTTTTATTTTTGAAGTTTATTTATTTGTATTTATTTTGAGAGAGAGAGAGAGAGAGAGAGAGAGAGAGAGAGAGTGTGTGCATGCATGTGAGCAGGGGAGTGGCAGAGAGAGAGGGGGAGAGAGAGAGAGAGAGAGAGAGAACCCCAAGCAGGCTCCGTAGTAACAGCACAGAGCCTGATTCAAGGCTCAAACTCACAAACCACAAGATCATGACCTGAGCTGAAATCAAGAGTTGGACACTTAACTGTCTGAGCCCCCCAGGTATCCCTCAAAACCCCTTTAGAAAGAAAAATATATACAGTTGACCCTTAAAAACCCTGAGGTTAGGGTGCTGACCCCCCGTAGTCTAAACTTCGTGTGTTACTTTTGACTCCTCCAAAAATCTAACTGCTAACAGCCTACCATTGACCAGAAGCCTTAGCAATAGCATAAGCAGTCAATGAACACGTACTTTGTATATTATATGTATTATATACTGTGTTCTTACAGTAAAGTAAGCTAGAGAAAAGAAAATGTTAAGAAAATCATAAGGAAGAGAAAATATATTTATAGTACTGTTCTGTATTTATCAAAGAATATCTGCCTATGAGTGGACCCATGAACTTCAAACCCATGTTGCTCAAGGGTCAACTGTATATGTACATTTAACCATTAAGTATAAATTGTTCCTTCATGTTTGGAAGGGAGCTTCATTGCTCACAGAATGCCTCTTCTCATGTGCACTTTCTCAACCTAAAAACACACAAAATGATAGCATACTGTGGCTGTGCTTTATTGCAAAATGAGAAAATAAATCATTTCTTGGTCATAACAAAGAGAAATTTTGTGGAAGCAGCACTAAACTCCCTTACTTCGCCCATTAAAATGGGGCCAAGTGGTTCTTACAAATGCACAGGCAACCCTGAGTATCCCCAAGCAAAACATAAAGCCATCATGTGAGATAAACATCATATGAGCCCTGGACCATATCTTAACAACCAGTGTAGGAACATGTTCCTTAAGTTAATTTCATTTTCTCATAAATCTTACCTTCTGTTTTAGAGATTTACTTTTTTTACTATTCTCCCAAATCATGTAACCTTTCAAATCAATATGTAAATAAATCTATATGGCAATTATTTTTTACTATACATCTTATTTTTAACACGTGTGTTAACTATTTCCACCATTTAGTTAAAACTTACAACATTTATCTAGACATTAAAGCATAGTGGAGTCTATATGTATATGTGTATGTGAATGTTCATACACACACGTATACACACATACTGTCCAAGCTTTTCACAGTTAATCTTTTTATCTTGGGCCATCCGCAGATACTTGATACGTTAAATCAACAATATAGAATCAATTGTGATTGCAAAAGTTCTCTGTGAAACATAGAGTGTGATACAGATGTTAGGTTTTTAGAGAATAAATGATTAGATATGGAATATATATTTATTCTCCTCTCCTATGTTGTTTTAGATATCAGATGGAAAAACAAGTTCTGGGGGAAGTCGATGGAAATCCTGCCTGTTGGAACACTGAATGTTATGCTTCCCAGGTAGGTAGCTCTCATCTTCCTTTTGGTCTCTTACCTGCTTTTCTAAATCAAAAATGGGTCTTGGAAACTCTAGAAGGTACCAACAGTCCATTTCTATGTATGCCCAAAGCTTCTGTTAACTTCTCCAAAGTTTGGAGAATGGATCCCCCACCAAGAGCAAATGAGAACTTTAGCATCTGTATCAGAGCTCCCAACTTCTCTCTGTTTGTCCTCCATTCATCAAGTCAATACCAGCCACCTACCTGTCCCAATCACCATGTTAGTTTGCATTTTATATCAGAGGTTCTCTTTTTAGCCACTTCTTTTCTATACAATATATATTTTCACTTTTAAATTCACCTTAGATCCAGGGACTATTTTTAATGTCTAAGTTATTGAGGAAGAGTGATGGATTTCTTTTAAGTATTTTTCTAGAGGATATAGCCTATAAATTTTTAAAATTAATTGAAATCTTCATTGAGGCCAAACGCTTGATTGTTGTTTTATTTCCTTCTTTATTTGGTTGGTGTTGTTTTGTTTCTTTTTGTTTGTTTAATGACAGAATTTGCTGGTAGGTTGGATATGAAGGAAGGTGGGGAGAGGAAAGAATTCCCAGAACCACAAAATAGACTTTAAGTATTTGCAAACTCATGAGAAGAGTTTTCCCTCTATCAATTCATATATCTTCTTAGAAACTTAGAAGTGTTTTTATTTTATTTTGAAAAATAAATAAATTTTATTAGCCTGGGTGGCTCAGTCGGTTAAGCATCACGGTTCGTGGGTTCAACCCTCATGTCCGGCTCTGTGCTGACAGCTCGGAGCCTGGAGCCTGCTTTAGATTCTGGGTCTCCTTCTCTCTCTGCCCTTCCCCTGCTCTCATTCTTTCTCTCTCTCTCTCTCTCTCTCAAAATAATAAACATTAAAAAAATTAAAAAAGAAAATATAGATAATGTGTAAACTTAAATGAGATCTGAAGCTATGTCATCTCATTCCTTGGCAGAAACTCTGTCCCAGAATTTGCATTAGGTACGTGCTGTCTGTGATCATTAGTCTTTTCTCAAAGAATTATTCACATCTTCGGTCTTAACTCAGAGTATGAAACAGTGTGCTGAGGATAATCTTACTTAAAGTCCCATCCCATCATGCCTATCTCCTCCCTCAAACCCTTCCACAATGGCACATTACCTGCACTATGAACCCAGCCAGACTTGTTGGGACGTCATTGAAGGCCTTCCCTGCTCCACCCCATCCACCTTGCCAGCCTTGTCACCCACCACACCTGCTCATGTGTGGCACACCGCTGGCAGGGCGCCAGATGCACCATGCTATTCTGGCCTCTGTGGCTTTGTCAGTGCCTTTCCCCAGCCTACAGCGCACTCCTTTCCATCCTCCAAGCTTAGACTGAACCCAGCCTCCTCTAACAAGTCTTCCTTGATACTTACCGCACATTCCAGGCAGATCTAAGGACTCCCCTTTCTCTGTTCTCATGCTCCTTCCTCACCATATTTTATTATAAGTCTTCCTTTCCATGTCCATCTACCCTTACCATACTGTTGGCTCCAAGGGAGCAAGACACAGGTCCTATTCAACTTGGGAGCTCTAGTACCTGGCCTACAGGAAGCACTGAAATGTTCCTCAAATGAATGAATCATATCATAAATGTCCTTGACTACATAGAAATGTTCAACAAAGAAATGAGAGGAAAAGGAGAGAAGAGGAAGCTTTGGCCAAAGAATATTCTCAGTAGTGGAAACAGTAATGAATATTTGTAACCTTCGTTGATTTTAATCAATGTTGTGTTCTTCCCTAGGTATGGAGATTGCTATGTATGGAATAAAGTCACCACATGTATACATAATATTCTCAGTGGGAGGAGGTGGATAGAGCATTATGGAGAAATAACCATTAGAAATACCAAAAGCAGTGTTTGCATTTGCAAACTCACATTTGTCAAGGTAAATAATATCATACAACAATCAAGAAAAAATAATATAAAGTGCTTTGTAAAGGAGAAATAAAAGAGTTACCTTAAACAGCAGCAAGTGAGTCTATCCTATACCACCGATCCTTAAGGGCATTTTAGGTAAGAAAGCAGAACCTACTGGTGGAGTTACACAAGGCATCCAGACTTCGGAATGTGTGGAGGTCAAAAAAGGCACCATCTCAAAACAGAAGAAATACTCTTTCCAAAGAATTTTCTTTTTAAGCAGCCAGTCAGTGCGCATTAAGTAAAATTCCAGAAAACACTTCTTGCCTATAGCGAGTCCTCTGGTTTCTATTTCTAATCCTACTTGATTGCAACATAGTCAAGTGATCTTATTTTAGGGAGCTAATTATAATGCATTTGTCATTTTCCGAGGATGTGTGCGGGTGATAGCTTTCAGTCACTGCAAGCTTATCCAACTCTGCCACTATTATAATCCAAATACATTCAGGAAAAAAACATCACCTTTATTAACAGGAAAAGATTCCTGGGATAGAAATGCTTCCAGGATATCATTTTCCCTCAGTCTCTCTGGTCCGAAGAAGAACACACAGTATTGCCCTCATGTTTAGGCATGCCACACAATTCATCATGGAACAGAGATCCCACCATCCCCTTTATCTACTCCTGATCTCATTCTCCTTCGGCAGAAACGGGTAACATATTGAAGTCTTAACACTCAAAATGTTCTTTTCTTAGTGAAATCCTTTGAAGCCATATTGAAGGTCATGTTAGTTTTCATTGAAGGTCTTTATTTTTACTCAAGATGTATTTCGTGTTTTACTTTTTTCTTGGGAAAAAAAAAAAAGCCACTCATTAGGTGGCTCAGAACTGAAAAGCCAGGATCATATATATTTTATAACAAAACCCCCAAGGCCGGGTTGGCCACTTTAGAACTGTGAGCTGGAAACCTTGCAGCACAGGAGAACCAGCCCCGATGCACGGCCTTCCTGCTTTCTCCCCTCCTACAGCCGGCTCTGCCCTGCCCCACGGGGGCCTGGCCCACACGTATGAAGACAGTCCAGCCGCACGTCTGAGCTCTGTCCACACCTGCCTCAAACACCCCTGGCCACCCCTCAGGCCTAAATTCACACACTGGTGGTGGATGGTCTGCCCTTTGGGTGGATGAATCCAAAGGAAAAGCCAGTGCGGGCTGTGGAATAAGCTTAGAGTTGTTGGGAAGGGGAATTCTAGCACCTGGTCTAGAAGGGGGCCATGGGATCCAGAGGGCTAAATTCCCACAGACTTCTAGGTTCCTGGGGAGAAACATGGCTGGAAGAAGCCCAGACCAGGGTTTTCCTTTAGCTTTTTGTGGACACTATAAAAATTATTTCGCAAATGACTTCTACAGCATTGCCCATTGAAACTCATTAAAATCCATGAGCTAAGGGGAAATTTGAGATAGGAGGATCTAAGGAAGAAATTACTAACTGGTAAATTAATATTAGGTTATTAGGATAGAAACAGAGCCTTGTCTGCCCTAGAATAGAGATTATTCCTTTCTTTAAAGAATGAAATCCCACCATTTGCAACAACATGGATGGAACTGGAGGGTATTATGCTAGGTGAAATAAGTCAGTCAGAAAAAGAAAGATATAGAATGTTTTCACTCATATGTGGAAATTAAGAAATTTAACAGAAGACCGTGGGGGAATGAAAGGGGAAAAATAGTTTCAAATAGGGAGGGAGGCAAATCGTAAGAGACTCTTAAATAGAACAAACTGAGGGTTGATGGGGGCAGGGGCAAGGGACAGGGGAAAATGGGTGATGGGCATTGAGAAAGGTAGTTGTTGGGATGAGCCCTGGGTGTTGAATGTAAGCCATGAATCACAAGAATCTACCCCCAAAACCAAAAGCACACTGTATACACTGTGTGTTAGCTAACTTGACAATAAACTGTATATATATTTTTAAAAAAAAGATGGGAGGAATGGAGGAAACAGGTGGGTATTAAGGAGGGCACTGGTGATGAGTGGTAGGTGTTGTATTTGTTGAATCACTGAATCGTACACCCGAAACGAATATTATATATAGGTTAGCTAACTGGAATTTAATTAAAAATGTAATAAAAATTTTTAAAAATAATAGTAAGCAAACTCAGATCCCCACCTCACAGCACACACAACTAATTTGAGATCAATTATAATGTCAATTGTGAGTGGCAAGTCCACAGGGCTCATAAAAAGAAAAATAAAGACTATCCCCATTGCTTGAAAGTAATCAAGACAATATACTAGCCATAAAGGTAAAAACTGATTACTCAAATTAGATTTAAAAAATGAAAAAAAAAAAAAAGTCAAGCCAACTAACACTTAGAAAACCAACCTTTCATATAGAACGTTTTGAGGTAGATTTCTGGAAGTGGTTTGAATGAGCAACTTAAGAGTTAAGAAAATTTTCCTTATAAAAAGTATAGGGATTGGTGTTATTAAAGAGATTGGATGTTTTAATTGGGGTTTGGTTTTTCCAGGTGAATTATTGGAATTCTAATGTGAATGAAGTCCAGGGGGTCGTAATGGATCAGGAGGGGAAGGTGGTGCACCGGCTGTTTGGGAAGTGGCATGAAGGGCTCTACTGCGGCGTGGCCCCTTCTGCCAAGTGCATCTGGAGACCAGGTGAGATGGCGCAGGTGTCTTGCCTTTAGAGGGCACCTGGAGTGATAGAAGGAAGAGAGTGTCACACCTCATGAAGTTCCCCTCATGTTTGTTTTCCTTAATAGGAAGATTAGGAGATTTAATAGGAGATTAAAAATGTCGATGCTTGGTGAGCCTGGGTGGCTCAGTCAGTTAAGCATCCGACTCTTGGATTCAGCTCAGATCATGATCTCACGGTTCCGTGGGATCGAGCCCCATGTCGATCGAGCTTGGGATTCTTTCTCTCCCTCTTTCTCTCTCTCTCTCTCTCTCTCTCTCTCTGCCCCTCCCCCATGCTCATTTGCTCTCTAAATAAATAAATAAACAAACTTTAAAGAAAACCTTAGATGCTTAAGGCAAGTATAGTTACATTTTTTACCTAACATATAAATTAGGTAAATCCCAACATTTGATAATAAGGAATTCTAAAATTTAGACCAAATCAGACATGTGATCAGAGGTTAGGCTTCATGTAAAGTCATTCTAAATGTAATGCCCACATTCAAAAGCTACATATATTTATTAAAGAGTTCAGATAATTGAACTATGCTAACTGAAATTCTTATTTATTCTCTATTCTAATAAAACAAGGGAAAGCCTGAAAACGTCTATAATCCACAAATTCAATAACTTAACCAGAGTAAGTGATCTCACTTGAGCAGCAAAAAGCTGCAATATGTTGACATTTAATAAAAGACATCAAGAGAGTTCTGGAAATATACTAGCAATAATTGAATATCAAGTGTAAATAGAATGTGTCCACATGACATTTATTTTCATTGGAATTTTGTCAGTTACTCCTAACTTTAAAATTAGTTGTTGGTTTTCTAAGAGGCCCCAATGAGTATTTAAATTTCCTGCTAGTAGAGTGGTTAGTTCGTTCAGTCAGCTGCTATTTATTGAGTAGTGACTATGCATCAAGCTTTACTCTAAGAGCTTGGAATACATCAACGAGCAAAGCATACAAAGATCCTAACCTTGAGTTTAGTTTAAAAATGCCAATAAATATTAATGTAGACCTATGTCTTTTTCTTTTTCTAAAAGAAAGTAAATTGTTAAGTGCTTCTGGTGAAGTCTTAATGTTCATAGTTAATCACCCTGGCATTTAGTTACCCGATTGAATATTTGGGGGAGAAATCATGGCATAGTTTAGGTAGTGAAGACTATTATATTACGTAGTTTAATTTAAAGATTGGATTTTATTAAATATATGAATCTACCAGTTCTGATAATGAACAAAAAGTTTCCTATCTAGCAAAATACAGCCGATTTAATTCACTTATGAAAAATCTTAATCTGAGATTTATGACTATAAATTTAGTATTAGTGTGGGTATTAATTAGGCACCTGTGTTAATAAGTCAGCTTCTGCAAGCTTCTTCCTTAAACCTCTTTGCCACTCACAGTGGTTTATTGGCACCATTCCAGGTTCCATGCCAACCAACTATGAGCTCTACTATGGCTTCACAAGGTTTGCTATTGAGCTCAATGAGTTAGATCCTGTACTGAAAGATCTCCTTCCACCGACAGACGCCCGATTCCGGCCAGATCAGAGGTGAGCATGGCATTGATATTTGAAATGGACACTAGATCATGGCATGGCAGTGTTATAGATGTCATCGAAGCTCATTTTCACCACCATCTTTTATTTATTAATTGAATCATTCATTCATTCCCTCATTCACTTTGCAATATTTGAGACTTCTACCCTAGCTAGCACGATATTTGTGGCTGATCATAACAGATGCTTAGCACAACAAAAAGTTTCCCAAACAAGATAACACAGTTTTTAACAAAAGGTTTCTGCCCCCAGCCCCCAGTACACCAAAAGTATGCAAATTAGTGAACTCTGTCTCCACTAAATCCTCCTCCAGTGTTTTTACCTCCTTATTTCTAATACGTTTTAACATGGAATATCTTGTAACCTGAAGAATAAGAAGATAAGCTACAGGAGCACCTAGAAATGCTTTGAGTCAAAGTCTGGAGTTTACCCAGCATGGTTTTGATCTCACAGGGTATGAGATGTACTCAAAATACAATACCCAGTATTGAATGCCCTACTGTTCAATTCTCTTATATCTGCCCCCCACACACAGAAGTTTGCTTTCATTTTGAAATTTAAATACAGGTTTTGTAAATCGCTATCGGGTCTGCTTTTTCTTCCTCGATTCTCTTCCAGTGTTCCCTCACTGAATCTCACTTATGACTCCTTTCCTTTCTGTGGCCTTTTGTAATTTCCCCTATTATTATCTATCCTTTTTTCATCAGTTTTACTCTCACCAATAAAACAGGGAAACTCCTTCCCTCTCTCTCTGCTCTAAAAGTAAATGGAGAGCTGCCAGCTACCATCCTACCCGTGGGCTTTATCACGTGTTTTTTGGATAATATGGAGAAGGAGCTCAACCTGGTACTTCATATTGTCCTAAGCCTGAGAGAGCACCGAAAAGTCTTCAAGGCCAGACTACCTTTCACTCCTAACTTTACATTGCTGTACGCAATACAAACTACTTAACGTTTCACTCCTACCTTTACACTGCTGTACGCAATAATTCATTTGGCATCCGCAGCAAGTATGTTAATTGGTAGGTGGGCAGACAGAGGTAGTGTGGCCTGGGGCAGGAGCCAGGGGACATAACCAGAGTATGACTGTTCACCATGTTATATTCTCAGCAGCCAGAAGGTAATCTGACACTATTACACTATGACACAATTTTTTTTTCTCAGAAAAGAGGATAAATATATTAAAGAGATAACTGTGTTCTGCTTAGGTTTTTGGAAGAAGGAAATTTAGAAGCTGCGGCAGCAGAGAAGCAAAGAGTAGAGGAGCTGCAGAGATCACGCAGGCGCTACATGGAAGAAAACAACCTTGAACATATACCAAAATTTTTTAAGTAAGTCGGTTCATTCCCTAACAGGTGCACAGTTTGCAAATGATTGCCACAAGCAGTGAGAAACTCCAGGTGAAAAAAGAAAATGAGAGATAGTTTCGTGTCCAGGGAACTTCAAATTGAACTGATTTGGGTCACTTTGGTTTTGGTGGTGAAAATATTGAACCAGATTTTGCACTTGTGAACAGTTTGGAACGATAAACATAAATTCTCCTCAACAGCTCTTTTCTTTTCGTGGGCAGCAAAATGGCTGAGGGTCTTGCACAAAATGCTCTTTGTCCTTTAGCTACCCCATTTGGAATGGTGGAAACTTGATTCCACTCCCTCACTCAGGGCCACGATGGGACCCCACTGCCCGCAAAGGCATCCCGACTTCATTAGTATCTGATTTTATTTCTATCGTATGGGGCTCATGTCATTCAGATTTGGTCCTTCTGTGGTGTGATCACAGGTTATTATTACAGGATTATTTGCAGGATTATATATACATCACACAGATTAGGCCACATTTTCCAAATCCATCTGTTGCCCTCCAGAGCCAGGCCATATCAGCTCAGAATAACCTCGTATCATTTAAAGGTGCCATCTCATGACTTCCCTGAGGAGGAATGCAGCCTTGCCCTTTAAGTGTCGAAGGTGCACTCTGGGCATGGGCCATGCAGAGGCTCATGGAGCTACTGTGGTTATATACTTCTCCCCACAAGTGAAGTAAAGACTATTCTTGTCGGTGTGGGGCCCGAAGCTCTTAGTACAGTACTTGCACGTGCTTTTTTGCGAGCAGTTCACTTTCTAGCCTTGCCTGGAAGTGATTTATGCGTGCCTTTAGCCCCTCTCCCCAGGACCCCATCCACTTCCATTTCAACCAGGCAACAAAAACAAATATGAAAGAGTTTCTTTTTGATCAAAAATAGTCAAGCCATCAATCAGCAGATGGGAAACTAACTAATTACTGCTTATACATACACATCTCATCTATGGGAGAGGGAGAGGGTCAAATTACCAGGTCACGTTGATGTGATTTGTGTCTAATATCAAGTTTTATATTTCCACAGAAAAGTTATTGATGCCAATCAAAGAGAAGCCTGGGTTTCTAACGATACCTACTGGGAGCTGCGAAAGGACCCTGGGTTTAGCAAAGTAGACAGTCCTGTTCTTTGGTAAACTGGGAATGTAGAGCTAGCCAACATATCACGCTCTGAATGAATA
Source organism: Cryptoprocta ferox (assembly GCA_028646485.1). Taxonomy (NCBI): domain Eukaryota; kingdom Metazoa; phylum Chordata; class Mammalia; order Carnivora; family Eupleridae; genus Cryptoprocta; species Cryptoprocta ferox. The sequence goes on from CM053578.1 coordinate 54,747,600, forward strand.
AATAACTATGCACAATTATGTTTCCTAGAGCTCCGCGTGGTTTCTGGGTCGGCTGAAAACCGACCATTTGCTTTTCTATTCATCTTTATAATGGACTTTCAGAAGTGCATTAGACAAGGCCCCTAACCACTTTTGGATCCTTTCTGTTTTGCTGCAACCATATCCCTTAAGAAACATCCACGCCCTCCTTGAAAAGCAGAAAAAAAAGGGAGCAGAATATAAAATCCAAAGTCTGAAGTGTTTGTAAAGAAAACAAACTAACTGGTGCTTACAGCTGATCCAGAGAGTTAAAAGCAACATGACGTATAAACCACGCGTTTGGTCCTTTGTCTGGAAGCACCATCCCCTCCTCAAAGAAGCTCCTGGGCCGCGGCAGCTGGTCAGCTCAGACTTTGAGTGTGTCTATTTGATGTGGTGTACTTGTGCTGACCTTGTCAAAAAAGATGTGATACTTCTCAGAACCTGTTCCATCTGTACGCCATTGTTCATGCCTTAAGAAATGCAAAGATGTACAATAAATCATTTTTTAAATGTGTGCTCATAGGTTTATGTGAGGGACAGCTCTTTTGAATCATGGCATGATTCACTTTCTGGGATCAGAACAATTATGAGACTAACACATGGATTTTTACAAAGTAAACAACACAGGCTTTACTTTGATCTATTGGCTACTGTATCATATATCCGAAGGGCAAGAAGGAAAAGGTGTGCTCAGTAGATCTCTGTATTCACATTGCTCGTCAAGTTCCTGTCCTGCGACCTGATAATAAACCCTCTTCCAACTAACCTCACAGTGTGCCCTGTTATTTGGCAATATCTGTATTTGATTTGAGCACTTGACCTCAGTGTTAAAACCCTAGAAGGAAATAACAAAAAGCATGTGGAATTTTGTGTGGGCTTAGGAGTTATTGTAAGCATAAACTGTTTCTGAGCGGAGCACAATGTAACCCCCATGTCTGTCTTGTGCCCAACCCATTGACACTAGTGGAAACCTCCCCCCCCCCCCACCCCGGGAACAGAAGCAAGAATACTAGGGGCTTATTTACATTGTTTCAATGAGTTCTATGCAAAATCATATTTTATATTTTCAGCAAGTGATTCTGTATAATACATAATGACATATTAGGCATCTACCTTGCTATTGGCAGAGATAGAAAACAAGCTAAGGAGTTTATCCAAATCAACAAAAGCAGGGGGGGTGGGGGAGGGGCAGAAATATGCTTTGCATACTTCAGGATTTGTTTTTTTCTTCCAGTATTCAGAGGCTTTTGTAAGAAACTTGCATCAGTGTTCCTGAGTTTCTGCACGTAGATGACTATATAAATGCCTGTATGATTAAAAACATCTCTTGAGAGATTTTCCTAGAGAATTATAAAATTACATATATTTTATTCTTAGAGTCTTACCATCGGATTTTAAGTGTTATTTTAAACTCTGACAACAAGGTCATTGACATTTTACATTTTGTTAACGAGGTGTTGATTGTAGTGTTCTTTCTCCTCAGTAAAGCATTCCTAGTAATCTACTCTCAAACCATAACTGCTGCGGAGAGCAGAAGGGAACACTCTGGAGTCTCCACTAGGTGGAGCCTTGTCTTAGTTCTGAAACTCATCCCTCCTTCCAACTGAGTCCCTCTATCATGTGTACCATATGGTTTAAAGTGAAATTTCCTTCTCTGGGGCGCCTGGGTGGCTCAGTCGGCTAGGCGGCCGACTTTGGCTCAGGTCATGATCTTGCAGTCTGTGAGTTCGAGCCCCACATTGGGCTCTGTGCTGACAGCTCAGAGCCTGGAGCCTGCTAAGGATTCTGTGTCTCCCTCAGTCTCTGCCCCTCCCCAAGCTCGCGCTCTCTCTCTCTCTCAAAAATAAATAAAAATTTAAAAAATAGTGAAATTTTCTCCTCAAGAAACTCCCTAATCCATCACCATATCTAAGCATCCCACTGAATGAAGCAGCACCCTGCCTAGGATTCTCAATGCCTCTCATTCCCATTTTAAATCTATAGGTGGCTTGCCTCGAGGTAGTAAAATTCTTCCCTTGTTATTGATTCTTTTGCTATGCATTCATCTTGACATCTTTTTATCAGCATCCTGAGATACATGCCTTTAATTTGAATTAGAACTTAATTAGAATTCGGTTGTCTTCCCCATAGAAGTCTGTTCTCCCACAATTGGTAAAGCTTTAAATACTATTTAAAGTGGTTCTGGTCTGTACTTACTCGCACTTTCCTGAACAGTCTCAAAATATTTAGCCTAAAAGTAAGAGAATTCTGCAAAGCAAACATACTGCAAGGAGAGAAGCAAGAAGGCGAGGTGTTAGGTTACCGAGGATGTATCCGTTCACGCAGCTGCGAGAGGACCCAGGACCCACCAGGGAAGTGACCACTGTAACCTAGCATTCAGGCTGTAATTGAAAAGAATAACTACCAGAGAGGACCTTCACTAGATAATAAGTTCAGGCTACACATCAAATAGGTAAATGATGGTCAGAGCTAACCTGGAAAGCACCACAATGTATAATACCCCGCACTGAGAATCTCTTTGGAGACAGATATCCTTAGACTCCCAAGTCAAGTGATCAGTTAAGTTTTAGATAATATCCCTGTAATGCCTGATTCACAAATCTCCCTATTAAATGTTCATGCTAATGTAATGGCCTCACCTCCCCCCCCCCTTTTTACTTTTTTACTTTTTATTAAAGTAAAAAAAATATGAGTTGTATTCAGTCTGGAATTTTCATCTGCATAATTTGGGGCTTTTGAGACGAGTTTAAACAGCAAAAGGAGAAAATAAATATTAGATCATTCCAGGTGAAACCTGACTTCTTTCTTAGAATTTTATATAAGCCTTTGTGTTTCAAAGGTGCTTTTCTTATTTGTTTTTCCCTAAAACAATCTAAAACAGAGGAGGACTTAATATATCTTTATACCTCCCCTGCGATTTATTCATAAGCTCCTTCATCTTTTTGAGCTAGTCATTAAGGAAAGCAGTAATAAGTGATGATGGTCCTGTGGATGCGGCTAGACTGAACAGATCGATGGCACATGCCAGCTCTCATAGAGGCCGACTAGAAACTAATTATTTTGCTCCCATATGCTGCCACCCAGGGTGCAAATTTACTCTCAGATTTTGCTGTTATTGTTTTTTTTTTTTAATTAAGTCATAATTTTTCATGGGTTACTTAAAAATACTCCATAATTTCCAGGCAGTTGTAAAAATAAAACTCATCTAAGATACCTTTTAATATTACCGATCAATTATATGTGACATAAAAACTACCAAATGTGTTTTCCGAGTAAGAGAAGCCAAGGGGTCATCAATACACAGGATGCCTGGTGGTTGGTTTTCCAAACCTTTTGCTCCTCTTCATTATTCTGGTCCCCGTGCCTTTCAGCAGTCCCGCTAACCAATCATTAGCTCCCGCCCCAAAGAGCACTTGGAGGGCAGGGGTTAAAGAGGAAACTGATCAACGGTTTGCTTAGTTCTGGTTACAGCTGTGGCTGGAGAAGACTTTATAATCCTAATCTAATGTATAATTTTGTTATTACAAAAATTAATTATCCATCTTGTCTAATCTTGTTCCCTATCATCCTAGATAATGAAGTGTTTGTGGGAGCAGAGCTCCTCACACACCAGGGGGTGTAATAAATGTTTGCACTTGGCTCAAGTCATTATATTATGAATGTGGCACAGTAAATAGAGTTTGTGTACAAAATACTAGTTTATTTCTATGGGAGCCATTCTGTTCAGGATATATATAATGTATCTAATTAAACAATTATGAATCTATTTTGTGCTCTAGAAATGTTCTTTTGGGGGAAAGATGGAAAAAATGTAATTGGAGCTAAGATTTAAGTGTTTTTAGTTTTGTTGGGGGTTGTTTGTTTTCAAAAGGCTTCCCAGTCATGTAGAAATACTGCTTATCAAAACAGGATTAAATCCTCTAAGTTTTAACCAAATTTCTTTTGTAAAGTTGATACATTTAAAGTGTACATTGCATGAATCATTCTCTTAAACCTGACTTTGTTTAGCTTTAATACACAACTGTGAGAACATACCTATGTGACTGAATGGTAAGACCTTTCTTGCAGCCTTCGTGATTAGAGAAAATGATAAATTGTTTAAGGGGTTAGCTTTAATTCTTTCCAAATGAGAGCCAAAAAGAGAATTCTTTAAAAATCATTGGGATGAAGTCACATGCCCAACATTTGAAGTAAACAAAGCCCCATGATTAAGGCAACTTACAGATGGCAGTTACCTGTCGGTTACATGCATCCTTTTGTTTCCCAAAACCTCTATCATTTTTCTTCTTCCTTCTGGTCCTGACGTAGTGAGGGACAGGGATACACATGTCTATTCTTTGGCACTGTGTCACTGAGTATGGGAAAAATATTGCAATATGTATGCACTATTGCAGGGTAATATATCAATCCTGAAACCACTGCATTTAGCCTCTGTGGAACACTATTGAATGTTTGTGGATTAAAAATTGCCCCATAATTACATATTACATATAGTTTCCTTGACATTTTCAGATTGGTAGGGAAAAAAACCATAAAACAAGAATTTTTATTTTCTGTAATTTTGTTATTATACTTTCCTTCTAAATATAAACTAGGGCCATTGTGGTGAGAGGAATATTGAGTTTTCAGAAAATAAGGCATAATTCTATTGGAGTCCACCTGTTTCTTCTTACTTTAAGTTAAATAAGGTAAGCAACAAATTAATACTGTTAGAGGAGAATGCTAAAACCATTACTTTTATTTTAGGCACCAACTTCCCCACACCCTCTAATTATCCTCATCTAGTTATTTCTTTTGGAAATGGTGTGGTTGCTGGAAACTTTTTTTCAGTCATTCAAGCTTATTGAGGTATAACTGATATAAACTTTACATATATAAACAAGTAACTTGATACTCTTGATGTATATGTACACTCTTCACACTGTCACCCTGATCATGATAATGAAATCCATCACCACCAAACCTTTCCTCTGCCCGTCAGTAATCCCTCTCCTGCTCCTCCCCATCTGCCACCCCAAGGCAATCGTTGTTCTGTTTTCATTACTTCTTAAAATCTGCATATTTTCTTATATTTATTGCATATGAGACTTTTCTTGAAAGCTGTGCATATGGGGAGATGAGTGCCTCCAAACTACCCCCCCCTCCCATCCTGCTACCCCAGGATCCACCGTCAAACAGTAACACATTACAAGAGGATCTTATTAAGTTCTAGGTCTGGTAGCCCAGTAGAAATTTTAGATTTTAAATAGAAGACAATTAACTATTTTTCATTTCAAAATAGCAATGTAAGTTACTAAATTAATTTCCATCTTCGAAGAGGGGGCCAAAATAATGGTAACACTGAATTTGTTGGCAGTACTGTAGGAAGCATTTTCCTGTTTGTAAGGAACAACCCCCCGACAAGGCCATGGGCATCTGGAATGACTGCTCTTGAAATGATGGCGTCTTGATGATGATGAAGGAAGTAGCCTTTGCTGATCTATTTATTATTTGCCACCTTAGCCCCACTTTTGGGTCACAAACATTTGACAGCTCCAGTGTTCAAGAAGGCTGCCTGTCCATCCTTTCTAATGCATGCACTCCCCATCTGGAAATAAAGTTATTAAACTTTGAAAAAGAAATGAAAATGAAGGCGCTGCTGTCCAGGGATCTTCCTGCCATTGATAGCTGTGCAAGTTGAAAGCTTATTCCTGATTTCCTGCCCCTCAAAGCCTGTTGCTCAAAAGTAGAAAGCTGTTCCAGAGACTGTCAAATACAGCATGCTTAACATTGAGTGCTAATGAAGAGTCAAGAATGAATAAAAGAGAAATGGAATCTGAGAAAGAAAATTATGCTCCGTAAGTGAGGCAAGGGTCATGCTCCTTGAAGGTGTGTGGATGGATCCCAGGAGGCCAAGTTATCGCCTTGGATGTTTATTTACATGCAGATTCCTGAACTTCCCTCTGAAGATTCTGAGTCCAAAGAGCTAGGGTATGGACCAAGAATCTGTATTTTACCACCCACCCTTGGCCCCAGGGAATTCTGAGGCTGATGGGAAAACTCCAGGAGCATGAGCTGGCCCAACCTCCCACTCCCCCTGGTCCTTGTTCCAATCTCAGGATCTTGTTTGTTGTCTCATAGTGACATTCAGGACTCAACAAGAAAGTCTAGGTCAATGAATGAAAACCAACTGGAGCTTAGTGACGTGTGACTCACTTTGCCATGTGTGGCTTCTTGTCACTTTGATGACTTCTGTCCCAAGGTCAGTGCTGATGGAGGTTGGGAGGAGGGAGGACAGGACCCTGAAACCTGAAAGATGAGACTATGTTAAACCGGAAACCACAGAAGTGTGTTCCGTAGGCCTTCTAGCCAGCCCAGATAACCAGAACTTCACTCTTCAAGCCATAGCTCAAGCTCTCCTACCCACTTTCCATTTCCCTCTTAGACATGGTTTATGCCTCTAAGGGAAGTTATAAAATTAGGCTGATGGGATCCTCCTGGCTGGTGGAAGCCCACAAGGAAAATCTGTGGCAAAGCACGCCCCTGATCACCTGATAGATTTTCCTAACGACATACAGCAGCAAATTCTTTATCCATGTCAGCTTCTTCCCTGAAAATAATATATCTTTAAATGTTTCATTTGACAAACCTCTACTTTGAAATTACTCTGCTTATAATTGAACATGTAAAGGCAATAGTCATATTGTTAGTTGGCATATGGTCATTTTGAGATAGAAAAATTTTATCTTATATTAGGGATTGAATTTCAAGCAACTTTCTACAGAAAAGTGGCTTGTAGTTAAATTTCCTAATGAACAAGTAATTACTCACCGAAAAATATTGTCTAATCAGTGCCACCTCAAAGTAAGAATTGTGCCTCTTCAATGAATGTGATATACCAGAATGTTACATTTGTAAGAGAACAGGAGACTCAATAAATTTTAAACTGCATGAAGAGGCTTGAGTTTTGTGTGTAGCATATTCTAATGACCTTCCCACAAAAATGCATAAATATCTATATCTCCAGGAGGAGACTTCAAGTTGGATATAAAGAAAATTGAATACTTATTCTGACTACATTTTCAGCTTTTTTCATGTAGAAACTGTTTTCAAATCAAATTCTGGAACAAAGGATTTCTCCCTGAATTTTGAACTTATTTATATGATGATATAAAAAGCTGGTTTCAGCATTTTGTTTCTAGATTATAGGAGTAAAACTGTATATAGTTCTTAAAGGTTGTAAGGAACTCAAGATCTCACAGATTCATTTTTTCCATTGCTGGGCTTTTGGGAAAGCCGCTAGGGATTAGCTTTTCCTCATCCAATTGTCCTCCCTCAGAAAGAGAGTGTTCATAGGGAATATTTTCTGTCACTGTTGGAAGCCTTTCTAATAAAATAGTGACAGTGTATTTTTTTCAGTCTTCATACACATTGTAGACAGAAGATGTATCATTCTTGACTTCCAAGTCTCTAATTTCTTATCAAGAGGTGGAAGAAGAAATATTGTCAGAGACAGTGTAAAGTGATATACCAAACCTTTGGTCACTAGAATCCCCACATCAGTTTCTTAAAAATATTGCCAGTCTGCCCATTTCAATCCTGCTAGAATATGCTAAGCACATAGGCCCTGGGGGTTCAACAGCCCAGCTCACTGTGGAGCATTCAGGGTGTGGTGCCTCATCCCGACACTGTCCAAACACGGAGAGGTGAGGGTCTTATCACGGCATCACCAGGGGTGGGGTCCTAGGATTATACTGAGAAACATTCATGTGGGTGGCAGGAACGCATGAAGAAATCTTTCTTCCTGATGTCCTTTTCTCTGTACACACCGGAAGCTCTTAGCTTAGAGAGATGGAGGGAGGGAGGAAAAGAGAGGGAGAGAAAGACTGAGAAAATAAGAACTCAAGATGCCAAAGAAAGGCCCCTCCCCTTGCTGTATGTAATAAAGCAACAGGAAAGCAAATTGAAAACAAGAGACACAGTAGATGAGACTTTGACTTGCATGGTTTGTGATTATATAATCATGGTTACCACATCACTTCCCTGGTCCAATTAGGTTATCATGCCAGAGAATTAACCTCTTCTGAGTACACATAGCCCCAGTTACATACACTGTTGCTGGTGTGTAGGTAGTGATTTCTTGGTTTACTTTTAGCTTCCTAGGTACAAAATTTGGATGCAAATTGGGATAAATACAAATGAGCACCTAACTACATGGCTCCAGGGCTGGGAGCTCTCCCAGCATGGCTTTTTAAATCAGTGATGTTCAGGTTTGTAGTATCAGCCCTGAGAGTTCAAATTCATTTTCTAAATTCCTTTCAGTCTTGCCAAACACAGTTAATGATATTTAGTAGAACATTCTAAACTTATTTTGTTCAGTGAAAAAGATGTTTTTCCACAGACAATCTAGCTATACTGATGAAAATGCCTACAGCTAGCATTGTTAGACCCCCTCAGATTATTCATTTAAATGCTTTATTTTTAATTTGTTAGCATCTGGGACAAATCCTGACAACAAATCTATGTGGGTGTTATTATCCATGCTTTAAATTTGACAATGCTGGGAGAGCTTATCTATCTCCAAAGTACCATCTCACATTATACTGTCTTCTCAGTAGATTTTGGGGAACCATAAGAAAGAACTTTTCTTGTTTCTAGCCAGTGGGGGATATTTGGAAAGCTGCTAATTTATGAACAACATTGGTGATTTTAGAGACATCCTAGACTCTACTTCTGTTAAGTTATAATTATGAATTCTCAAAATGTAGGCCTGTAGATGTATGAGTTTCCTATTGGTGCTTCAATGAATTACCATAAACTTAGTGGCTTAAAACAATGGGTATTTATTCCCTTATAGCTCCAGAGGGCCGAAAGTCCAAAATGAGACCTGCAGAGCTAAAATTAAGGTGTTGGGAGAGTGGGTTTCCTTTGGAGGCTCCAGGGGAGAAATCTGTCCCTCGTCTCTTCCAGCTTTTGATGGCCACCTGCATTCCTTAACTTATGGCCACACCTCTCTAATCTCTGCTTCTGTAGTCACACTGCCTTCTCCTCTTGCATAGTCAAATCTCCCTCCTTGCTTTTATTAGAACACTGCGATTACATTTAGGGCCCACCCAGATAATCCAGGATGGTATCCCTATTTTAAGATCCCTAATATAACGTAAAAAATCTCTTTTGACATATGAAGCAACATTCAAAGATTCCAGGAATTAGGACAAGGACATCTTTGGGGGACCATTATTCATCCTGCCACAATGGGTTGATGAAGCAGGAGGAGGTGAGTTGCAAAATGCAAATGCAGAGGAAGTAAACCTATCGTTAAATAACATAGAATTTAATAGTCGGTTGCTAGAGTTGAGACACCTAAAATGATTCTCTCACAAATCTATCATCTTTACCTAAAACAGTGCTTGGCATGTTGTAGGTATGCAAGAAATATTTATTGAATGAATGGATGGATGAATACAGCTCCCCTTGGAGATTGCAGACAGAAGAAAATGAAAGTATCTGAAGAAAATAACTTATAATTTTTTTCATTGCATTAAAACCAAATAAGCAAGTATGTTTTGAAAACTTTTTGTAAAAAGGATTTTCCATTTCCACGAAAGTGACTAAATCTGTTCATTAAATGGGAAGATAAAATAGGTAACAATCTGGGATGGGAGTCATCAGTAGGCATCCATCCCTGGGTAGGCTCATTCAGTGAGACAGAAAACTCTAAAGGTAAAGAAAGTGGGAACATGGAAAACCACATTTTAAATGGGACCATTCCTTTACAATGGCCTGCCTCTAGCCTTTTCTTTGGGTTCTCCAACACACTGTACTGCATCTGGCTACTACTTTAATAAGGGTGGGTGACTAAAGGTGTCATTCTAAATTTAGACTCATGACAGCAAAATGGCTGGACAACTTTAGCTGTTTCAATTGGCACTAATTGGATCTGACTTTGGAATAACCAATTCCCATCCCAATTAAACCCTGGTTTAAAGCAGTATGAAAACCAGACTCCTCTAACATACTTAACTTGAAAGGAGAAAAACATTTGTTTGAATTGGAGAAGTCCAACTGTTTGTAAATTATAAAATACTCTCAGCCCTCCTCTCAAAACAATCTCACTTTCTATTCTCATTGACATATGAACTTGTTGCCTAATGAGCCAATTGAGACAAAAAGGTCACCCCCTATCAATCTCACTCTTGGGGAGCAGAAGGAAAATGTCACAAAAAATCACAAAAGAGCCTGTATGAATTTTAAGTAAAGCCATCATAAGTGAGAATATAAAAATAGTATGGAAACTCCCTGGGAGCAAGTATATGCCTGTACACTCCATTGAAGGCATTCTTACACAAACGAGAATTGACAGGGAATATGTTTTCTGTGCTGAGGCCACAGCCAGGAGTGGTTCGTGTCAAGCAAGTGGCATCTGTTGTCTATCACCAGGAGCAGAAATCTGAACAATTCTGTCAGTACAAGTGGGTTTTGTTTTGATACCTTGTTAGTGAAACAAAAATATTGATGTTTCAACATAGCAGGTTTTTTCCTCTTATGTTCTTCCCTTGGCAAAAATCTAAACAAGACAGGAGCCTTAGAAAACCAGTGTTTTGTTTTGTTTTGTTCTGTCTTAGAGAGAAAGAGCATGAGCAGAGGAGACGGGCAGAGGGAGAGGGAGAGAGAGAGAGAGAGAGAGAGAGAGAGAGAGAGAGAGAACCCCAAGCAGGCTCCATGCTCAGGGAGGAGCCTGATGGGGGCTCGGCACTGAGTCTTGGTGAGGAGTCAAAATGTGAAATATGATTTTCTGTTTCTCTGGAAATTTGATAAAAAAATATATAACTTGCACGAAATGTTTATCAACATTTATCATCCACCATTGGCGATTTCATTCACCGTGAAATCAATGACCACATTGTGGAAATAAATGAAGACCATCCAAATGAGAACAGAAGCTATTTATCCAGAGCTCGCTTCAGCAAGGGAGCCACCATCACTTGTGTTTGGCAGGAACTGACTCAAAGGCAGACAGGGGAGTAGAAAAGTGCTATATTGAAAGAAATCTCAGATATGCTTAGATTTAAAGCTGTTGGCATGGGGAAGATGGAGCCAGGCTCACTAGAAGCAGTAGAGCTTGTTTCTCTTGGGAAGCATATTTGGCTTTCTCTGTTGAGTCCTGAGTTGGAAACCGAGACAAAAATACAGAAGCTGGAGCCATTTGACTAGGTCCTGACAGTTCTGGGCCAATTGGACCAATGGCTGCAGAGGTTCTGGGTGAGAACTCTATTGTCCTATGTGATCTGGCCATTGTCTGTTTGTACATTCTGTCTCTTAATATGAAAACAAGAGTATTAAAAAAACAAGCAAAACAAAACCCCAGAAGGTTTAAGTCTGCTGAAGAGGCATCAGCATAGACTTGAAAAGTTAGTTGTTAATTTAAGAACATTGTGCCTGAAGGGCCACCTGGATGGCTCAGTCAGTTAAGTGTCTGACTCTTGGTTTCAATTCAGATTGTGATTCAGGTCACAATGTTACAGTTTGTGGGTTTGAGCCCTGCATCAGGCTCTGCGCTTCTACTGGGGCCTGTTGGGATTCTCTCTCTTCCTCTCTTGCTGTCCCTTCCCTGCTCATGCGTGCTCTCTCTCCCCCAAAAATAAATAAAGAAACTTAAAAAATTTATTTTATGGTCTAGCAAAGAGAAGCAATTGAAGATGTCAATAATCTGCAACTTAAAAGAATACTGTACACAATTTTAAGGGAAAAAAAGAAAAATTATGAGACCATACTAAAAACTACACACTTCAGAAAATGCCAGTGACACAGTTTTAGAAAGAGAGATGTTTAAGAAACTGATTAATGTCCACAAATATATGCCCAAAAATTATTATTCTGATGGGTTTTTTAATGTGCAGATAACCAATATGAAGACATTGCAAATTTTTTTATTTTAAAGTACTTTGATACATATTTTATTATAGAAAGAATGTTTAAAATTTTTCTAGATTTTTATTTTTAAAAAGAATTTCATCTTTGAATGAAAATTTAAAAAAATTCTATAAGTTTTAATGTCATAGAAAATACTCTTTATAAGAAAAAAAGCTGCATATAACTAGGCACATAGAATTTAATGACCAATATGATGATAAAAATTAAAAAGAGACATCTGGAAGTAAATGCATAAAAATATCAACCATGATTTTCTTGGGTTGATAAGATTACTTTTTAAAAATTGTTTTCAAATAGAACCATTTTATAGGTTCACCAATAAAATAAAATGAATTTGTTGGTCAATAAATAAAATTTCAAAAAAACATGTAATTGTAATTATTTTTAGCACCCTCTTCTCAAATACGTGTTGGTTTGGACAATAAATTATTTAGTTACCCTATATATCTGTATTGCCTACTCTTTCCAAAATTAGGTTCCTTGAAACCCCTTCTTCCTGATGGCCTTTGGTTTCTGAGGATTTAGGCTTAAAAAGAGGACTTTTAAAAAATTAAGGAAGAAACTGACAACTCAACAACAAAAAAAAACAAACAACCTGATTAAAAAATGGGCAAAGGACTTGAAGAGACATTTTTCCAAAGGAAGTATACAAATGGCCAACAAGTACATGAAAAGATGCTCAACATCACTAATTAGGGAAATGCCAATGAAAACCACAACAAGATGCCGTATCATACCTATTAAGATGGCTACTCTAGAACAAATAAAAATAAAAACAGAAAATAACAAGTGTTGGCAAAGATGTGGAGAAATTGGAAATTTTGCACACTGTTGGGAGAAACATAAATGGTGCAGCTGATACAGAAAATAGTATGACCATTCCTTAAAAAAATTAAAAATAGAATCACCATATGATCGAGTAATTCCACTTCTGAGTATATACCTGTAAAAGTTTGCTGGGGCTGCCATAACAAAATACCACAGACTGAGTGTCTTAAACAACAGAAATTTATTTGCTTAC
>CM053578.1:54761054-54786983 GCA_028646485.1 Cryptoprocta ferox
TTTGAGGTTGTCTTCTTTCTGGCGTCTGTTTCTTCTTTCCCCCACTTGCAAATCCAAGTTTTATCCCTTCAGTCCTTCTCAGTTCAATCCATACGGGCGTGCACGGATTACAGAGCTCCCTGCTCTTCCGCCATCTTGTCCTCCTCCCTCCTTAAAAATTTTTTTAATGTTTATTCATTTTTGAGAGAGACAGACAGAGTGTGAGCAGGGGAGAGCAAAGAGCAAGGGAGACACAGAATCTGAAGCAGGCTCCAGGCTCCGACCTGTCAGCATAGAGCTGGACGTGGGGCTTGAACGCACAAACCATGAAATCATGACCTGAGCCAAAGTCGGACGCCTAATGGACTGAGCCTCCCAGGCGCCCCCCCACCTCATGTTTTCAGTAAAATGTACATAAAGCTGTCCATTGCTCTTTAGGTACTGCTTGTTATGTGGCACAAATTTTCACACGTTACTTTCATGTTATCTATCCTAAATATTTTGGGATTATTCTACTTTTGTCTTTAAAATATTATATTTTTAAATTTCCAGACTTGTGAGATTTAGCTCTCAACCTGCTGTTGGTTTCTAATTCTACTTCATTATGGTCTGAAATAATAATTTGCATGATGCTGATTCTTTAGAATTTATAGAGGTGGGTTTGTGTGTGTGTGTGTGTGTGTGTGCGTGTGTGTGTTAATCTAGCTCATAGAAAATTTTTGTGAATGTCCTACATGTAATAAAAAGCGTTATCCTTTGTGGGCTGCAAAGGTCTATATATTTCTATTAGTTTGAGTTCATTAGTTGTGATCATTATTAATATTATCAGTCCCTTCTTCTATTTGAGTTTCTGAGAAGGGGTGCTATACTACAAATAAAATTAAGTTATCTATTACTCTCCACTGTCTTGTCAGCTGTTGCTTTCTTTATGTTTATACATGTATTTCATGATCATTTTATCTTCCTGATCAGTTATTCTTTTTACTTGTATAGTTTGCTTCTCTTTAACCTTTCTGATGCGTTTCACCTTGAATGAAATTGTCAATTTCTAAAACTACTTCTCTCAATTTCTTACTGTTCATAAAATCTAGGATACCCTTCTTAAATCACTAAATTCTATCTTTTTGTAGTCTAATATTTTAAATGTATCTTTGTAGATACATATTTCTTCTTGATTTCTTAATTAGATAACCTGTCTTAGTTTGTGAGTTTTATCCACTTAATTTTTTAAATAGCTATTAAAGTTGATTTCTAGCTTCTTATTTTTATTTTTTTTTTACCTATTATACAATTTTAAAAAATTTCCTCCTCAGTTCAGTCTTCTGTATTTCTCTCCTTTACTTTTACACAGAACGTTTCATTTCTGACCCTTCTGGGCATCAAATGTGTAGGATTTTTCTCCACACCAAGCAAGTCTGCAACACCAGCTGGGTGTCATACAACTTAATTCTGACACCGTCTACATGGAGATAGCATCAGATCGCACAGATTAAGGGCTTAGTCTCATTAGACTGCCCTCTCACTTTAGATGCCAAGCATAATTAGACGGTCCTCCAGTTATCCACAACTTCCATCCAACTTGGCTACACACCAGAGGTTCCCATGGTCTCCTCCCCCTTGGATTCAGTTATTTGCTAAAGTAACTCACAGAACTCAGGTAACATGTTTACCAGTTTATTAAAGAATATGATAAAGGTTACAGATGAATAGCCAGATGAAGAGATCGCATAGGGCCAGTTCTGGGAGGGTCCCATGCACAGGAGATTCTATCCCAATGGAGATGGGCTGCATCACCTTTCTCGGACACAGATGTGTTCAGCAACCTAAAAGTTCTCCAAACCCTATATGCTTGGGATGTTTATGGAGGCTTCATCACATAGATATGATCAGTTATTAACTTCATTTCCAGCCCCCTCCCCTTTCTAGAAAATTTTGGTTCTAATCACAGCTTGGTCTTTCTGGTGACCAGCCCTCATCCAGTAAACCACCTAGAGTCACCTCATTAAAACAAACATCCCTATCATCCAGGAAATTACAAGGGTTTCAAGAGCCCTGTGTCAGGAAGTAGGGTCAAAGACCAAACATTAGAACAAGAGATGCTCCTAGTGTTCTCATTACTTAGGAAATGGCAAGGTTTTTTAGAGCTCTGTATACAGGACCTGGGAAGAGACCAATATAGATATTCTTTATTATCTCATGCCTCCTTTCCTGCTGCCTTCCATTGGATACAGGCAAATTCATCTTGCTGGAATGAAGTTCTGCATTCCATGTCTAATCTTCTGGTGGTTTCCCCTAATTATTCAGACCCATTCTTTCCCCCATCAACTTCTCAAATTTATATATCTCCTTTTCTTTCTCTTTCCCCTCTCATCAGGCATGCCAAGCACATCAAGATAAGTAGAGTAAAGCCTTGGTTTGCAAGCATAATTCATTCCAGAAACCGGCTTATAAGCCAAAGCACTCATATATCAAAGTGAATTTCAAGAACCAGTTGAGATCATGTGACATTCAGCATCACGTACTACTCGTATTGCAAGACATCGCTTGCTTACCAAGTTAAAATTTATTAGAAATGTGGGGCACCTGGGTGGCTCAGTTGGTTAAGTGTCCAACTCGGCTCAGGTCATGATCTCACAGTTTGTGGGTTCGAGTCCTGCGTCAGGCTCTGTGCTGACAGCTAGCTCAGAGCCTGGAGCCTGTCTTCGGATTCTGTATCTCCCTCTCTCTCTGACCCTCCCCTGCTCATGCTGTCTCTCTCTCTCTCTCTCTCTCTAAAATAAATTTAAAAACATTAAAAAATTTTTTTTAATTAAAAAAATTTATTAGAAATGTTTGCTTGTCTTGGGGCACCTTGGTGGCTCGGTTGAGCGTCCAACTTCAGCTCAGGTTATGATCTCATGTTTTGTGGGTTCAAGCCCTATGTCGGGCTGGCTGCTGTCAGCACAGAGCCTGCTTCAGATCCTCTGTCTCCCTCTCTCTCTACCCCTCCCCCATTTCCTCTCTCTCTCTCTCAAAAATAAATAAACATTAAAAAAAAAGTTTGCTCACCTTGCTGGACACTTGCAGAACAAGTTACTGCAATTCAAGGTTTAACTATATTTTAGTTCCCAAGCACCTTACTGCTCCCATCCTGCACCTCCAGGCCCTTGGATTCTAAATACACCCTCCCAATTTCCCAAGGCCAAGCCTCAGGATTCCGGCTCAACCCCATAGCACTAGCTCAGATCTGCCTCCCAGTCTCGACAGGCCCACCATGGAGCCTGCCAGTACTCAGGGGCAGCCTCCCTAGGGCTGGTGTTGTGGGGACAGTGTGGACTTTCAGACCTCTGCCAGTCCTGATTCTGCACGCCAGCGGCATTCCTCAAGGTGGTGTCACATGGTGGTGGGAGGGCCCACTGTTTCTGGACTCCCCTTAGTGCATGTCTCACCCAACCCCCTTCTTCCTAAAGCAGCTCTTGGTAGGGATGATCTGGACTCCACTGCACAGACCCTCCTTGTCTGCCCCATGCAGCCCTGGGCTGGACTGTGGGGAGCTTTGTGTGAGACCTGTCAGGACATCATTCCCTGCTTTCAAGTCAAGGCCCTCGTGATTATTTACATCTTTTGTTGAAAAAGGGAGAAGAACGTTGCATGCAGAAGAGGCAGAATTGTGCAGTGGTAGCTGAAGAGTGGGCAGGAGCTTGAATTTCAGTTTTCTTATGAGGAATTTTCCAGAAAGAATATCTTCACTGAAATAAAGGCAGTAAATAGCAATATTGTCCTGACAATAGCAGATCACGATAAAGAAATATCAGTAGGGGCTTTCCTTCAGATTTTATGACACTGTCCAAAGAGCCAATACCAATCCTTCAATGGGATTATTTTTTTTTCTTTTATAGTTTATTGTCAAGTTGGTTTCCATATAATACCCAGTGCTCATCCCCACAAGTGCCCTCCTCCATGTCCATCACCCCCCCCTTCCCGTCACCCACTCCCCCATCAGCCCTCAGTTTGTTTTCAGTATTCAAGAGTCTCTCATGGTTTGCCTCCCTCCCGCTCCCCAACTATTATCCCCCTCCCCCTCCCCCATGGTCCTCTGTTAAGTTTCTCCTGTTCCACTCATGAGTGAAAACACATGGTATCTGTCCTTCTCTGCCTGACTTATTTCACTTAGCATGACACCCTCTAGATCCATCCATGTTGCTATGAATGGCCAGATTTCATTCTTTCTCATGGCCATGTAGTATTCCATTGCATATATAAAACACATCTTCTTGATCCATTCATCAGTTGATGGACATTTAGGCTCTTTCCATGATTTGGCTATTGTTGAAAGTGCTGCTATGAACATTGGGGTACATGTGCCCCTATGCATCAGCAGGGAAGTTACTTTAAAAAGGTACCTGTATGGTTGTTGATTTATATAGTTAGTTATATTACCTTGCCTCACCTAACTTGGCTGGTGTTGACAGTCTCTGGCAGGGCTTACCTCAGCTTGCCTTAGAGTGAAGGACTCATAATAACTATCCTTAAAAAGATGAAGGTCTGACACAAGGAAAGAGGAGATTTGTTCTCTGATTCATAGAACACAGGAATGATCAGTGACTCGAAATACAGGTATTTTTACTTTACTATAAGAAAGGATTTACCATTTTAAAAGCCCTTTCATTCAATGATGCCGGAGGAAAGACTGATTCTCTTTCTATTCTGTCTATAGGCAGTATTACCAAACTGTGGTCATTCAATGGGATATTTCTGTGAGGGTTCAAATGGAGTCTGGGGGATTCGATGAGATGTAGTAAAGCAGAACCCAAACATCAGATGGGGATTGCACCTGATAACCTTTAAGTTAACAATTAAGAGTGCTGGCTCAGAAGTAAAACATATTTGGTCCAAATACCAGCCCTGATAGACTTTCTATCTATCATGCACAGTTTTAAATAATCTTCATGCCATGAAAGTTAGATACTACATATGTTGTTATTCTCATTCTAATTGGAATGTTTAGTCACTTATATTTAATGTAAGAATTGAGATGGTTGGATTTAGTTCTATACTTTTATTCTGTGTTTCTTGTTTGGTCCATCTGTTTTTTGTCCTCTGTTCCTCTTTGCCTTATTTTGGGTTCAACATTTAGCCAGATACTAAGCTGCATGTGTGCAAGGTGAGACTCTGCTAGGTCCAGCAGACAACAGCTGTTGGGGAGCAGTAAGCTGAATAGAGATTCCAGAGGTCCTCCGGGGCTGGGAGACATAGGCATTTGAACCAGCCGGAATGGGGAGACCTCACAAAGCACCAGGCATTTAGTTGGCATCTTGGAAGGACTGTACTTTAGGAGTAGGATTACTTTAGGCTTCAAAAAGGGCTTAGACTCATGTTAACAAACTAACAGCCTCAAAAGAATCAAGGTGATCCATTAATAAATTAACTGCCTTCCAGAAAAAAAAAAAAGCATGACTCTCAAAAGGAAGAGCACAAAATCCAGATTCAATGTAGAATTATCCATGTCCTGTGAGAAATGCAAAATCTTGGCATGAACAGTTTCATCTAACCTTCCATCCCCCTTTACTGAGAGACTTGAGCCAACTTCATTATGACTTCTAGCCATGTCCCTGGGACAACCCAGCAGGCCTCGAGTCCCTGTCTGGGAAAACACTAAGGCTGCCAAAAGAATTTACTGTTTGTTCCACCTGACATCTGGGATAGGCCTCTGCCCTCCCTTTTCTGAGAGCATCTACTTTTAGAAAATGTAAAATGATACTTTCTCTGTGCCTTTGAGATGGAGAGGAATCTTCTAAACCCCACAGATGTCTTTTTCAAGGACCTGAGAGCCATTCCTTTGAAATGTAATCATCAAAAAGGATATGGCCCCTGCCTCTCAGGCTCTGTGACGGGATAGGGGCTGATGTTGGCAGATACATGGCTTAATTACACCCTTTGACCTCCTTCTGTGCTTTGCCATTAGCACACTACAGCCTTTAAAGGGCCTTCTGCCTTTTGTTCCAGAGGAGCAGAGCTCAGATTACACTGGGTCTCCCTGCTACTGCAGTAGTACTGAATAAAATCTGTCTTACAGCCTCTAACTAGTGTTTGAGACAATAGTTTAACAACTAGCTTTGTTTCTCTTTGACAGCAGCATACCATAGATAAAACCTTATGAAAGAGGCACACACGCGCGCACACACACACACACACACACAAAAGCAGGAAATTGTAACACATTCTGAATATGTGTCACATGTTCAAGACAATGTTGATTACGGATGACTGTACTGCCTAGTACTGGAGGACCTCTGCAATCACTGTTCTCTGCTGGGCCTCGCAAAATCTTACCCTGCACACCTATGCCTGTGCAGGATTCAGAAGTTTCTTTCTACAGCTCCCTTCTCTCTGGGACCTGGCCCTACACTCTCACCAGTGCAGTACCTCTTACATCTCACAGATTCTGCTTCTCCACACTGCAGTCTGGAATGTGCCCTGGAGCAGAGTTACCAGAGCACCTGGGGCTTACTTCCTGTGTTTCCCCTCTCTCAACAGTCCTGCTGTGATCTGATGTCTGAAAACAGCCGTGGGTCTGCTGGGCAGTTTTGCAGTTGTTTACAGTGGGAAGGCTCGCCCAGAATCCCAAGCAGAAGTCAATTACTCTGATATTAGAGATGAGAAAATGGAAGAATGGGAAGGTTAAGCAATGCATCCAAAATCACACAGCCGTTTAAGTACTGGAGCTGCAATTCAGACCCGGGCAGTCTGACTTCAGAGATGCTCGCTTAATTACGGAATGAAAAGTGGCCTATAGATACATGCAAGCTGTTTGGTTCAGTGTCAGGAAGCATAGTATGTCCTTAATAAAGTCTAGCTGTATTATTCTTAAAGACCCTAAAGTTCAATATGAATTGGTATCAAGCCTAGTGCTTCAAAACAGAAGATGGTCAATAGGACATGAGCACCACCACATGAGTTGGTATTCTTGATTAACACTAATCTTTACTACTGTCTTACCATTAGCAAATGAAAAGAGGGTATTTGCTTAAGTCCTTTATTGTTTTAGTCCTGTTTATTTGCATGCACAAAACATTAAATCCTTAGTCAGTTTTCTTTTGCCATTAAATTCTACCTTTATTCATTAGAAATACAAAGCAAAACAAATAAAACAATCCAAGCAATCAGGCGTGGATGGAGACTCCTATCAATTTCTGAATTTCAAATCACTAACTACTGTGCAGTAACACCCCCATCTGGCCATAAGGCAGATTGCAGCAGAATGAGGGCACAAGTTAACAAATGCAAATATTTGGAATAAAACCTTGCTCTTAATCTACCATCTAATTCTTAATTCTTTTTTTTAAGTTTATTTATTTACTTATAAGGGAAGGGACAGAGCGAGAGAGCGAGAGAGCGAGAGAATCTCAAGCAGGCTCCGTGCTGTCAGTGCAAGGACCAATGCAGGGCTCAAACTCATGAATCATGAGATCATGACCTCAGCTGAAATCAAGAGTTGGATGCTCAACCGACTGAGCCACCCAGGCACCTCTAATTCTTAATTCTTAATCTACCACCTAAATGAGTCCTAATTTTTCATCTTCTATAAAAATGTATAATGAGACCTCTTTAAGCCCATGCCTTTCCTTGGGTTTAGCCCATATACTTGAAAACAGTTTGCCTCTGTCTTCTGCAACCCCCCTTTTCTTTCCTGAGATATATGGTCATTTCTTCCAAATTTCAATTCTAATAGTACAAAATGCAATAGACACATTGCAGTTGTGCCCTCACTCTGATTAACATAGGAAGGAGAACTAGCTTATTCAGGTTATCTTTCCACTCTATTCTTGCCCCAGACCAAAAAGCCAGAGAAGTAAACATGCATATATTCCATACTATTGACCTGATATTCAAATTAACTAAGTAGCAGCTGCCAGATCATTGCATGTTCTTTGTAAACGACCCTTTTGATAAATCCTAACCTTAAAAAAATTACAAAGGGAAATGAAGAAATCAGGAAATGGTAAATTAAATATATTAAATCAAGGCTTGCTTTACTGTTATCTTCCAACAAACCCAAATCTTCCCTTTCTTTTTTCCTTTACTCTTTTTTAAAATCGAGGTATCATCGACATTTAGTATATTTGTTTCAGATGTATAACATAAATAATTTGGTGTTTGTATGTATTGTAAAATGATCACAAGTCTAATTAATAAGATCCATCATCCATATGGTTATAATTTTTTTCTTGTGATGAAAACTTTAAGATCTCCTCTCTTAGCAATTTTCAAATATAGAATTCAGTATTCTTAACTACAGTTACCATGTTGTATGTTACATTCCCCTGACTTATTTTATAATTGGAAGTTTGTAACTTTTGATCCCCTTCATGCATTTCACCCACACCCACCCACCCCCACCTCTGGCAACCACCAATCTGTTCTACATATCCATGAATTTGACCAAACTTCCTTTTTTAGATATGAGCTTTACCTGTGGGCAGAGAGCCATCATGATCTCCTATCTGTGAATAATCCTGAATGTGCTGTCAAGCTAGTAAAATGTTCCAAGTGGACCACATCTTCAATAATTTCCACAAGTTTGCAATTTTTCAGGTAATGCTATACTTTAATGTGTCCAAATAAAGTCATTGTTCTCTCAATCTAGTAAAAGCTGCCTCTTTGTTCTAATACTCAGAAGCTTTTAGGCTGTGAATGTATACTTTTTACAACTCCTATTACAGTATGGGTGCTTTCTTGATTTTTAACTGTTCTTTGGCCCTTGAAATACACTATTATTCCAGATGTAGGCTTACTCATGGTGGGCTTTGTCCTCAAGTGAGGGTAATTTTATTTCATTTCTTACATATCTCTTAGATGTCAGGAGGAATTTTTTCCAAATGCATATATGCCTTGCCACGGAAGCACGTACGCAGACCACCCACAGAGGCCCACAAAAGAAAAAACTGCCTACAAATTCATAACCAATCCTTTCTCGAAATTTTAATAAAAGGCAAAAGATATATCTAAAGACAAATTAGAGTATTCCAGAGTTGTAATTTTGTATGATTTATAAACTACATGAATCTGATTTTTTTCTATTAATATCTTTTCTCACTAAGCTATCCTCTATATCTTTGGTTGGGCTCCTGATGGAGCAGACTCTGAGAAGGAGATAGGGGAGCTGGAGCAGGAGGCTTACTTAGCAAATGTTTTCGGGCTCATCATCTGTGGAAAGAATGGGAGGAAATGGGGCTTGAGTAGAGGAGGAGTTGGTTTGTGATATAATCTCAACCAAGTGCTCAGCTGACCTCATGAGAAACTCCGAAGCTGAATGGCCCTTCAAGATTTGTCCCAAATTAGAGTAAGAGGGTCAGATCTTTGTTTGGCTGTCATTGGATCCGGCCTGGCAAAAGAAGGGGATGTGACTGACTTTGAATGAAATGACTCTTCAATTTCTGAATTACTTCCAAGGTCTGATAGCCAGGGCTGGCATCATGGATATGTGACTTGTGTAGTTACACAGAGCTCCATGCTTAGAAAGGCCTCACTCTTAGTTTAATATTCTGCTGTCTTTGTCTTAAAATTCTTAATTTTTTTTTATCAGGGAGCCCCAGATTTTCATTTCGCACTGGGCCCCACAAACTGTCATTGGTCCTTTGCAGGGTTCTTCCTCTTGGGGACCCAGACTCTTTTAGTCAATGGGTCTGAGTCCAACAACTGGCTTGGGTCTGGAAACTGGGCAAGGGGTTTTGAGGTGATTGCCATCAGCCTACTGATCATCCATCTTGATTTATTTTGACTGTACAGATTGAGCAGTACCCTTGCTGACCATCTGTGTTACCATGTTCTATTGACCATCTCCATATCTTTCAGGCTGGCATGCCGGACTGGCCACTTATTATAATTGCAGCCATCAGGTTTCTGACAGTTAGGCACTGACAGCTATGTACCCTCCTTTAATTGGGGTCCTATCATGTCCCTTGCTATCCGTGAGCCCAAGTGAGTCTTTATTACATAATGAATGTGGGTCAACACTGTATCCCAGAAGCCTGTTATAGTGCTGGGCATATTGGTGTTCATAATTTACTAAATTCGTATTATCATATTAGGCTATTTCTATCTTCATCATTCCTTTAGTCATCACTTGATGCCTATCGTGTGTTAGAACTGATGCCACATTAGAACTGAGGCTATGTTCTGTTCTGTTCTTTGTCTGTTCAAAGCCTATTTGGGAAATTCACCTAATGTGGTTAACAAGTAAAACTGATTAGATTGGTTAAGAGCCTTAAGAAAAGGGTGAACAAAACGCTATTAAAAATCACTTGATGGTGCAGCTAACTCCCTAGAAAGTCCCGACAGAGGTGACATTTGAATAGTATCTTTAAAAACGTGTGTTTCCTCCAGAGCCAGAAAGAAGCAGGGGAAACACAGTCAGCAGGAGGAGTAGGATTTCTGGGCACTTTATACTCAGACCTCATCATTTCATCAGTACTATTTAGAATCAAATTATAATTCTTCCAGTCCTCTCCCCCCACCTCAAACCAGGATCTCTTCTTTTTCCAGTGCCTTATGAAATCTTTCCTCAACTTATCTTCTTCAGTCAGCATTTTGCTGTTCAGAAGTCTGTCATCTCTAAAGTTCATTGTGCCCTTTCTATATTCCACAGCATTCATAAAAACCTAAGAGTAGTCTAAACTTAATGACCCACAAGTTCCTGTTTATGCCTAAACTTTGTTTCCAGGCTGTGTATTCCTTAACTTCATCAAAAACAGATCCTTAGAATTCCACGATCTAATGACATGTATAGCTGATAATACGAAACTAAGTGTTCTTTAGAGTTTTAAACAAGTTACATGCAATGGTTTTCCTTTATTGTTTTATTCTTCTCAAAGGATTACGCTTGGGTCTGATTTTTTCCCAGACAGAAAAATAATTGTTACATACTCCCTACTAGATTATCACTTGTTAAAACCTACCTTTATCATTCAGTGCTCTCTTGCTCTCTGAAGCTTTCCCTGAGCTCTGAAAACAGGCCCGAGACTTCCATCTAATCTACAGTAGTAGCACTATATCCACTGGCGCTGGCAGATGGACAGCTTGAGGTATTAGATGATGATATATGGAAACATAACAGGCAAAATTAAAATTTGCTCATGAGGCTTTATCTCTTAACCTTTCAATCATTCATTGCTTTTTTCGAAACATTTTTGTAACTGAATTGAGTCATAATTCAATTGGAAGGGTTTTTTTTTTTTATCTTACTAATGCCTTTTCAACTGCTAACTCCTCTATGAACAGTTATGTCGAAGAAAAAGACAAAGTTGCATTTGTTTACAGAAAATATGGAAGTGATTCATCACGTATACATTTGTAAAGTTTTGCTCAGGCTATAGGTTTTTTCTCAACTTTGACCTTCAGAAGTACGGAGATAGGTAAAAAACAATATCCACATTACGTCACTCACGAGAGCGGCTAAAAAAGAAGGTGCCACAGTCAGGTAAGTATCACTTTAATAAAACAAACAGAACCCGTTATAACAACAGCTCTTTATTACGTGGATTCAAATGCACACCAGACCAATCATGTTCCCTGAAATTGAACAATCACATTCAACAGACACCTGACAGTGTGTTTCTCAACACTGTAGTTGTAAGGGGCTTCCTTCGAATTCCCTTTACAAAGCCTTGTGCAAAGAAGAGGTGAAGCACCAGTAAGAAAGACTGTTGCTAACAGTAGTTTTAGTCTTTGTCATCTTCAGTGTCGTCAACAACATGCAGTTTCTTCCTTCTATGTACATGGCATTGTAAAATGGGCGCTACACTCTGCCTATGGTACAAAGTTTATAAATACAATATACCAATACAAAGTTGAAGCCATTAAAAAGAGCTTACTGACTACCAGGAGATCATTAAATCTGGGGTGTTGATGGAATCTATGAAGAGATTTAGAAACGACACACAAACTCAAACATAGTAAACCTTTTACTTGGGAAGGGGCGAAAGGGGGACTTCTTATGTGCTATGGGTGGTGGGGGGTGGGGGGGGTGGGGGCTTCTAAGTTGCTTCAGGCTTACTTTCTTTCTGCTATTATCTTTAAGTACTGTAAAGCATTGTGAGCCGCGTCACTCTGGGCGTTGCCACAGGAGATCCCGGAGCCATGACAGACTGTGATGGGACTGGTGGATAGTTCAGCGAGGCACTGATACTGTCCATTGGCACTCAGCTCTTCTGTAATGACATATCAAATGGGACAGTTAAAGTCAAGTGGATAGAAAGTAGATTCTTTGTGAAAACAAGTTTTTACTATTGTCTTTGTCTACAGACCTCTGGTATATGACTCTGCTTCCTCCTCATCTTTATCATCCTTATAGAAACAGACACCAAAACACCATCGCTCAACTCTAGTAGCTCTCAAACACAGCTGTGCTTACCTGAGGGTGCTCAAAAGAAATGCAGGTGCCTCAGCCTCACTCCAGCTTGCTCAATCAGACACACAGGGCTGGGGGTTGGAGTAGCTAGATTCTTGCATTTCCTCTTAAGAGCTCCCAAGGCAATTCTACTGTGGCTAGTTGAACAGTGTTTGCAAATTGGACCACAGTGACTTTAGAGAGGAAAAAACCATTTGCTAGAGAACTAGAGAGATTGTGTTCTTCCTGATCAAGTCTAGAGTTACTTTCAGTAGACCTCTGAACCAGGAAATACAGGGTTCAGAGCAAGACTTCTCTTTTGCTTCATGTTCTTTCATTATATACCTGTGCATAGTCTAGTTCCATATTGCATATGGGTTAGGGTGTTTTAAAAATACCTAAATCCAGGAAACAAATGTTCTCATCAACGGATGAATCACTGTCACTAAAGATGGTTAGATGACACAAGGGAAAGAGGTAGAAACAGGTGAGTTACAATTTGTTAAAAGCGGTCATAATTAAATGCTATTTCAGCTAGAGTTGATATAACCTGAGACATCCAGATACAGTGGAGTTATTTCATGTGCGAAGAGGCTTTCTAGTGCTGGCGTTGAGGCTCTTTTGTTTCTTTTAAATTGAGGTAAAATTCACATAACATGATGTTAACCATTTTAAAGTAAACTCTTCAGTAGCATTTAGTACATTCACGATGTTGTGCAACCACCACCTCTCACTAGTCATACAACATTCTCAACATTTTGCTTTCCCAAGAAGAAACACCAGACACATCAAGCAGGTGCTCCCTATTTCCCCTCCCCAGAAGCTCCTGGCAACCATCTGTGGATTAACCTACTCTGGATATTTGATATAAATGGTATCCTACAACATGACCCTCTTGTGTCTAGCTTCTTTGACTTAGTATGTTTTTGAGGTTCATCCATGTTATAGCATGTAGCAGAACTTCATTTCTTTTCATGGCTGAATAATATTTAATTGCACGTATATCCCACAACTGATTTATCCATTCATCTGCTTGGCTGTTTCCACCTTTTGGCTACTGTGAACAGTACTACTATGAACATGTGTATACACGTATTTGTTTGAATACCAGTTTACAATTATTTTGGGTATATACCTAGCAGAATTGCTAGGTCATATGGTAACTCATTTGAAGAGCAGCAAAACTCCTGTCTTCCACAGCAGCTCAATCATTTTCCATTCCCACCAGCAGTGAGGAGGGCTACAATTTCTCTACACCTTTGCCAACATTTGTTATCTTCTATTTTCTTCATCATAGTCATCCCAGTGGGTCTGAATTGGTACCTCACTGTGCCTTTGATTTGCATTTCCCTGATGACTAATAATAGAGCTTTTTGTATGCCTTTTGGTCATTTGCATATCTTTTTTGGAAAATATCAAAAAAAAATTTTGAAGGTAACTGCATAGAAGTTAGGCCAAATTAGGGGTGCCTGGGGGGGTCTCAGTATATTAAGACATTGCACTTGACCCATCATTCAGTCAGGGAGTAGCAGACAATCAGAAGTCCTTTAAGCACCTAAACACCACAGCTAGCAGCTCCTTCAAGCTAGGTCCCCACAGCCCACTGGGGATGGAATAAGGGATATCAAATTCTTCACATATTACACATGTTAAATCAAGACACTGAATGCACACGTACACATGCCACAAACACAGGCCAGCTTTATAAAGCTAATTAAAATCCAAACTGACTATCCAATCTGTCCACATTTGTCTATCTAAATGATTAAGAGCTTGAGGAAATCTAGATGATAGCTGGGATGGAGCTATCAAGTACTTGTCTCCGCTGATCTCCTTGAATGGCATACGGTGACAAAGTGGAGAGAAGGGCTCTGGCCCCCACAACCTTGATACTTGTTCTAGAAATGTGGGTGCCTTTTTATTTGTCAAGCTCTCCATCAGGGTTAGTTTAATAGACACTGTATCTGCAGGGACTGTTCGCTTAATCTGACCCTACCACTAACTAGCTGTCATCTCAGGCAAATTTCTGAACCTCTCCTGTGCCTTACTTTCCTTCCTTATATGTGAAGCTAATAGACCTAATTCACCGGATTAGTTTGAGAATTCAGTACGTTGAAATATGTAATATCCTCACAACAGTGCCTGGCCTATAGTAAAACTATAAATATGAGCTACAGTTTTTATTATTATAACTGTACAGATGTTAGCTATTAGTATTATTTATAAGCATGGGACAGACATATCAATGATAAATATTACTATTCTAATTACATATAAATGTATAATATATATTATAAATAAAATGTATTACAAATTTATATATATAAAATATATTTGTTTATAATCCCTAGTCAATGAAATAAGTTATAATACAGGTTTTGTTTCTCAAATATATTTGAAAAAGAAACAGGCTTTGAGGTAAACCAAAGAAAAAAAATCATACCTATATCCAAATATGTTATATTAAAACCTTGTTCCTTGGCGATTTCACTAAGCAGCTGGATGTAATCTGTATTTGGAATACTGAGGAGGCTTCTTTTCAGTAAGTTGATCTTTTCACCAGGAGAATTCCTCAAGGAATGCCAAGTACATCCTAAAGAATGTCCTACTACATTTGTCTGAAAAACAGAGATGAAAATTAAGACTCTTAACTCAGACTGAGTTCTAATGCTACAATATAATTAAAAGTATTTATTAGGCACTCACATTTAATGCTCTACAAAGAGAGCATGTTTAAATGCATACCATTCGGTTAACCTTCCCATTTAAACAAGTACACTCTTAACAAATACCACCATGTTAAAGAAGAAAGAAACACATACAATAATGTACTGGAAGTATTTAAAAATACTTCTGTGTAGGACAAACATCTCTCAGCCTAATTTTCTGATGGCCACATTAAGATGTATAAGATATTAAAAAAAAAGTCTAAGAAATTTAAGAGCAGCGTAAACCAACCTGCAAATAACTGAATCTGCCTAATGGAGCAATTTACAAATTAAATATAAAACAATGTTCTTATCTTTATGATTTCCTATATTAAATACCAACCAATCATTGTAGCCAACAGCTGTAGAGCAGAAAACAAAGAAAATGTAGAAAAGGTGCGATGCGCAAGTTAGGTTTGAGAAGAACAAGTGACTCAAATGAGTGGCAGGATGTCAAAAAGTTCTTACCAGACTTTTCCCAGATCCCCACCGAGTTTATGGCTTTTCTGTTTTCTTTCTCCTTTTCCCCTTTTTATTCTCCCTTTTATCCATCCCTTTCTAGCATGTTAGTTTATTTTTTCCCAAATTGCTTTCATATCTTATGCCAAAAACAAAGTAGAGCAAGCTATCCTTAGTCTTATTTATTAAATTTTATTTTTTAATATAATTTACTGTCAAATTGGCTAACATAGTGTGTACAGTGTGCTCTTGGTTTCGGGGGTAGATTCCCGTGATTCACCGCTTACATACAATACCCAGTGCTCATCCCAACAAGTGCCCTCTTCAATGCCCATCACTCATTTACCCCCATTAGCCCTCAGTTTGTTCTCCGTGTTTGAGAGTCTCTAACAATTTAATCCTCCCCACCCCATTTAACCCTCAATTTGTTCTCCGTATTTAAGAGTCTCTTACAATTTGCCTCCCTCCCTCTTGTTTGTAACTACATTTTCCCTTTCCCTTTCCCCATGGTCTTTTGTTAAGTTTCTCAAATTCCATGTGAGTGAAAACCTTTATCTGTTCTTCTCTGACTGACTTATTTCACTTAGCATAATACCTTCTAGTTTCATCCACATTGCTGCAAATGGCAAGATTTCATTCTTTCTCATTGCCAAGTAGTATTCCATTGTATATATAAACCATATCTTCTTTATCCATTTATCAGTTGATGAACACTTAGGCTCTTTCCATAATTTGGCTACTGTTGAAAGTGCTGCTATAAACATTGGGGTACATGTGCCCCTATGAATCAGCACTCCTGTATCCTTTGGATAAATTCCTAGTAGTGCTATTGCTGCATGGTAGGGTAGTTCTATTTTTAATTTTTTGAGGAACCCCCACACTGTTTCCCAGAGTGGCTGCACCAGTTTGCTTTCCCACCAACTGTGCAAGAGGGTTCCCGTTTCTGCACATCCTCACCATCTACTGTTGCCTGAGTTGTTAATTTTAGCCACTCTGACTGGTGTGAGGCGGTAACTCAGTGTGGTTTTGATTTGTATTTCCCTGATGAGTGATGTTGAGCATCTTTTCATGTGTCTGTGGCCATCTGGATGTCTTTTTTGGAAAAGTGTCTATTCATGACTTCTGTCCATTTCTTCACTGGATTATTTTTTGAGTGTTGAGTTTGGTAAATTTTTTCTAAATTTTGGATACTAACCCTTATCTGACATGTCATTTGCAAATATGTTTTCCCATTCCATTCATTGCCTTTTAGTTTTGTTGTTTCCTTTACTGTGCAGAAGATTTTTATCTTGATGAGGTCCTAACAGCTCATTTTTGCTTTTAATTCCCTTGCCTTTGGAGACATGTCGAGCAAGAAATTGCTGCAGCTGAGGTCAAAGAGGTTGTTGTCTGTTTTCTTCTCTAGGGTTTTGATGGTTTCCTGTCTCACATTTAGGTCTTTCACCCATTCTGAGTTTATTATTGTGTATGGTGTAAGAAAGTGGTCCAGTTTCATTCTTCTGCATGTTGCTGTCCAGTTCTCCCAGCACTATTTGCTAAAGAGATGGTCTTTTTTCTGTTGGACACTCTTTCCTGCTTTGTCAAAGATTAGTTGGCCAGACATTTGTGGGTCCAATTCTGGATTCTTTTTTCTATTCCACTGGTCTATGTGTCTGTTTTCGTGCTAATACCATACTGTCTTGATGATTACAACTTTGTGGTTGAGGCTAAAGTCTGAGATTGTGATGCCTCTCACTTTGGTTTTCTTTTTCAACATTACTTTGGCTATTCTGGGTCTTTTGCGGTTCCATACAAGTTTTAGGATTGTTTGTTCTAGCTTTGAGAAGAATGTTGGTGCAATTTTGATTGGGATTACATTGAATGTGTAGATTGCTTTGGGTACTATTGATATTTTAACAATATTTGTTCTTCCAATCCATGAGCATGGAATGTTTTTCCATTTCTTGGTGTCGTCTTCAATTTCCTTCATAAGTTTTCTATAGTTTTCAGCATACAGATCTTTGATATCTTTGGTTAGGTTTGTTCCTAGGTATTTTATGGTTCTTGGTGCAATGGTAAGTGGGATCGGTTTCTTGATTTCTCTTTCTGTTGCTTCATTATTGGTGTATAGAAATGCAACCCTCAAGAAAGTCAGGATAGAAGGAACATAGCTTAACATCATAAAAGCCACATATGAAAAGCTCACAGCTAATATCATCCTCAATGGGGAAAAGCTGAGAGCTTTCCACCTGAGATCAGGAACATGATGGGGATGTCCACTCTCACCATTGTTGTTTAACATCGTGTTGGAAGTTGCTAGCCTCAGCAATCAGACAACAAAACAAAATAAAAGGCATCCAAATTGGCAAAGAAGAAGTCAAACTTTCACTTTTCACAGATGACATATACTCTACTTGGAAAACCTGAAAGACTCCACCAAAAAGCTGCGAAAACTGATACATGAATTCAGCAAAGTTGCAGGATACATAATCTTAGTCTTATTTATTAATGAGCCTAACAGAGATTAAAGAATTTTCAAACAGATCACAGGATGGCCAGTATATAGAGAATAATCTGAAAAATTTATTAAATAGAATTTTTTGCTGATAAAATTATGTGATTTTTTTAAAGTTTTTATTTAAATTCTAGTTAGTATATAATGTAGTATTGGTTTCAGAAGTAGAATTCAGTGATTCATCATTTACGTATACCACCCAGTGCTCATCCTAACAAGTGCCCTCCTTAATTCTCATCACTCATTTAGCCCATCCCCCAACCCACATCCTCTCCAGCAACCTTCTGTACTCTGCATTTGTCTCTTATGGTTTGCCTTATTCCTCTCTTTTCATTTTTCCTTCCCTTGCTCTATGTTCTTCTATTGCACCAGCCGTGCAAAAGTGTTCCCCTTTCTCCGCATCCTCACCAACATTTGTTTTTGCCTGAGTTGTTAATTTTAGCCACTCTAACTGGTGTGAGGTGGTATCTCATTGTGGTTTTGACTCATGTTTCCCTAATGATGAGTGATGTTGCGCATCTTTTCATGTGTCCGTTGGCCATCTGGATGTCTTTTTTGGAAAAGTGTCTATTCATGTCTTCTGCCCATTTCTTCACTGGATTATTTTTTTGGGTGTGAGTTTGAAAAGTTCTTTATAGATTTTGGATACTAACCCTTTATCTGACATATCATTTGCAAATATCTTTTCCTATTCTGTTGGTTGCCTTTTAGTTTTGTTGATGGTTTCCTTCACTGTGCAGAAGCTTTTCATCTTAATGAGGTCCTGGTAGTTCATTTTTGGTTTTGTTGCCCTTGCCTCTGGAGACATGTCAAGTAAGAAGTTGGTGTGGTCAAGGTCGAAGAGGTTGCTGTCTGTCTCCTCTAGGATTTTGATGGTTTCCTGAAGGTCTTTCATTGTTTTTGAATTTGTTTTTGTGTATGGTATATAGTCCAGTTTCATTCTTCTGCAGAATAATGTTGCTGTCCAGTTTTTCCAACATTATTTGAAGAGATTTGTCTTTTTTCCATTGCATATTCTTTCCTGCTGTGTCAAAGATTAGTTGGCCATACATTTGTGAGTCCATTTCTGGGTTCTCTATTCTGTTCTATTGATCAACGTGTCTGTTATTGTGCCAGTACCTCACTGTCTGGATGATTACAGCTTTGTAATACAGCATGAAGTCTAGAATTGTGATGCATCCAACATTACTTTGGCTATTCGGGGTCTTTAAATAGAATTTTACATTCCTTGGTTGGAAATTTAAAATTTGTTTTTTAAAAATTGTAATTCTTTGATGTACTAATTGCAATAGGAACAATATATAATGAAAAATAATCTCTTTTGCTTACCATCCCTACCCAGAAGACTTCTGTTTCCCTCCCCAGAGGTACTTAATGTTAAAACATTTCTTCAATATCCTTCTATAACTGTTCTAAATTCAGACACAATCTTTTTTTTTTAAGCAAAAATGATAGCTTACTCTTCTACATCTTGTTCATTTTTCTCATGTCAATGAACATATAGGCACCATATTTATCTTACCAGTCTTCAGTTATGGGTTTTAGGTTATTTCTGATCTTTTGCTTTTACTAACAATGTTATAATAAAGTCATCCAAATGCAAAAGTGTTTTATCTGTAGAGTATCTGGAGGTAAAACTGAGTCAAAGAACATTTATGTTTTTAATTTTGATAAATACTTCCAGACTGATTTCTAAACCAATTTATGCCTCCATCAACAGTCTTGGAGGGTGCTTGTTTTCGAATACCCTCGCCAACAGCAGGTGCTATCAAACTTTGTAGGTTTTGTCAATCTAAAAGGTGAAAATAGTATCTCGTTTAATGTTCATGAATGAAGCTGATCATTTTTTTAACCATTTGTATTTCTTCTACAGGGTTATCTTTTTTATTGATGTGTAAGAGCTTTGTACGTGGTACAGAAAATGTCCATTTATAGACCAGTGTTCAAAATAATTTCTTCTCACTTTCTTATTCTTAGTTTTATTTACAGATTTTATGGCTGTATAATAGGTTTTGTGTAGTCAAATTTATAAATCTTATATTACTTTATAGCTTATAAGTTATACTAAAACGTTTTTCCCTATGCTAACAACTTTAAAAAGGAAAGCTCTTCCAACTTTCTCATACTTGGTTTCAATTCTTATGGTCCCACTTTTTTTTAATGTTTAGTTTTGAGAGAGAGAGAGACAGACAGACAGAGATAGAATGCAAGCAGAGAGAGAGAGGGAGATACAGAATCTAAAGCAGGCTCCAGCTCTGAGCTGTCAGCACAGAGCCTGTCAATTGTTATGTTTACGTTTTTGATCCATCTAAAATTTATTTAGTATAAGCAATAAGGGAGCAACCTAAATATGTCACACATGCACAGATATATACACCTTCGTCTCCCCTCCTCCCTGCAAATGTGGCTGTTAAGTTGCTTCTATATCATTTATTGAATAATCCACCCTCTTGCCCATTGATTTGAAATCTCACTATTATCATATACTATACTCCTATATGGTTTATTGTCTATGCATGGGTTCTCTATTTTATCCTCTGTCTACTCCTGTACCAGTATGTGTTTTAACACTATAGATTTACAGTATAAATCTGGTAAGGTATGGCCCCACCTTCGGCACCCTTTCTTTTCAGTTTTCTTGGCTATTCTTTTGGGAGTTCATTTTTCCAGATAAATGCAATAAACTGTTATTGAGATCCAAAATGAATTCTGGTAGATTTTTTGTTTGTTTTTTTAAAGTTTATTTTGAGAGAAAGAGAATAAACAGGGGAGGGGCAGAGAAAGGGAGAGAGAGAGAATCCTAAGAAGGCTCCATGCTGTCAGCATAGAGCCTGATGTGAGACTTGATCTTATCAACAGGGAGATCATGACCTGAGCCAAAATCAAGAGTCAGATGCTTAACCAACTGTCACCCAAGTGCCCTGAATTCCTGTAGATTCTGAGACTATATCACCTTTTTATGTACTATATTAACAATATTGAGTCTTCCTATTGATAATAAAGAACTCGCTTTACATTTATTCAATTTCTGTTAAATCCTTCAGTAAACTTTTAAAGTTTTTTTTCACATAGGTCCTGCACATTTCATTTTAAGTTCACTCCCCGACACATTATACTGTTTGCTGTTGTTGAAAAAAAGATCTTTCTTATTCCACCTCTTAATATCTGTAAATAGATAAACTATCAATTTCTTTCTAGTATACTTTTTTAAGACAGATTTCTATTTTGCTATAAAATGATCAATGTTACCAAGATTCATAAGTTTTGTTAAGTAATACACACATAGAACAAAAAGTCAAATAATACAGAATTATAAAAGCAACAATCCTGAGCCTTGCTCCATCCCTAGCTTTGGTCCCCTTTCCAGAAGCAATTTTTAACTTTCATCTTTAATTATTCTGGTGGTTACTTTCATAACTGTAAATAATATGAAAAAGCTATTGATTTTATATATTAATTTTATGATCAATTACCTTGATGAATTCTCTAATTCTAGCAGGTTTTCTTTTACAGGATTTTACAGGAACACAATCATATTGTTTGCAGTTAATGGTCATTTTTATCTCTTTTTTGATTTTCAACTTCTTATTGTTTTCACTTGTCTAATTATATTGATTGGTACTTCTAGAACAAGGTTTAAAAAATGGCATTAGTGGATATCCTTGTCTTATTTCTGAAATTAATGGGAAGGGATGTAATAAGTAAACATGTAACTATGATTTTGATTTTTGGGGGGGTAATATATTTTGAATCATAATAGGGATATTTCAATAGTGTTTATCAATGATTGTCAAGTATCATTGAGAAGATTGTTTTTATCTGACCCATTAACGTGATTAATTATAGTAATAGGTTTACCAACCTTTAAATATCCTTGCATTCCTGAAATAAACCCAAGTTGTCTATGGTATATTATTCTTTTATTGTTCCACCGAATATATTATTAAGGTTTTTCACTATAAAGGAGATTAATCCATAAGTTTTTCCATCAGGATTTGCTAGTGTCAGGTTTTGGTGTTAATGTTGTTTTTGAAAAACAAATTTATTTATTTATTTATTTATTTATTTATTTTTAAACAATATCAAAAAATGAGTGTATTTAACCATACTCAGCTCATATAACAGAGCAAATGGGTAAGGAGAATAATTCATGCTACAACGTATTGCTCTATGAACTGGCAACAGAAAAAATTGGTAAAGGAAGGCACAGGACCTCTAACTTTAGAGTATTAGAATCAGAACCAAGGGGCTCCATAATCATCTGGCATCCGCTCAATGTTGTACCTATGGTTAGAAATGTACACGATGGGAACTCCAGGGATCTTCCAGATCCTTCGTTTAAGGTCCCGGTCAACTGTGGCCACAATGTAACACTTGTGCTGAGTTACTCTCTGTACTAAGCAGTCATCTGCACAGGTTCCTTTGTGTGTGCATGGTAATCGTTCAAATCTTGGATCCTTGGCAATCCTTAGAGCCACTCGATACTTTTGCCCCAATTTCTCAATTTCAGCCATTACACAGTCAGTTATACAAGGGATACACTTGGCATACAGACAGTCCATCATTGATTGTACGAAATCAAGTTTGGCTTTAATGGAAAAGTTGATAAAGTTGGTATCAACCAGGATGTGGTATGGTGGGCCCAGCTGTGTGTTATTTTGGAAGAATAAGCAGGAAGGATGTTGGGGGACTTCTCTTTCCTTGAGTGCACTGGGATCTTTCTTTTCTTTCTTTTTAGGTTTCAATCTATCCTTTTCTTTAAGCCTCTGATCTTGGAGACTAAGCATTCTCTTCATGGTCGCATACTTTCTTGTTTTCTTTTGCTTCCCCATGTTCACGCTGCACTCTTGTTTCTTCCGGAATCAAAAAACAAATTTAGAAGCTTCCCTTATGTTATAGATGTATTGCCTGGAAAAGTTTAAATAGCATTGGAAGTGGGCGCCTGGGTGGCTAAATCAGTTGAGCATCTGACTTTGGCTCAGGTCATGATCTCACAGTTCGTGGGTTTGAGCCCTGCGTCGGGCTCTGTGCTGACAGCGAGCTCAGAGCCTGGAGCCTGCTTCCGATTCTGTGTCTCCCTCTCTCTCTGCCCCTCCCCTGCTCATGATCTGTCTCTCTCTGTCTTTCAAAAATAAGTAAGTGTTAAAAAAATTTTTTTTAATAAATAAATAAATAGCATTGGAAGTTATCTCTTCCTTGAAGATTTAACAGAATTCACCTATAAACCAATCTGTGCTTTGTGATTCCGGTGTCATCTCTGACCCAATTTTAAAAGAAGTGAATGCAATGTTTTATGTTTTTCTATTAAAAACGTAAAACTAAAATTCTATTAATTTGTGTATGTCTTTGACTTTTTTTCTCTAAGAATGAACCCTTATTTTATCATAAACTTGGCACTGCTATAATCTGCACTTTTCATTCCCCACCTAATAAATGCTTAGATAATGTACAAGATGTACCTATCTCTGAATATCAGAATCTCAAGTAATAGGTCACATGTAGCCTAACCTTGTAAGCTTTATATTTGTTTGCTCAACTGCCTACTCACAATCTTTACTTAACATAGTCTACAAACACTTCGGATTCAATATATTCTGCATTTAACTATCTTCTCCCCCTCAAATCCCACTCATCTTCTGTGTTCCCCATATTATTAAATGGTGCCACCATCTCCTCAGTTGCCAATCTAAAAATGTTTATTTTCTCCTTTTTCCTTACTCCCCACACCCAATCAGTTACCAGGCACCATTCACTTTGGTTTTCGAAATAATTTTGACACTGACCATTTCAGCTGCCACCAGCTTAGCAGAGGCCACCATCATTTCTCATTCATTTTCTGTAACAAGATTCTAGCACGTCTCTAAGACTCATTCACTCACCACAGTGCAGCCAGCGATTCCCCTTCTAATCCCGTCCTTTCAGGATTAAAATTCTTTAATGACTTTGCTCTACCCTCGTGGTAAAATTTAATCTCTTTACTATAGTAGTCCCTTCCAGATTTAATGCCTCTTTGCCTTTCTGGCCTCACAGTTTGAGACACCCTCCTCCAAACCTATACTCTATCCACGCCAAATTAGGTAGGGTTCCCAGATGGCATATAATATTTTACTGCTAAGTCTCTATAGGTGCTTTTTTTTTTTTTTTTCTCTTTGGGCTTCTTTTCCCCTGTTCTCATCCTACAGGTCTTGGCTTAGATATTACCTCCTCCAAGAAGTCTTCGTGAAATCCCCAGTCTGGGCTGGATCCTTCTCCTATGTTCCCGAGCACACTCTCTATGGACCAGTCTGTTGGGGTCTTTTCTCTTTAAGTAGGCTACAAATTCCCTAGGGGCAGAAACTGTCCTATTCACAGTATGCACAGTATGTGACACAATGTTTGGCACACGGTATGAGCTCACTAAATGTTTGCTGAGTGGATAAATGAATGAATGAACAAAGGGATGGGAATGCATTGTCAATTTGAAGGCGAAAATGGCACTACTGGCCTATCACTTTAGATCCCATCATATGGTTTTGAATTTGATTGTGTCTCCCAAGCCCTCTTACCTAGTCACCCTGTGACAGCTAAAATTGGGGTGGTATAGAACTGAACAGTGAAGAGATTTTTAAAAATTGCAACTCTGAAGTGTCTATACAAGAAGGAATCTAGGGAAATTTCCTGTACAGTAAGAGATGCTTAATCACATTGACATTATAGATGTCTTGATCATTACTCACTAAAGAAATGTGGTTCTCCGGAGAAATATTACTGAATTTGGCAAGAAACTTCTCAGCAGCGTTTCTCTTGGCTTGTTTTTTCGATGCCCCCTTTCCTAAATAATTTAAAAAAAAAAGGTAGGTTTAGGAAAGAAATTAATGTCCACAGAGAATAATCAGATTTATGAAGTATTGTTTTTGATCAGAGAACAATTTCATGATTTTTATACACTAGACTTTTGCTAACCTACCATCTTTGCTTGTTGTATGTCATACAACTATTAATTATTAGATTTCTGAACTTTAATAAACTTTAACTGTCTTTAATAGTTATACTTTCTGTTTGTCACAGCTCTATTTCCCTATGCCTAGTTTAATGAATCTCATTAAATTCTGACCAAGCATTCAAATTTACCAAGGTACATTTGAATTACAATTCTTATCTCTTGATGCTACTTCTTGCTTATAATCTTCTATACATTGACAGTTATGTGGAATTTCCTTCTTTAACATGAATAAAAAGGGCTTAGGAGATAACTGCAGTTGAAAGACATCGTAAGTATCATCTACTTCCATGCTTTTTGTTTTATAGCTTTAAAAACTGAGGCCCAGAGGGATTAAGTGATCATTCTACCTTTGCACACCAAGGACTGCATCAAGAATGGGAGCAGACGTTCCCACTTCTGGTCCAGTGCTTTCTGCATTGGTCCACACTGCCTCTCAAGGGCAAACAGTTGCTTACTACTTGAAACCACTATCTAGCCATTTCATACCATTTTAAGAATGATAGAAACATGCTGGAGAAGTGAAAATAGAAACCCTCCTTAGTACTCTATTAAGTGACTTTTTCCTCAGTTTCTGGCCTTTACAACATGGAAGCTGCTATCATTCAAAAGGATATTTTCTACTTTATTTTTATCTCACATTACTTTTTGCCACCTAGCCTCTTATTCATCGTCTTGTCTTCAAATGTGATCTTCTTCTAGTCCTCCAATCTTCTACAATAGCTGTTGAAACTCCTAAGAGATTCACTATTGCTTTTTTCTAAAATTATTTTTAAGTCACTAACACAACAGTGCAGACTGTGTAAAGAGACCAATTATTTGCTACTTTCCATAAACAAGATTTCCCATGATTCTTAAAAATATCAAATTAAGAAGTATAAGAATTCTGGGGCGCCTAGGTGGCTCAGTCAGTTGAGTGTCCATCTTCGGCTCAGGTCATGAT
>CM053578.1:54787083-54836034 GCA_028646485.1 Cryptoprocta ferox
TTTTTATTTTTATTTTTGAGAGACAGAGAGAGACAGTGCAAGCAGGGGAGGGTCAGAGAGAGAGGGAGACACAGAATCCAAAGCAGGTTCTAGGCTTTAAGCTGTCAGCACAGAGCCTGACGTGGGGCTCAAACTCACAGTGAGATCATGACCTGAGCCAAAGTCGGACGCTCAACTGACTGAGCCACCCAGGCGCCCCGGGAATTCTTAAGCCAAATATTTATACTTAAGTTCAATTGCAGAAAGAGACAGTAGAACAGGAGTGTATCAATTTTTTCCCCACAGAAATATTTGAAAGGAAATCACAACAGAAATTTCTATGGTCATTCATCATATGAAAATATTTCAAATGTCTTCAGTTGTAAGAGTAAAAAGAAGTAACTACCAGTTTCCATAAATGACTCTAGCCTGCAAATTGTGGTATATTCTCTTTTGTGAGCAGGTCCTCCCTCTTGGGAAAGGGTATATTCAGGAAGTCTCCAGCCATGATGAATAGCCAATTCCTAGAAATTGAGGTGAGGCTTTAGTAGTAATTTTTTATGCAGTGGCTCAATCACATAAATGGTATTCTTTCATGATTTTGATTCCATTTCTATTTCTACGTTTGAAAGGAATAATGATATTCTGCAATGAAAAAACGGGGGAAGACTCAACATTCCCCATAAATACTCCTGCATTTTATATCTTGCAAGGCCCCACAATACCAAAACTGACGCAGTTTACTGCTAGGATAGGAATGGTGTTCTTCCATTAAGCCAATGTGAGCAAGTATCAAAGAGCTCACTGAGAAAGAGGAGCTACTATTGCCCTCTTGGGGAACATCAGTGAGGGCATCTACAGGTCTCACTGTCATTCAGGTCCTAATGCCTCTCCCTCCTAGTTAAAGACTTCCTGCCCACAGCTAGCTAACTACTGCATTGCAACAACAGCAAGATGAGCAGAGGCGGCAAACAGACAGACTTGGGCAAAGCTGAGGAAAGATCAGGGGAGAACACTAAGGAAAAACTCAGACAGCAAGAAAGGGACCAAGAGACTGGCTGGGTAACAGGGAGGGGAGTTGTCCAACAGAGCACATGGATAATCTGCAAGAAGGATATTCCGCATGCAGAAATTCAAAGCTGAAGTTTTTTTGTTTGTTTGATAGAATAAGCAAATAGACTACTTCCCCTTTCTTGAGTTAGGCTACACAATTTGGGTTCTTTATAAAGTCTTCTGTTCTTAACAGAAGTAGAAAGAGGTTTGTCACAAGAGTGGCAAGAAATATTCTTAAAGTATAAAACACTCTACCCATGTGCACTGAGGTCCTGTTGATCTCAAATGAGAATTCCACAAACCAAAGGCAGATACTGTATATGGAAGAAAATCCAAAACGTAAATAAATAGGAAAATCATTTCAAGTTAGTGCTGTAGTATCTAATGATCACAACTGGGAAAACAAAGTAGTATATCATCTTATCTTTAGGATATTTATTCCTTATTTCAGCCTTTGTGATATTATCAATATATGACCTCTTTCTTCAATAGACAAAATGTTAAGTAAGGAAAAACTGTGCAACGTACCTGTAATGAACCAATAGGATTAAGCTGGTTCTTTGGTTGCTTAGAAGGGTCAGGCATTAAGGGGTCAGGAACTGCAAAGCTAAACATTTTTTTAAAGTGTTATAAAACAAAATACTTTTCCCCAAACTATTAAATAAATGACAAGCATTTCCTATTTAATCCTCTATGCCTTTGCTCTTGCTTCTCTATGGAATGCCTTTCTTTCCCACCTGAATGAGAATATGATCTATCCATTATCCAAGGTATATCTCAAATGCCACTTCCTCTAAGAAACCTATCCTGTTACTCCAATGAAACATAATCTCTCCCTCCTTGGAACTGTTATTAACATTTGGGTTGACCCTTTCTTAGGCAAATTATTTTACCATAAATTGTACTCTTACAAATACATGTAATGTGTCCATCCCTCACCACACCCCTCCTGTGTTTATACTGTCAAATCCTTGATGGTAGGACCTATGTATTACTTACCTTCATAAGCCTTGTAGTGCTTCGCAAATAATAGGTGCTCAATAAAAACATATTTAAATAAAGCATACTACTGGTAAACAACCACAAAAAGGGAAGATTAACAATTAGTCAGGAAATTTAGCCTGGTAATGTGAATGATACAGGTCATAAAGTTGCTTTTTCCCTTCATAGAATTATGGAAGAAAGATCTGTTTGATATATCATCTGCTCTATGCTAGAACAATCCTCCTAAGATTTACATATATCCTGCATAAAATAGATGGCCTGCATGAATCTGGTTCCAGCATATGGGGTTTGTGATTAGGGAAAAAGAGAACAATCTCTTCTAACTAGCTTAAAATTACCGGTTAGTCAGGTGATGAGTGTCTAACACTGAATAAAGCTGCATTCAAGGTTACTACCACCTACACGACTGAAGAGTCATTTCTTCCGTGACAAAAGAGGTTCAGTTATTGGCCCTTCTTCAAGTTTCTTTTCCACCTGCCAGAACGTCAAGCTTTACATAGGCTGATGAGATATGAATATTCACTTACAATGCTGCACGCCGAAGCTACCCAAATAATTGTGATGGAGAAGTGAGAAAGTCTCTGTATTAAATCAGGCCATTTTAGGCCTGATTACAGCTTAGTAATTCCCATTTTATCTGTCAAGAAGCACAAATATATAGTAAAGTTTGTTAGCCTTTTTTGCTGACAAAGCGAAGTGCCCATGTGCAGAAAGGACACTCCGTACGCTCATTTCTACAAATATACTCAACACTTTGGGTTGACCTTTGGGCTGCACAGAAATAGCATGGTCATCACCAGCAAGGGGAGAATCCAATACCTGCCGTGCCATTTGGCATGTCTAGAAAGCCAGCATAAATCAACTATAATGTATGACCCCAAAAAATCAAGCATCATTTTGTGAGATCCAAAGTTTGTCAATGCTTTGCTCTAAACTACTCAAATGGTTTAGAAGGGCTTAGAAGTGGGAGAAGCACTACTATGAGAACCTAAGTACATGCTAAGCAAACGTTTTGAGGCTGGAGAAAAACTCATCCTAAGTTCCCATGGGCCTCTGCTGTCAACTATGAGCAAACAGACCAGACTGAACTCCAAGAATAACTGAGTGCATGTAAAGAGAAGAATTTGAAGGCTAAGCCTGCCCCAGGATGTGTCCATCAGAAACTAAAGGACATCATCTAATGATACACGAGATGCTCCGGGACTAATACTCTCCAAAAGCACCTAAAGTGATAACAAATTCATTTTGGAAAAACCATGTCAAGAATTAACATCCCCTTTCACATCTTATTGTATTTGTTAGACATTCCATAATAAAAGGAGATCTGTTTCCTTTCAAATTAGAATTCCTAAGAGTATTATTTTCCACTGATCTTTTTCCACTTCATGCCTTGTTTTCTGCAGTGTACAAATTATTAAAGTCTTAATACAATAAGATACTTGCCAGAAAAACTGGGGTTTTCAACTGCTGCATCCAATTAGGGGGGAAAATGCCTAGTTCACAAAGCTTTCATTTAACAGTTAGTTGGTGGATCAATTTCTTAAGGATAAAGTTGTCTTTGATGGTGACAGGTTTTCACAAGGAAATGGGACTTTAGAGCTAAATACTAACAACTGTTCGCTTTGTTGCTTTTGTGAGCATGTTCAAACTTTGAATCTTACCTCAGCCATGATATTTTTGAGCTGCAGAATACAAAGAAATTTAGCTCACCAAATACTTGCATTGGCTTTCAAAATGTTTATGGCAGCCTCTGCAGCTCTATGTTTCGCCAGCTTCTTACTTGTACCTTCACCTGAATTAAGGTTAAGAAAAAAATGTATATGCTTTGAAAATGTGAGGCTTGCATAGCTGTTTGCATAATACAACACAAAGTCACTACAGTTTTTGTATACAAACACACAGGTAATAAAAACATGTATTACATACTGTAACAAAGTATTCACCACATGAAATTAATACATGAAAAAACCCACGATTTTAAACATTTTATTTAATTTTATGAATCCCTATATTTAAAAAATCTATACATGTTTATTACATAAAGTGGTAATTAAGTAGGCCATGCCACACTTTATGAAAAATGCAACCTAGTATTTTACTTTGCCTTATTCCCAGAGAGAGGGGAAATTCTTCTGTGGCCAGTTTTCTCCAAGGGAGCAGAGCCACTTACACGAACCCTGTTTGACAGCAAAATGTGCACAGTTTTATTCTAATCGTCCATCCTATACTGGATGAAAGCCCCATCTGGCTAAGCAGTCCTGGATACATGCTGGGTACAGTGGGAGAAGGTTTATACAGGGAAGATGAGAATTTATGTTATGTGTCTTCCATATAATCTGTATCTCTTACCTAAACCAATGCCAATGCGGTGGCAGGGGGTAGTCCTGACTAATCACTGAAATTGAAGCCTAATTTCAGTA
This sequence comes from Cryptoprocta ferox, assembly GCA_028646485.1. Lineage (NCBI taxonomy): Eukaryota > Metazoa > Chordata > Mammalia > Carnivora > Eupleridae > Cryptoprocta > Cryptoprocta ferox. The sequence goes on from CM053578.1 coordinate 54,791,541, forward strand.
AGAAATCACACCTGCTAAATAGTACATCCAATTGTTTTCCTTCTGAGTTCAAACTAGGTGTTGAGAACCCTTTAAAAGTGGTACCAAAGTGCTGACGTCCGTTTCTCCAGTGTGGAATAAAGAAAGGGGATATGGAATGAATTTCAACTGTCTGAGGTCATACAACCCATATGACTTTATCTACTAACCTAGGTCTGAGGGATACAGTGCAATATGAAACAGAATTGGTACGCTCAAAGAGCACACAGCCTGGTGTGGGATTTTGCCTGTAAAGAGGCATCTGAAATAGTCGTATGTGTTACAACAAGCCTAAGTTCAGGCTGTAGGGGAAGCACACAAAAGGGGTAGCTTCTCTACTCTTTGGAAGGATTCAGAATGTTTTCATGCAGGAAGAGACAACTGAATGAGGACATAAAAGATTAGTAAAAGCTAGTAAGGTGAAGAGAGCTGGGGGCTAGAAAGAGCATTCTAGGCAGAGGAAAGAACACCTGCAAAGGTTTGGAGGCAACACAGAGCATGGTGTTTTCAAGAGCCCCAATCACTTGGGTAGGTTAATGCTTAAGGAGATGAGTTTTGAGATAAAAAGCTACAGAGTAGGAGGGTAGGAAGGGAGGTCAAAGAACAGTCTCTGAAATCTGTGCTTCTCAAATTTTAACGTCCCTAGGAATTGCCTGGGAATTTTGTTAAAATGTATACTCTGCTCCGGCAGGTCTGGCATGGGGCCCGATTTTCTAGAGCAGTTGCATCAAGTGCCCAGGTGATACTAATGCTGCTGATCACAGTTTGAGAAGCAAAGCTGTTAAGTCATATTAAGAAACCTCTATTTATCCAGAGGATGATGGGCAAACCACCAAATGGATTTTAAGAGCAAGAAGGACATGAAAAGATTTGAATGCCAGTGTCATTTGAGGAATTGACAGCCTGAGACTAGAAGCTCAGAGAGCAGTTGCAAGACAGCAGCTGTGGCCCAAATGCAAGATGACAGCAGCCCAGACAACAGCAACGGGAAGAGAAGGGAAGCAGGCCAGTGCCAGAGATGCTTAGGAAGTAAGACTTAGTGGAAGAGTAGGCAAGAGGCAGAGGGACGGGAGGGAGTCAAGAAAATGAAACCCAACTGTCTACTATGAGCAAATGGGTGATGGTGGTGCATTTACTGAGCTAGGGAATGGAGGGGGAACAGATCTGAGGGAAAAGAGATGAATTCAGTCTGGGACAATAAGAAACCGAGGTGCCTTTGGGTCGTCCAAGTGAAGATGCCCAGCAAGCACAAGGTGGATAGACTGTTCTGTAACTGGAGCTGGGCTGAAGACAGAGATTCCAGAATTATCAGCCTTTAGATAGAATTGGAAGCTGTGGAGGCACATAAACTTGCACAGAAGACAAGACAGTGTGGGGAGAGTAGGGGACCTACGCAGAATGGTTGGTTGCCATAGGTTGTTAATCTCTGTTTTAAAACACCTGGAAAGGAAAAAGACCATTTCTTTTCTTAAATTCTCACTGAATATTTAAAAACAGATCCGCTAAAGGAGTAATGCGATGACTGTATGGTTCATGATGAGGAAACTTCTAGCTAGCATGTACAATCCACCTGTCTCATATAGACAAAAAAAAAAAAAGCCTCAAAATTTTCTTAAGGCAGTTTCAAGGAAAATAGTGGATTCCAGATTTTCAGGGACCTAAGCAAATGATGCCTTTAGTTTACCAGATGGTGCAACTCCAGCCTTCCTGTGGAATTGTTCTTCCAAATTCAATTTAGTATTCAATATTTTTTGTTTGCAATTAAATAGATACATAAGAAAAAGAATGCCTACATTTACAAATGGGCAACTTCAGTTATCATTTGCTCAAGCTCACATACCATAATAAGAGGAGTCTGAACTCTGAAACTTCATTGCTGTGTGACTTTGGGCATGTTACTGATAATCTCTCTGAACCCATTCCCTCATGTATACAAAGGGAGATGAGGGGTGCCTGGGTGGCTCAGTCAGTTAAGCCTCCTACTTTGGCTCAGATCTTATGGTTCCTGGGCTTGAGCCCCACATTGGGGTCACATCGGACTCTGTGCTGACAGCTGAGAGCCTACTTCAGATTCCATGTCTCCCTCTCTCTCTGCCTCTCCCCTGCGGGTGCTCTCTTTCTCAAAAATAAAATAAACATTAAAAAATTTTTTTAAAAGGGAGAGGACATCTTACTAAGACCTGTACAGAGTCAGGAACTAGAAGGTGCTATGAAATACGCTATTTGAGCCCTCTTTCTTCCTCATTTTGCTTGGATACAGAATCAAGTGTGGTACAACGGACCTAAAATGCAGATGGACTCTATGGACAATGAGAGGAGAGGCTCAGAATATTTTGGGATCATGTCTCCTGGTATCTGCTATCATCTATGAAACTATGAAACTTGTCAGCACCTACTGACCCAGCTATGGTTGCTCCAAGAACCTTTCCTGCTTCTCCCTAATTCTTGGAAGAACCCTAGGAGGATCCTAAGGCATGTTTCTGGGCTTCTCTTGATATCTGGAGAGGAGAAAATGAGGGAGAGAATCAGATGAAGTTGGAAAGTCCCCATGACCTGAGATGAGAGGTCTCAGTTTCAAGAGCCTGCTCCTCACAGCTGTCCCAGGTTTAAAAAGGGCACTTTTCCGAATTGAAAAGCAATACCAAGTCTCGCCGGCCAACCCACATGGTCATCGGGGTTAACTGAGCATACAGACCTGTACAGGTTATGTCACCAACGGTTACTCTGAAGGTGAAAGTGGGTACGTGTATTTGCACATCGGATCTTTCACATTCATAAACCGGGATGTTCTTGGTCTTCATGCCGTATTCGTGTAATACCTGAATCGGTGTTTTCCCTGGCTTAGCTGTAATCATCTTCCCCAAACTGCAAAAACCAGAAAAGGTGTGCTTCGCATGCCAAAGCGGGGAGGGAAGCAGAAGCATACAGAGGCTAGTTTCGACTGCTACCAACAGTGATGCAGGAGGCGCCGAAGCTCCCCTGCGGCCAGCACCAGCGATGGCGAAGCGCACCAGTCTCCGAGCCCCGCAGCGGCGGAAACCGGCAGGGTGAAAGGGGGCTTTAGGGAGATAACTTGAAAGCGGGTAGGGGGGATTCGCTGGGGTCTCGAGTGTTGCTACCTCTTAGGACCAATCCCGCATAAACCCCCTCGCGGGTGGTGGCCGCGGGACATCTCCGCCCACCACACGCGCGCACAACGAGGCCGCAAGAGGGGCGGGGCCAGGCCGCAGACCCCGGCCCGCGCGCAGCCGAGAGGGCGGAGCCGAGTGCCCGCAGGTCCGCCCGCAGCCGCGGGGGCGAGAGCGCCAGGAGGGGGGCTGTACCCAGAATGCCGCTGGAAAGCGGGCTCTCCCGCCCCGCCTCTTGTGCCCACCACTCCCGGCCCTGCCCGGCTCGGCCCCGACTGTTTAAGCGCTGACCTGAAGGTCCCGCTGTCCGCGCGCTCCAGCGGCGGGGCCGCAGCGCGATGCCTGCTCTGGGACATAGCGAGAAGGGACGGTCTGGCGGCAGGCGGAAGAGCGGTGCGGAGCGACGTCCTCGCTCCCCGGGTCAGCCGATCCCCGAGAGGAGCGCTCCAGCGGTGCCGCCGCCGCCGCCGCCTCTGACAACCCCTTCCCTCCCGGCTTGCGTCCCTCTTGCGAAGGGGACGGGCGAAGGCGGAGCCTCCGTGCAGCAGCGCCGGCCACGCCCCCTCGTTGTCTGGACTGCGGGTCTTACTCCAAGGCGAGTCCCGCCCACCAGCTCGCGGGTCTCCAGGGCTCCCGGCCCCGCCCTTTCTCTTTCACACTCCGCCCCTCTCCCGGTCTCTGCCCCGCTCAGTCCCGACCCCGCTCGCTCCTGTGTGTACCCCGCTTTAGTCTCGCGGTTCTCTAGTGCTTGTTCCCCTCCCCCCCACGGCCTCGACGGGGCCGCAGTTTTGTGTCCTTAAACAGAGGCGGTTTCCGGCCCAGAGAGGCGGCTTGTCGGGCGGCAAGCCTCACAGTATGTGAGGCCTGAAGCTCAGCTTCTTTTTTGGTGGTGGGGCTCGGGGAGGTTAGGAATTGGGGTTGCGTCATTTTAAGGAAAAGATTTCAAAATTCTAAATGCACAATTACTACGGAGCATCCCTGGGCCTGGCACCTAAGCTTGCGAATCGCAGTCTGTCCGCCCCTGAGGACTGCCGTGGGCTCTTCCGATCCGAGGCCTGCTTGGGGGAGCTCTCAGGGATGTCCGGAGACCCCCTCCCGCCGGCTAGTCTCCATTGTCTCTAGGCTTTCGTCGCGAGAAGAAAGCTGGGCCAGCGGATTTGAGCAAGGCCCCTTAGGTGTAAACGAAGGCTTTTCTGTGGGCTCCAATTAAACGCTGTTTCTGCACACCTGTGTTGCTAGTCTAATTGTGATTGCCTGGGATGCACCGCCTTTGGTGGGGTCAGACAGCGACGGTAGAAGTGTCGCTTAGAGGTTCGCTAGCCACTTGGAGAAATGACTCCCTGTACCTTCTCTATGCTGCTGAAGATTGCACTGTGCTGTTCACACAAAGGGACATTACTAAAAACTTTTTCTTTTTGGTTTTGGTGGGTTTTGGTTTGGTTTGGTTATCTGTGAGCCCTGGATGCTTGAAAGCAAATGAAAACAGTGTTTAGAATCTAATCAAGTTGATTTATATTTCCTTCCACTATCCCCTCTGTATATGTACAGCGACGACGAGTTTTAATGAGTATCTTACCATAAGTACACATAGCCACTATTTCAAAATATATTAACATCCACAAAATTAGGGCAATACAACATTTCAGCACTCAGATTTGTTTCTAAAACTTATTTTTCGCTACAATATCTTAAAAACAAGCCCAAACTTTATATAGCTCTCTTTAAAGGTTGAGTAAATGAGATAATGATGATGAAACAAAATAAATGCAGCACTATTTCAAAGAGTTGTCTATGTGTGAGCTGCAGAGTAAGAAACTCCTGGGGCACCTGGGTGGCTTAGTTGGTTAAGCCTCTGGCTTTGGCTCATGACTTTGGCTCAGGTCATGATCTAACAGTTCCTGGTTCAAGCCCTGTGTAGGGCTCTGTGCTGACAGCTCAGAGCCTGAAGCCTGCTTCAGATTCTGTATGTCCCTCTCTCTCTGCCCCTACCCTGATCATGCTGTCTTTCTCTCAAAAATAAATAAACATTAAAAAAAAAAAACCCTAAGTCATAGTTTATAGTTACTTACATATTAGAATTATAGTTATTTATGCATTTATATATGTGTATGTATACACATATATATGTAATGTGGCTTTCATTTATTTCTTAAATATCTGCATACAATTGCTTGCCTATATTCTATGAATTTATGCTAATTAATATTAATTACTTGGTTTTGTAGCCTACAAGAAGGAAAACGAATGAACTTTACACCATAAGGATTCAAAATAGTACTTTACTGTTGCCAAAATTGGCATGGCAGACTTGTGAAGGAATTCCCTTTGGAGTAGGTCCACTAAAGAAGGTGTCCAGGGCTAATAAAATTGCATTTTTCCCATAGGGCTAGATGTTTCCTCAAAACTGACAAACTACTATCAACAGTAACCCTCATCAAGGACATTGGTAGTAGTTTAAAATGATTAGGCTTCTATGTATATTTTAGTACTTATAGACCACAATTCCAAATTGGCTTGCTTTCAGTATATCATTTTACACGGTTGATCTATAATTCATTACCTGAGCACACCAGGGGAGGCAGTGTTGTGAATTGTACACTGGTAAGCTACTTGGTGAAACCAGGCTTTGTATTTTTAATGTGTTTAATTATATTTAAAATCAAGGAAAGCTTGATTGTGCCTGGTTTTCTTTGAAAATATGGATTTGTTTTCTAAGGGTTGCAGTTGATGATGTTTTGATATCATCTTAATATGTTTGCTGCTGCTACCAAGAGCTTTGTCAAGCAAGTTGGAAATGGAGGGAGATTAGTTCCTGTTCCAAGCCTCAGTGAGGCTGACAAATACCAACCTCTAAGTCTGGTGGTAAAAAAGAAGCGATGTTTTTTCTTTCCAAGATATAAATTTACTTCAACACCTTTTACACTGAAAGATATTCTTCTAGGAGACAGAGAAATTTCAGCTGGTAAGTTTTAATGTCTGTTTCAGAGTGACTACTCATTCAGCTATATTACGACAATCTAAACAGGTTGTATATACTACTTATGTTTGTAATATTTACACATTTTCATTGATAAAAGCAACTTTTCTTCTGATAGTAGTAATATTAAGATTAATAATATCTAGAATTTGTATAGTATCAAATCTTATTAGTGAATAATTTTCTGACATATTTTGTAAAATCATTTATTGTATAATTTTATTTCAATTATTTTATAAATTGTTTTAACCAGATCAACTTAGAATATGACAAAATAATATATTTCTTTCATCTATAAAATGGGATATTACTTACCTATTTCCATGGTCACATGAGATGAAAGTAGTTTACATTTATTTCTTATGACTCAGTTATTGCAATTGGTAAACTGAAATGTATCTTACTGTCATGTGTTACTCATTCACAGTCCACCTTAACTAAAAGTAAATCAAGGCAGGTCTAATACAAATTAGAAAGTATGCTCAAAAGCCATTAATAATCTGCCTCTCCTTTCTGTTTTCTTAAAACAGAAAAAAAATTGACATTTTGACAAATTATTTCTTATTAACACCTGTTTTTCTTTCAACCACTCCGTGGATCTTAAAGCTTACAGAGCTCTGTTGGTAGAACAAAGAACTTGAGTTCTCTTTTAAGTACTCTATTAAGTACTTATTTTTGTTGTCAAGTTAATTGCTATTTTAAATCTTGGCTTGACATGTTGCCTTTCTCAACATTTGTGTAATGGAGTCTTAAGTAGTAAATTAATGCATTACTATATATAATCTATATTAAATGAATTCAAGACATTTAAAAAATATTGCTTTCCTTTTCTTAAAGGTATTTCATCTTATCAGTTACTGAATTATGAAGATGAATCAGATGTTTCACTCTATGGAAGGCGAGGCAACCATATTGTGAATGATGTTGGAATTAACGTTACTGGATCAGATTCTGTTGCAGTAAAAGCTTCATTTGGTGTGGTGACCAAACATGAAGTGGAAGTATCAACATTACTCAAGGAAATTACTACCCGGTCAGTAGAATAATACTTAATGTACTTCAGTGTTTTCATTAAATATTATAATTATATAAACTTCAATACAAACAATGCTTAAAACATTCAGGTTCTATATATTATCTAACATAATTTAGTTCTTTCATTTGTTTGAAATATTGCAAATTATCAATAAAACCAGGCTTTAGATAAGGGTAGATATCCAAAATCATTTGGTATAAATAGAATTAAAAAAATTTTTTTATTGTTTATTTTTGAGAGAGAGAGAAGGAGCATGAGCAGAGGAGAGGCAGAGAGAGAGGGAGATATAGAATCTGAAGCAGGATCCAGGCTCTGAGCTGTCAGCACAGAGCCCGACACAGGGCTGGAACTCACAGACCGTGAAACCATGACCTGAGCTGAAGTCAGACGCTTAACTAACTGAGCCACCCAGGTGCCCCATGGTTTAAACAGAATTTTTAATTGTTCCACAGAATTGCTTTGGCCCTGTACACATGTGCTAAATTATTAGATGAAAAGAATGCACTAATCTGCTTGAAACAAATATACTAAGGGAGTCTCCTCCAACAGAATCCTATAATAAGCATGTTTTAAGAAAACAGGAGAGGCAGATTATTAATTGCTTTGAGCATACTTTCTAATTTGTATTAGACCTGCCCTTGATTTACTTTTAGTTAAGGTGGACTGTGAATGAGTAACACATGACAGCAAAAATGTACACAATAATATGTAATTAGATGTGACAGATTCTTGTGAATCTATTTTTTTTTATTTAGAAAAATTAATTTTGACCACAGCTTGATACGTCAGACAAGAAGCAGCAGAAAGGCAGTATTGTGTGTGGTCATGGAAAGCATTCGAACCACACGACAGTGCTCACTGTCTGTGCATGCTGGAATTCGTGGGGAAGCCATGCGGGTAAACCACACTCATTAAGTTTCTCTAACTAAAAAGCTGCAATGGGAACTTTTACAAAGTACTCAATTTCTAACGAGACGTGTATTTTATCAAGTATTGAGATTAAAGAGCTGCAAGTGTATATACAATTTTGCACAGTGATGGTTTTTAGAGATTTTAAAAAATCCAAGAAAATTTGGATTCTACATGTGTAACATAATGCAAACAAAACCCTAATCCTTATGAAATAATGCATACTGGAGTCCCTCCTATTGCTATTTAAATGATGTTTTAAGCATGCTTATGTTGACCTCTTGATTTTATTTTTTTATTATTTTTTAATGATTTTTAAAAATGTTTATTTTTGAAAGAGAACATGAGCAGAGGAGGGGCAGAGAAGGGGGGCAGAGGATCTGAAGCAGGCTCTGGGCTGACAGCAGAGATCCCGATGCAGGGTTAGAACCCATGAACCGCGAGATCATGACCTGAGCTGAAATCGGATGCTCAACCAACTGAGCCATCCAGGTGCCCCTTGATTTTATTTTTAAGTGATGTACTGTATACTTGAATTTTTAAAAGTTGATTTTATATTTTTAAGTTTTCTAAAATAATATTGTCAATGGCCAAACATGTTTCATTCAGTGTTAAATACTTATAAAAAACCTCTTGGAACTTACTTATTTTTAGTTTTTAAAAAGCTCAGTATTATTTTTCTTTGTCATTCACATAATAATGACTTGGTTTTATTAAAACCAATTGTTAGAAAGATAGGGTTCAGGGGCACCTGCGTGGCTCAGTTGGTTAAGTGACTGACTTTGGCTCAGGTCATGATCTCATGGTTCGTGGGTTCAAGCCCCACGTCGGGCTCTGTGCTGACAGCTCAGAGCCTGGAGCCTACTTTGGATTCTGTGTCTCCTCTCTCTCTCTGCCCCTCCCCTGTTCACACACACGCTCTCTCAAAAATAAATAAACATTACATTTAAAAAAATAATTAAAAAATAAAAAAAAGAATGATAGGGTTCAATGAAAAACTTTTAAAGTCTTTGCAAATAAAGCTTCTGTTCGGTGGCTATGTTTAGCTGCCTACTGAATTGTTTAACATTGTATCATTTTAGGGGCACAGACTGAAACATTTAATTGTTGGAGATTACTCTGGAAAATAAGTTGATGATTGCTTTGGAAAGCTGCGGAAAACTCTGGGGGCTTTGGAACAATAGGATAGGCTAAAAACAACTGTAGCACTTAAACAGTTGGTTTGTGGTTGAAAAGAAAAGGTTTCTATGTCAGAGAGCATTACTGTTGTGGTAGCACTAAGTGCCAGTGTTAGTGAGAAAGTGGTGAGTGGTATTTCCTAGATGGTGAGATCCCATTGGACTACTTGGACCTCTGGTATAAACAGTTAAATTCAGTGGGAAAATTTGTTTTTGTCTTAATGGTAGGATTGTATGAACTGTTTTCTTTCTCCAAGAAGCTATCTTTATGCTATACTCCTTAATAATGTTGTTTATTTATTTACTATAGTTTCATTTTATGGATGAGCAGAATCCCAAGGGACGGGACAAAGCTATTGTTTTTCCAGCACACACAACCATAGCTTTCAGTGTTTTTGAACTCTTCATTTACTTGGATGGTGCCTTTGGTAAGTGAATGATGTGCATGAAACACTGAAATGATCATACTTTCAAGCATTTAATGGGAAACACACACATACACTCTCTATGTGATTGTAGAAGAATGATACTTTCAACACTGTCAATCTTATGCTTGGGTAAAGTTTCTGGGAAAGACTCTCTGACTCTACTTACCAGCTACCTCTTTTCTGCTTCTTGGTGAAAGCTGCAGACTCCCCACCACTCGACTTGCAATTATAGGTAAGAGCTCAAGTGCAATGCCATTGGCAAAGTATTCCTTGAGTTACATGGGGAAATAACAAATGACCTTCTAGTAGGTAGTTTTAGATGCTGGCAAATAGACAAGTGGGTAGGCAAGATGTCTGCAGGTGCCAGAATGCACAAACTAGGGCCCAAAGACAAATTCCTTTCAGTTTTACCTACTATAAACCAGCTTCACCCCAACTCTCTCTAAAAAATAACTTTAATACAATTACTTACCTTAAAATTGTTTTTTTAATGTTTTGTTTTATTTTTGAGAGAGAACAAGTGAGGAAGTGCAGAGAGAGAGGGGGACAGAGGATCCAAAGTGGTCTCCTTACTGATAGCACAGAGCTGGATGCGGAGCTCAAACTCACAAACCGTGAGATCACAACCTGAGCCAAAGTCAGACGCTCAACCGACTGAGCCACCCAGGCGCCCTACCTTAAAAATATTTTCATATACTTTATATAATACTTTACGTACCTTATATAATACCTCAGTGCAGCTCACTGTAGGCTTCTAAATTCCATAGGTCTTTAAGATTAGGAGCCCAGTCAGCTCAAGACACTAGGCAAGGGAGCCCCCTAACCATGGTAATTTTTAAACATTTGTAGACCTGTTTTTGTTTCTGCAGTTCTGTGGGAGGAGGGGATAGGGAATCCAGAAATGTGACAAAACATGCTACTTACAGTCTATTTGGGACACTTCAGATGTCAGTTTTTACAGTTGTGATTGTTAGGAGCAGAGTCAGCTGATAGAACTGATATATCCATTGAAATGTAAAATGTACATATCCTACACTTTTAGGAATTAATCCTACAGATATACTTACACATATGCAAAGTGATAGGAGTATGGGGGTATTCAATTTGTAATAGCAGAAGATTGGAAATACCCTTAAGATCTATGATCAATAACTAGTTCAATAATGATGCATATCCACACTACAGAACACTATGAAGCCATTAAGAGGAATGAGGTAGCACTAGGGACCCTGACATGGAATCATGTCTAAGAGATATCTTAAAGAAATGTGTGTAGTGTTTAACTATCTGAGCCTAAATAATTTTATGTGCATACATATACATATATTCCTTTATGCTTGTAAAATATATGGAGTACTTCTGGAAGTATACTCAAGAAACTTAACAGTGGTTACTTCTGAGGTAGAAAACTGAGGCTGGGTCCAGGGTAGATGGAAACTTGTCACTGTATCCCCCTTTTGTTGTCTGTATTTTGTACCCTGTGAGGGGCGCCTGGGTGTCTCAGATGGTTTAGGTATATTTTGTACCCTGTGAATGTTAGCTTTTCCAAAAATAAATAACTTAAAAAGTACAGTGAATGACATGTACCAGAACTCATCAACCACAACTAAAACTCCCAATAAAATGTGAATTGTTCGTTATAACATCTTCTAAAATTTTTTTTATAGATCTTTGTGTCACTTCAGTGTCAAAAGGAGGTTTTGAAAGGGAAGAAACCGCAACGTTTGCATTGCTCTACAGATTGAGGAATATACTATTTGAGAGAAGTATGTCCTTTGAAGAGTATTTCAATTTTTTTTTCCTTTTCGGATTAACACTTGAGTTTATCTGTTCAGTACTCCTGTCTGCTAAGGATGAATTAAAATCTAAAAGTAAAATCATTTCATGACTGATGGTTTAGATTCGCATATTTATAAATGCGATTTGGTTATTTTTTGACTTCTAACACATTTCTCTGTTTTTGTGCTTTTAGATAGAAGAGTGATGGATGCCATTTCTCGTTCACAGCTTTACTTAGATGATCTTTTTTCTGACTACTATGACAAACCTCTCAGCATGACTGATATTTCTCTCAAGGAAGGGACTCATATCCGAGTTAACTTACTTAATCACAACATTCCCAAAGGACCTTGCATACTCTGTGGAATGGGGAACTTTAAAAGGGAGACGGTTTATGGGTGCTTTCAGTGCTCGGTTGATGGGCAGAAGTATGTGAGACTTCATGCAGTTCCTTGTTTTGATGTCTGGCACAAGAGGATGAAATAAAACCAAAAAAATGAACATTCCTTGCTAGTGTTTTAGGTGCAACTGTGCCACACACCTTTCCAACATTTTCTAGGTTTGCTTTGATGAATTGTGGCAAAGTGAAGAGGGAGAGGAAAGAGAAGTTAACTTGTTTGGGCATCATTTTCTTCATCTATAAAAGGGAGGATAATCGTCTCTAGCCTATAAATTGTTATAAAGATTAATATTATTTATGTGAAAAAGGTTAAAATATTCAAAATATAGCTGTTCCTTCATAAAATCTGCCAGTTACTTTAGAAGTATATTTGGGAATTTAGACTGTCATCTTAACTTCACACAGCAATTTTTCTAGATATCAATTTTATTTTTAAGTGGCTTTTAAGTCAACATTTAAGAATGACAAGAGGTTAAATGTGGTGACTTTATGGTGCCTTAACCATTGGCTTAGGTCTGGTAAAATGAGAAAAATGTGTTAATATTTAATGTAATCCTAAATATTTAATTGTGGTATCAAATTAAAAGCACACTGAGCTCAGTGTGGGGTTTTGTGTTCACAGTTAACAGGGAGACTGCTCGTGGTAATGGGCTGCTGTCCTGTAACATACACATGCTCACTAGTTTTGTCTTTATAAAAACTTACTGCTGTCAAGGTAAGGCAGCTAGAAAAAAAAATAGTTAAGTAAGGTCGGATACCTTCATCTTTCTCCTTTGAAAATGTTTAAAATATTTAGCATATTTAGTTCTGAGAGCTCGTTTCCATCTACTCTGTAAGACATCTGAAATTTTTCATACACAACCTAAATTATTAATTTACTATACAGCCTTATTAAAATAATTGCAAAAGTAATGTCAAAATTCTAGAACTCAAAATGTAGTGATAACACTCGCTACGAGGTATATGCCTGTGAAAGCATAAAGCAATCACGTAAATATAAAACACCTGATGCCTCTCTGCATGTAGCATGATTAGAATGCTATTTTTTATTTAAACGTGACTAGGGTTTTTGAATCAATCTCCATTTAATATCATCTATAAATTTTAAAAACGCAAGTTTAAAAACACCTTGAAAACAATGGGACAGAATAGAATTATGAACAGTTTGTATACGATGATTTCCATATAGATCTTCCTTCCACAGTATTTTTGTTTTGAGCAGAATGTACGAGTCAAATGCAAATAAGAGTATACTGATGGCAAAATATTCTAGTGACTTTTTTTTTGGTATGGATATAGATAATGGGGGAGGTTTCCAAACCAGAACATAATTGGTCATAATTGAGTCATCAACTTAGTTTATTTCAATGGAGCAGGTTTTCCTGAGGGAAGTCAAGGAACAAGAATTTGCGATTGAACAAGTAAAGGAAGAGTTTACAAAACTGGGTACAGACATGAAGAACTATTGGGAGGAAAGAAAAGAGAGTGGAGGCTTTGGTTTTATGAAGTGTCAAACTCTGTGTTCTGTATATGTGATATCCGTTAACCTGGTGGTTTTTGTGTTACCCCTGCACTTTAGGTAATAGAATTTCTGGCAGCGTATCGATGGTTTGGAAAGGGCAAGTTTCAGAGAATGGAAAAAGGTTTGTTTCGAACTCACTAGTCTTGAGCAGAGCTATTTATTGCCTGACCATACCTTCCTACATATGCAGTAGGCAAAACCCTACATGTTCTGGTAAATAACGTGCCCTTTCTTTGGCACCAGTGTCATCTTTTACAGCATCTCTTACCTCCTGTTCTCAACAAGTTGGATGTCATGATTTGCCCGTGACACAAAATTGCCATGGCAGTGTATGTTCCCATTTGTATCCTCATTTGATATCTTCACGTATCCTTATGTGTAAAATAAATTCTACACATTTTCAAAAATTTGATGGCGTACCAGTTGGTGATGCTCGTTCAGGATCAATAACAAGAACATTGCAAAATGAAGTGACGTAGGATAGAGACACATAGAGAAAGGGAACTAGAAACTAAGAGATACCATGGCACCAATTTAAGACTATCAAGACAAAAAATTAGGGATGATAGATCTAAAGGCCTACAGGAAGCCAGAGGAAATAACACATTTATCATGATGTCTGAAGGAGTACAGACTCAGAGCAGTAGAGACTTTATTATGTCTGCTATAAGAGGCACAAAGTCTTTGGTCTGATAAGGTGTCTTTAAACATTCCCCACTGGAATAATGACCCAAGGCCAGAACTTGCACCAAAAAGTACAGCGACTGTGTTAAGGCTCTTTGTGGGACAGAGTTGTAAAACTAATATTTTCCTATATGCTTACCAAAGGAAGATTTGTTCAGTCCTGTCATTTTTATATTATCCTTTTGTTTGTAATGCTCTGAAATGTTAATTCCTGGGTCCTTATTGAATATTTTCAATATATGGGGCATTTTAACAATTAAAATGTTAAAAATTAGATATTTACATATTTATACATGTTGTTAGAGTTAGAGCTGGGAAGAACCTCGTAGGTTTTGACATAGGTGTCCTCCTATCTCCTGAAGGGGGAGAACTGCCCACTGGGACAAAGAGGTCTATTTTGTGGTGCTGCTCTTCGTGTTCACTGAATAAAGCAACAGGAAACACAATTACACCTTTCCTGAAAGTTAAATCTGCAAAATAACACACATTTATTATGCCCAAATTACATGTAGTGAGGTGATCAAAATATGTTCTCTTGGGGGGGAAACAAAATACAAGTTCTAGAAAAGTAACTCTTTTATATATAAAGTACAGTAAGTAGCTAAGAAAATTTAGAAATAAAATACACTATAGTTCATCATGTTGATATACATTGTATTCCTTGGAAGAAATGAAGCCATCACCATCATGATCATTCTTCTTAAAAATATCTTCTAAAACTGCATTCTGGTATGACTCATCACGAGGCTTCTCATCTTTTTCAAATTCCCTTTTTAGGTAATTATTTATCTAGAGGACCAAAATATGTCTTTAATAAAAAAGTACCACAGTAAATATCCAGTAACTTTAAGGAAATGTTTTCATAAGGAAATGCAAATCTACTTACAATAAGTGATAAAAAAATTTTTAAAGCTATTTGATGTTTTCTTTTTTAACCTTTGAAGTAATTTTCTGAAAAGAAACCTCTTCAAATTAGCTTCCCGAGGTTATAGACGGTTAGTTGTACATACTCAAAGATTAACATCTGAATTGAATTTTGTTGAAACTGTTTTCTAGTAATCTACACTGTCCACATTATGAAAGGAAAATCATTCTTAAGGATTTCTATTAGTAAATAAAATCCAAATTGGCATTTTTTATAATCTCTAAAATTAATGAATATATTCTATTATCAATAAAACTCAACCATAAATTTTGAAATAAAATGTAATTTTCTTAATTTTTCTAATGTTTCTATAGCTCTCCTTCAAATCTATATGACAATTTCTATAATAATGTCAAATAAAGAACAGATATTGGTTTTTTTTAATGTTTATTTTGAGAGAGAGAGTGCACGCATGAGCAGGGAGGGGCAGAGAGAGAGGGAGAGAGAATAGCCCAAGCAGGCTCCACACTGACACTGTGGAGGTGACATGGGGCTCAATCTCATGAACCATGATATACATTGCAGCCAAGAATGCTTTATCCAGCAAGGCTGTCATTCAGAATAGAAGGAGACATAGAGTTTCAAATTCCCTTTTCAGGTAATTATTTATCCACACTGACACTGTGGAGGTGACATGGGGCTCAGTCTCATGAACCATGAGATCATGACCTGAGCCGAAATCAAGAGTTGGACGCTCAACCGACTGGAGCCACCCAGGTGCCCCTGAAGAACAGGTATTCTTAAGAATTCTTTTTCTGTATAATATGACATTTCTACTAGCCACATGTGACTACTAAGCACCTGAAATGTGGCTAGATCAAATTGAGATATACTACTACTATGGGGGTAAAATACACAACAAATTTTGAAGACAATAAAAAATATCTCACTGATAATTTTTATTTGATTTCATGTTGAAATGGAAATATTTTAGATATATTGAGTTAGATAAAACATACTATTAAAATTAATTTCACCTGTTTATTTTTGCTTTTTAAGAGGTGGTTACTAATAGAGTTTAAATTATATATGTGACTTGTGGCACTTAGGTGGCTCAGTTGGTTAAGCATACCATCCAATCTTGGTTTAGGTCATGATCTTACAGTTCATGGGATCAAGCCCCATGTTGGGTTGTGTGCTAATGGTGTGGAGCCTGCTTGGGATTCTCTCTCTCCCTCTCTCTGTACGCCCCTCCCCACCCCCACCACATAAGCTCTCTCTTTCAAAATAAATGAACTCAGAAAAAATAAATTATGTGACTCAATTATATTTCCACTGGAAAGTGCTAATATATATTATAACTATAGAAAGCAGTATGCAATAATCTGGAGATAATGTTCATCAAGGCTGGGCACTTAAAAAAAATTTTTTTTATGTTTATTTATTTTTTTGAGAGACAGAGCGTAAACAGGGGAGGGACAGAGAGAGAAAGAGACACAGAATCTGAAGCAGGTTCCAGGCCCTGAGCTGTGAGCACAGAGCCTGATGCAGGGCTCGAACCCACAAACTGTGAGATCATGACCTGAGCTGAAGTTGGATGCTCAACCGACTGAGCCACCCAGGCGCCCCTTAAAAATTTTTTTTTAATGTTTATTTATTTTTGAGACAGAGAGAGACAGAGCATGAGTAAGGGAGGGGCAGAGACAGAGGGAGACACAGAATCCTTAGCAGGCTCCAGGCTCTGAGCTGTCAGCACAGAGCCAGACGCGGGGCTCGAACTCATGAACCTGAGCCGAAGTCAGACATTTAACCAACAGAGGCACTCAGGCACCCCAAAGCTGGGCATTTTAGAGGCAAGACTATTTTTGAAAGCTAAAGTTGAACTCTGAGAGGTTTTCCGCAGTATAGATCCCAACTCAATCCATCATGAGTAGACTTTATTTTAGAATGATCAATGAATCTTAATGAAGGATATACAAACTGTTCTCAAATGAGATTTAAGTCCTATTGAGAGAGACATTTTTTTCTTCCAGTTGAGGCTCAGCAATCCTATGTACGTGAAAAGAGTTTTAAAGAACCTCAAATCTTCCTCAGTTTCTAAGTAAATACATTTTCATAACCATTATTACTGACCCCCAAAATGTACTTTGCTAGTACACTGTCATGGAGAGGTACAAAAAGGCAGTGGGTAAGAACAGAACCTTAATTTAGTGTGTTCCCCTTCTCTCCCACCTTATACTAAGAAAATAACTGACACAATATGTCTGATGATGAAGGAATGTAGTTTCTTTAGGTTCATGTTTTAAATCCTGGTTTTGTCATATACTGGCTGCGTGGTCTTGAACAAATAATTTAACTTCTCTGAACCTCAAGTGTGTCATCTATAGGAGGAGGGAAACAGTATCTCTATGGTAGGATTGAGGTAAGGGTTAGAATAATATTTACAGAGGTCAATAAAAGATAGCTATTGTTATTTAAGCATGTGAAAATCACTCTGACCATCTAGTGATAATGCAGGGATATCTGAGAGACCATCTCGGCAGATGGTAGCTAAACAGGTCACTGTTTTGGACTTTCTCTACTTTTATTTTCCGGAAAGAACTAAAGATCTCATGAGGTCTCCTGAGGAGTATTCATACCGCAGAAGATGCCTTTTTGTGTGCAGTTGATAATGAATGGTCTTTGTGCCCAGGCTGAGCTCTTCGGTGCTACGTGTATTCACCTGCTGCCGTTCACTCTACAAGTCCTACGGAGTCAATGCAAAGCACATACTGGCATGAGTCTGACACCCCTCTACTTGTCCTTCTTAAGGAACGGGGGATGTTACCATTCACGTATCCTTCTTCCACTGGTGAGCAGTGAAGGACCTTCAGGGAAGGTCCTTACTAACATCCTGGAGAAGGAAGTAGCATTTGGGTGGGGGAAGGATTGGGGAAGGAGAAGAAGAAAGAAACCAAGAAAGGGGGAGGGCTTACTTGTCTCCTGAAATCAATGACTCAGGTACCTTTTGTCACTTAGGTGGTAGAGCCATGCTTGGTAAACAGTTTTCAAACAAGAGGAGAGACAACTGGGTTACTCAGTTTAAGCAAAAAGGGTATATATAGTCGGTGAGACTAAGTAAGGTACCAGCCTTCAACAGTACAAACAGTAGCCCTTAAACATTTGTGCTGGAAATTCCCTGAAAGAGGCAGTGGTAGGCCATGGTTAAGAGCACAGAAGTGGAGCCAGACTGCTGAGCTGCAATCTGATTTTGTCAATTAGAGTGGCATGACCTTGGCCAGTTACTTACCATTATTTCCCCCTTCTCTAAAATAATGACAGGTGTTTACCTGATAAACTGTCATAAAGATGAAATGAGTTCACATGCTGATGTGCTTATAATGGTACGTAGTACTGAGAAAGTACAAAAGCATATTACCATTATTATTCAGATATCATTCCCTCAATTCATATATAAGACTAACTGGAGCGCATAAGTTAGTCGACTCCTGGGTCCTGCTGACCAACTGTCTAGTGCACACAGTTCAAATTCTTGCTAGCCCTTTTTATAATCTCATGTAATCCCCACAATCCTGTTTGGTGGAAATTATTTGCCCTGTTCCAAATTCCTATGGTGCTGCTTGAACGAGACCTGTTCCTGTAGTCTAGAAGCTGCGGATGCCCTGTAGAGAGTTAGCTTGGTATTTTAATGACCCTCTGGCAGGGAGAAAGGCAGCAAACAGGATGACTCAGTTACAAGTTTTATATTCAAAAAGCACATTTTCTTCTTGGAGCTTAGATTTTTTAGTAATCAGCTCTAATTTTTTCCCAAAGTTTATTTTACTTATTTTGAGAGAGAGAGAGAGCAGGGGAGAGACAGAGAGAAAGGGAGAGAGAGAATCCAAAGTAGGCTTCCACTCTGTCAGCACAAAGGTCCATGTGGGGCTCGAACCCACGAACTGTGAGATCGTGATCTGAGCTGAAATCAAGAGTTGGACGCTTAACCAACTGAGCAACCCAGGAGCCCCTTAGAAACTAGCTCTATTAAAAAAAGCAAAGTAATCAGCCCATGCTTGGTAGAGCTAAAAAATAACAGCTGTAACATGGACATCTTTAAATTATGACTTAAAAAATGAGACCGTATGCATGGAACTTAGTTTGAATTACCTCGGTTTTAGAGAGTTGCCTGTCATTGTCCATGTCTATCTGTTTAAATGTTTCAATGCTTCGTGGTCCTTTGGTCACAGCATAAAGTTCAATCTCAAAAATCAATGTTGCATCAGGTGGAATCTTGCCTTCTGCTAAAGGTATAATTTTTAACAGTTTAACTGACAGGAAGATAATGTTCACATATTTACTCAAAAGTAGCCATTATAGCATTATGATTATATTATTTCATATAAAAAAAACTACCTACTCAACTTACTCTTAAGGAGATTTTCCCCCATGTTTATAAATCAAATCAGTTCTGAGGACCTCATGGGCCATTATTTACTGATTAAATTAATATATAGATTGTGTAATTTTTATTAATTAACCCCACCATTACAGGAGAAAGCTAGGGCAGAGAATAAATAAACTGGCAGTAATCTTTTAATCAGTAATCTTTTCAAAAATGATATTGTATAGTTATTTGAGAGCATAAATAAATCATGTTTCCATATATTTATCTTTTCAGCCCTTTATAGACATTAAAACATAAGTCAAGGACAGAATAATCCAGTAACAATTTTATGAAACAATTTCTAATCACAATAAAGAATTTTACTAAGTTGAGTAGTTCTCTTTAGTAAAGTTAACCCATTAACTAATGTCACAGATGATTTTAGCAAGCTATGGGCTATTTCAGAAGCCCATTTCATAAAAATAACCTATTGCAATGACTTGCTAAGAGGCAGGGGTTAGCTTGTGTCACCAGGACATCCCAGAGTCTTCCAGGGTCTCATCCATTATAGGCATTCAAATATTTGTTGAATGAATGATCTCTGTGGTTTATTTTTAAAAGGCTATTTGTTCTTTGAAGGAAACAGTGGAGAATTCTTGCTGAAGTGTTTATATAACCCAATGAGAAAAGAACTTGAAATTAATAACCGAAAGAAGTGGATCAGTCATCTTCAAAGCCAAGACACAGAAAAATCTACCTATACCTAATGCATCATCATGTGACTAATGAAGTCCCATGTGAGGTATCACATACCTGACTTTAGAGTTAAAAGAGCTAGAGGTTAATTCAATGATCAGTTTTACAAAATCCATTCCTATTCTGTCCAGTTACAATCTCCTTATGACAGGAAAATAACTAAGGATAACAGTTAACGATAACCTCAAAACACAAATTCAAGTTTCTTAAGAAAAAATATTACACGTACATATGAAGTTTCTGAATAATTCTACTGTAACAGCAGAAAATATTGCCAAATAGGTTTTTTCTTACAAAGAAATTAGAGCAGAAAAAAGAGAAAAAGGTGAGTTTGCTATATAGAATGACTTGGATTTAGAGAAGCAGATCAAAAACATAGGATTTAATGTAAAGAATCTATACATACCACATGTACTGTTAATTAAAGTACTAAAAGGTTACATGCATTTCAAGACATGCAGGGGTGCTCTGTGACATGAAGCAAGGATACTGTGCAGAGGAAAGCCACCTTCAAGTACTACCTAAAATAAAGTTATAGCTGATGTTAGTAACATAAGTAACTTATGCAAGTAACTTAAATAAGTAACAACTTAATTTAAAAAAGCTTATTTGATCAAGAAGTTGTTTGTTAAGCAGTTACTTACCATCTTCACTGGATCTTTTAAGTAATCTAATCTTATCTATTATGAGGCAGGTAAAGCAGCAGTTAAGTACGCCCTAAGAACAAATTTTTTGTTGGCTTCAGTTTCCTTATGTGTAAAACAAAAGTGTTGGTGGTGTTACTAATGAGATTCATCATTTTTATGTTCATTGGAGACACCTCAAATTAAATATGAACTAACTTCTTCAAAGTTAAACTTGTATATCTCTGCAGCAGAGGTCTGGTTTATTCATACCTTAGGCAGCTAGGGTAGTCATTCATAGCTAAGCATAAATTAGTTTACAAAAAGGAGAACTAAGTGGTCATTTGCTGTGGGGTAAGGGGGCTCAACAGGATGGATGAGCATCTGTTGATGAGGGATGTGGTTAAAATGAGATTAAAGAGTCTGAAAGGCATTCTTTGCCTATGTCATTTTGCCTAGAATTGGCCTCGACCTATGACAATAATTTTGGACAAGTATTGCATTCAATTTAAATTATCTTCAATTTTCTTTTTCTCTCCCTCTCCCAGATTCCTCTACAACTAAAATAGGATATATAAATGTGGTTCCATAGGAGCTATTTTGATGGGACCAAATGATTGGCCAAAAGCATTGAAAATGAAGCTGGAGTCCTGGAACTGTCTCTAGGAGTTTTAAGCCTGGGTCTGCCTTACACCACTAACCTCCCTCTAAGTCAAGTTTGGGGCAGTGATCCCCTGCTCTACTGGAAAGAGCAGGTGAGGGAACCACTACTATTAATGAGGTAAGCAAACAGCCTCATAGAGGCTGTGTCATTTCAATGAAATATTTGGGAGTAATAACAATATCTCATTGTAGAAAACTGATCTTTAATGACTTTTATTATATACTAAATATTTTAAGTAGGTAGAGTTAGCAAGGGTTCTAAATGGCCTGAGGAAGGAATGATTCTGTTTTTATAGTCTCTACACAGCACAGGGAGCAAGGACCTTACTGAGAATGCAAAATAAAAACTGTCCCTCTGCCAGGCTGACCATTTCCCCCTTTTAAAAACTGTCCCCTCTTAATTTAGCTCCACTTTTAATTTTAGTAATTTCCAAGATTTTTAATTTTGGAAAAATAGATACATGTGCATGGTAAAAAATTTAAATAGTACAAAATATTACAGAGTAAGAAGAAATCTCTTCACCCTTGACCCTTAGGTTTCCTTCTCAGGAACACTTAATGTCGTCAGGTGACTGTGTATCCTTCCACATATAATCTGTGTAGATACATGATGCATATGTGAAAATGTCCCCCTCACATGTAAGTTCTTTGAGGATAGGAAATTGTTTCTTCTTTATATGCTGCCTTATGCTCAGTGCCTAGAACAGGCCCTGGTACTGATGCTCAATAAATACTTGTTGCATGAATACATTCCATCCCATTTTATTTTAAACATATTAATACATATGGCTCTGCTGAATTCTTTTTACTGGCTGCATCATAATCCATTGTATAGATACAGCATAATTTAACTGATTCCCTACAGATGGACACTCAGGTAGTTTCCAGTCTTTTGCTACCAAACAAAAGTCTGTAATGAATGGTTTTTTATATATCCCTTTGTGTACATTTCTATAAATGGAACTGTTGGGCCAGTGGATATGTGCTTTTAAATTTTGATAGAAATCATTAGAAAGGTCAAATGATTTATACTCCCAGCAATAATGCATCAGACTGCTGGTTTTTCCATACCTGTGCCAACTTTTATGCCTTTGATAGTCTGATAGTAAAAGTCGTGTCTCATTTTGTTTTAATTTCCCTTTAATTATTAATGAAACTAAGTATTCTCATAGATTTACAGGTTATTTTTTTTTGCTAGTGGGCTGCTTGTTTATGACCTAAACTTGCCCATTTCCAGGACTAGGTCATTTTTATTATTGGTTAGTAAGAATCTTCATACTAGTTGCAAACATTTTCCCCATTTACCAGCTTTACCCAGGTTCTCAGATCTAACTGTGGGATTTTAACAATAGGTAAGATATTGAAAGAAGCAGTTCATTTCTTCTACATTTCTTTCTTTCTTTCTTTCTTTTAATGTTTTATTTATTTTTGAGAGATAGACAGCGTGAGCAGGGGAGGGTCAGAGAGAGAGGGAGAAACAGAACCTGAAGACAGGCTAGGCTCTAGGCTCTGAGCTAGCTGTCAGCACAGCGCTCGACATGGGGCTCGAACCCACAAACCGTGAGATCATGACCTGAGCCGAAGTCGTACACTTAATTGACTGTGCCACCCAGGTGCCCCTCTTCTACATTTCAAGGCTTCTCCTGAATTTGAGTAATAGTGACTGACAGTTGTTATATTCAGATGTTCTTTTTACTATGTTCTAGTGCTGTCCTTTTACTCTAAAATCGTATGTTTCAGTTTCCTGAGTTTTATGAATTTGACTTCGGTACTGTTTACCGAAGGTATACGCTATAGACATTTATGTAATAATAAAATAACATATACTAAAAGAAATTAAAATGACTAAAGTAGAGCTTATAGAATATACAGGATCATTATGAGAACTGCCACTATGTGCGGGAAAGAACTATGGCCAGAGATCTGTCTTCCAAAAATGTCTTTATTTTCTTTATATGTAAAAAGTGGGCACGAAGCTGGACTGGACTAGGTACAGCTAAAGTTTATTGGACCCAACAGTTCTGTAATTATTCCTCTGTGATGTTTTGTTTGTTTGTTTTAGTGATTCAAAAGTTTTTAATTCTGGGAAATACATGTAACATAAAATTTACCGTTGTAACCATTTTAAGTTCAGTATAGTTAAATACATTTCACCTTGCTGTGCAACCAGTCAGATATATTTCACCTTGCAAAGCTGAAACTCTACATCCATTAAAGAACGACTCCTTATTCCACCCTCTTCTCAGCCTCTTCTTTGAATTTGACTATTCCACGTACTTCATACAAGTGCAATCACACAGTATGTTTTTTGTGATTGGCTTAGTACAATGTACTTAAGGTTCATCCATGTTGTAGCATGTATCAGAATTTCCTTCCTTTTTAAGGCTGAATAATATTCCATTGTTGTTTATCCACTCATCTGTCAATGGATACGGGTTATTTCCACCTTTGGCTATTGTGAATGGTGCTGCTATGAACGTGAGTATACAAATATCTTTTCTAGACCCTGCTTTCAATTATTTTGGGTATATACCCAAAGTTATGATTTATTTATTTTTTATTTTTTAACTATTTTTAAATATAACTTAGAGGTATAAATATTAAAACACCTTACCATAACCTTCCTTTCCGTATGCAAATGAAGGGGGTATTATCACTTTCCGCTTCTCTCCGGGGCACATATCCATCATTGCAATGTCTAGGCCTTTTATGACTTGCCCAACACCAAGAACAAACCATTTGGGGTGGCCTTCATTTTGTGTGCGGCTATAGTAAAAAAACAACACTTGGTAAACTGATTTTAAGAACAGTGAAATCAAGTTTTAAAATACATCTGGACGTTTAGTTATAATTTAAAATTGGAGTCCTCTCTAACTCTTTTCCCACATCAGCACTCATTCTGAACTCCCTGGGGGGGTGTTTGGCTCAAACTTCTTTCATAATAGCCAGAAAGAAGTATGATTTGCCCGAAGCTAGTCATTAGGAATCATCTCATCTTTTTTATTGCCATCTTTGTAAAAACTATTCAACAGTTACCTTTTCAATGGGTCTCTGGCCACTAACTAGCTGCATGGCTTGTCCAAGTAGTTCATTTAAACTTTCTAAGTTTGTTCTAAAAAATGACGGTGCAGGTTTAGCCTCAAAAAGCATTTGAACAAAAATTAAAATTTGTACCTTTACTTATTAAATTTATCTATTTTCTTCTAAGTGTTAAGAACTAACTTTCCCCAACCCTATCTTCATAGGGTAATAGCACAGATGAAGAAAAGCCATTCTCCCTCTGAGTAATAAATGATCCATTGAATCAGAGCAGGCAGTGGTGGGTTGAGGGGAGAGATGGGAGAACACAGGGCCCAGAAGACACCTGGGAAAGTTATTGTTGTGTGTGTTTTTTTTTAATACAGTTGGAAAGTGGCCCTCAGTCTGTTAAGTATGGTGCCTCTTAAGGCCAAATAAAATCACTTAAACTATCCTACCTAATCCTCTGTAAAGAGACTCTAACATATGGTTTTTAAAAAAATGTGAACATCCCTACAGACAGCTGCATAACTTACTTCTATGGATCCCAAGGGTGGTGGCGATTGTGTGTGGTGGGGTGGGGGGGGGGTAGGTAGTGTATTTCCTATAATCTCTTGGACCAACATTTTCAATTTAAAAAGCAATAGTTCAATAGGGAACTAATGCTATCATTAGGAATTCCGCCCCCGCCCCCCCTCACCCGGGAATAAAAGGCTCAAACCTTACAGTTAAATAATATGAACAAACCAATCAACCAATCACTCAGGCTTCTGGTTGGTAGAGGGAGCCTAGGTTTCCTGCATCAACTGGGGCGGGAACAGTTCACAGCATTTCCTACCTGCAGTAGAATTTCGAACCGTCTTTAGCCAAGTAGCCGTCGTAATGGGCATTTAGCAGGTCTCCCTTCTTGCTTGTCTTGGTACAGTTTTCTGGACGATGCAAAACTTCTATTTTCACGTCCTCTGTGCTCTCCTCTTCCTTTTGTCCCTGAGCAGCAAAGATGGCCCATACATAAAAGAAAACGATTAACCTGAATAAAAACTGCATGATTCCTGAAGTTGGCCCCAGATGACCACTGCCTTCCTTCTCGCGTGTCACTTGCGCCCAGCGGCAGCCAAGGCAGCCCAGTTCCGACTCGTGGCAGGCATTGTTCTACGTCACAAAGGGCCGGGGGCGGGCGGCCCATAGCCCCGCCCCCTCCGGCCAAAGCTCTCAGCCGCAGAATTTTCGTCAGTCAGTCCGGCTGGGTCCTGTTCCTCTGGTACCCGGCGCTTTGGATGGCTGTCATCGGTCGTTGAGGCAGTACTGAGCACTTGCACCGCTTCTCGTTAAATATGCAAATTTTATAGCCGGTTTCCTCAGAGTTCTACAGAATTTCCTAAAATGAAACCGGCAAAAGAAAGAAACAGCCTAGGAGTGGGATGTAGTTAAGAGAATACGGCTGTCATTTGGGGGAGTAAAAGGTTTCTCCTCAGACATCTAGGGACCTAGCGGGCTTTGGGGGAGGCATTCTGTTTCTGGGGTGTCCTTGAAAACACCTTCTGGGGGGGGGGGAGTCATTAAGAGCTTCCAGGCTAAGCCTTAAGCAATCTGACCGCCAGCTGGTCGCGAGTCAAGAGAGGTGCCGCTGCTGCCCGCCCCTTGAGATACATTTCCCAGGACCCAATTCCCGCGGTTTGGGCCGGGCTGGCTGGTTTGCGCTTCTTTCCCCCACCACTCGGGGCCGCCCTCGATACGAGGGCCAATGGGAGTTGCGGAAAACTCGTGATGGTGTCCCCTTTCTTACCATCCACTGTACACAGAGAAAATGAAGTAATTTGAGTATTGGGCTTTTTTCCCCAAAAAGCTAATACGCAGCAGGGATTTGACCAAGTCTGACACAAAACCAGCATTCATCCCACCCCCAAACGTTTTAGGATGAAAAACTTGCAAACATACAGAAAAATTGAATTACCTCATCACCGTGGCCTTCTAACGACCACTTGGATTCTATGGTTAACATGTAACTATATTCGATTTATTACACATCCATCCATTTAACAACTCACCTTATTTCCAAGTGAATACCCTAAGACTTTTTACCCAAATCAGAAAAGCTTCAGCACAGGCCTGGATTCGGTTCTGTGGAAAGAGAGGTGTTACTCTTGGTGATGCTAAGCAAAACTGCAGTACTGAGCCTGCTTCGCTTAAAGCTTACAGCCCTTAGTAAATGTGAATTATTGTCATTACGTAAGATGATCATTTCCAAACAGGATTTTTAAAAATCATAAAAACTAGGGAAAGCCCTTATTTATAGAATAAAATAAATTACAAACTTCGGTTCCATGTTTTATATTCTAAATGAAGTAGTGGCTAAGGTTGATCGTCCGCGTGGTGACCGTTCCCCTTGGGGCCCCTCATGGTTCCTTGCTGGAGGACTCTGAGCGGCACACTGCCTAACTGGGAGATAATTTCTTGAGCCCCCTGAATGTGAGGAGGGCACGAGGGAAACATAAACGGGTAGTCTCTTCTTTTCTTGAAACACCACCACCGGAAGGACCTGAGGCTTAGTTACAGGAAAACCCGAGAGGCCTACTACGTCTCCCTCGGGCCTTGTGCGCCTGCAGCTAGTCCTCGGGTGGGCCCGGGGCTGCGCGCGCCGCGGGTCCGAGTCAGCCTGCCCGGGCTAGGAGGCTTTAGCCCCGGGGCATGGTCGGTCCGGGCCTCTCTGGGGATGGGCTAAGTGTGAGGGGCCCCGGGACCGCCGGCCGAGGGCCTGAGGGAGAATGAGGGGGAGTCAGGCGCCCCGGCTGGGGAAGGCCAAGGGCGCGCCGCGACCGCCGGCCGTCTCACGCAGCCTCCGGCACCGCGGCTGGGCGGCAGGCCGCGCCCGCTCCTCCAGCCCCGCCGCCGGGGAGGGGTTTCTCGGGACGAGCCGGCCCCTTTCATCCAGGAAGTGAAAGCGACGTCGGGGTCAATGAAAACAAACGGGGAGCCCGGGGGGAAGGAAGGCGGGCGAGGAGGAGGGAGCGCCGGGGCGCGGGAGGGTACAGCGGTGTGGTGGAAGTGCGAGCGGGAGGCTGGTTGCGGTTGTAATTTTGCCGCCGCCGCCGCCGCCGCCACCGCCGCCGCGGCCGCGGCTCTCCCGGGGATGTCTGAGCGCGCGCCTAGCGGCCCTCGAGCTCCACGCGGCGGCCGCCGTCCCGGCCTTTAAGGGTCGCCACGTCCGGGCGGCGCGCGCGGGCTGAGGGCGGCTCGGTGCCGGCGGGGTTGCCCGGGGAGGGCCCGGGGAGGGCCCGGGCGGGCCGGGAGGGGCTGCCCAAGCTCGGCGCCTACCCCAGCACCGCGGCCGGCGCCCGGCCAGGAGGATGCGCGGCGCCGGGCTCTGAAGCATGGAGGGGGTTCTGTACAAGTGGACCAACTATCTCACAGGTCAGAGGGCTCGGGTGTTCCGGGGGGCGGCCGGGAGAGGCCGGGGGCTTGGGCGGGCTCAGGTGGGAAGGCTGCGGAAAAGGCGGTTCGGGGGGCCCCTCCCTCTGCCTGGCCTGCGGTGACCCTCGCAGGGAATCGGCTCCTTTTGCTTCCGAGGCTAATCCCTAGGTCTGTCCCTTGCTAGAACTGGCCTCTGCAGGGGACGGTTCGAGACTGCGCACCTTCCTGAGCGTAGGAAGTGCGCTTGACCACTTCTTTGCCCATATAATACTACTTGTTTCCTCCTGTAGCTTCCGGAATAATTCCCAGTTACTCTGCTTGTGTTGCAATCTCCATCCTTATTCACACTTAATTATAACTGAGTTGTCGGCGTATAGGAATAGAATGGACCCTGTAAGATCAAGATTTAATTTTAAGAAATCTCTTTTGTATTTCTTTTTAATTTCCTTAGCAACACGGCTTACTTTAAAAGTTCTCTTGTTGAAGTTGTTCAGCATAGAAAGCATGGTTTTTCTGGGAAATTGTCCCCAGATACCATTCCCTTTAAGAGTTGGTTGTTAATGAGATATCTTTATGTTTTGGAATTCAGGTAAGTGTGTGAGAAATAGTGGAAGAAGGTGCAACACACAGAAGTGGAAAAGGCAAGTCAGGGTCACCCAGGGTCACTTCAGGAAAAACTGAAGAGCTTTGTGTTTCTGTAGAAATGAGAGGCCAGCAGGGAAGGGTCTTTTTCCATGACACCGACAGCCTGGCTTATTAAAAGAGCCTTAATTCAGAGTTGTAGTCCCATCTCTGTCATCATCCAACAGTCAGGACAAGTCACTTACTCTCTCAAGATCTCATTCTGGGAGGGCCAGGATGAGCAATTTGTTTATCCTGTAGGTGTTCTAACTTCAGAATTCTATGATTTCACCACCTTAGAGGAAAGGAAATGGGTTTAAAATAAGATTAAATAACAAACATTTCTTGTTCCAGTGTCATAGGAAAATCTTGACTTACTACCCATTTATTTACTCTGCCTAAAGTATTGAACTCCTTTGTAGTTGTATAGTACACTCATCTTGTGTTCACCTGACCTTGTGCAAAATCTGCACACACACACTTCAAAGCATAAGCATTGAGCTACAGTTGCCCCTTTCTTCCTTCCTTCCTTCCTTCCCTCCTTTTTTTTTTATTAATTGAAATGCTAAGGCCCGATTTATAGCAGCAAATGCTTTAACATTTGTATATTTCAAATATTTGCATGTTTCATTTTTCTCCCACTAAAATGTCTGTTTCTATAAATGGTATGTTTTAGCAAGAATCATTTAAAACAGGAGGTAAATATTTTTTCTTAAGCATTTCGTTTGGGTAGTTGTGAGAACGATTGTGCTGTTTAGTTGAGATACGGGGATTAACTTTAAAGACAGTAGTTTCTGTGCTTTGATATGCAAATAATCATCTCAGGGCAAACATTCATAAGCATAGTGCCCACAGTGTCTTGGGAGGAACCACTTATGCCTAGCCTGGAGCAATGGGTGATTACTGAGATGAGTCCTAATTTATTCCTGGAGCCTATTGTGGTCTTGGTGGCCATCTTTCTTATCTCCTCTGGCACTGAGCACTATAGCCACGTGTGCTTAAGCTTTTAGTCTTTGCAGAGCATTTAAGTAAACTGCTAGTATGTCTTGTAGGAGCTTGCTGCAATGAAATCTTTTGTTTGGAAAAATTCAAATTTAAATTTGACTCCGTGGCATGCTGATTATTAATTTTAGTTCCTCTTAGGTTAGAAGAATGAGCAGCTGTTTGTACTGAATGATCTTGAAGGAACCTTTCACTTTCATGACAGGGTTCTTTGAAAATCCTTTATAGAGAACAAGGATTTCAGTAACATTGGGTAGTTTGAGATAAAAAGAAAGTTGTTTTGTTTTTTTTTAAAGAATGCCTATGGATCTTTTTCACAGATAGAGCCGTTTGTTATATAAATGTGTGAATCAATTAGAGATTGTTTTAATTAAATATTTCTTCAAAAAGATGTGTAGAGATAACTAACAGCCTTTAATTATTTTATTATATTTAATCATGGTCACCTTTCAAGTTGCTACAAATTCTTAAAAAAATATTTTTTTAATGTTTATTTTTGAGAGAGAGTGTGTGAGTGAGCATAAGTGGGGGAGGGGCAGAGAAAGAGGGGGACGCAGAATCCTAAGCAGGCTCCAGGCTCCAAGCTGTCAGCCCAGAGCCTGATGCAGGGCTCGAACTCCCATACCACGAGATCATGAACTGAGCTTGAAGTTGGAGGCTTAACAGACTGAGCCACCCAGGCACCCCTAAGTTGCTACAAATTCTAAGTAAGTCATTTTGGTCCTTATTTGTTTTAAAGAAATACTGAATCACAATAATACAGGCTTACAGAATCGCAATTTGTCTATAGGCACCTGGAACCTGGGGTGGTGTGGAGTGTACTTTTACCACCCTGCTTATAATTTGTTTGCCAAAGTGAATTTGTGTTTGGAAAGATAATGTCTTCATCATTTGTATGCATGCTCGATATGCAGTATACCCTCATGGATATATTACATATCTTTACGGTCATGGATAACATGTGATATCCCACTTTTCTGGTATTTAATCACTTGAGAAAGATGGTTTTTTTTTAGCACCTGTTATGTGCCAGGCACCATTCTAGGTGCTAGGAATGCAATAACAAACAAGATAAAGTTCATGTACCAAAAGAACTTACCTTTTAATTTGCTAGGCCTCGTTAGGGGCTATAATGTTTAATAATAAGAATTTTCCAAATATTCAAAACTTGCTTTAATTATTTTGAGTATCTAGCTTTCTGAACTGTATTATGACATTCCCTATTGTGAAATGTAACCTTTTTATGATGACTTTGTGCTGTCATTTCAAAAGTGTTACTGGAAAAGCCTTTGAGGAGATAAGTCCTGGGTCTTATCAGCGTGTAAGAGTGATTCTCCCATCTGCCACTCTTTTGGCACTATTTGGCCCTTGAAAAACTGAATTGATTAAGCAGATAGCAGGCTATGTCTAATGTGACCAGGCTGAATTGTGATTTAATAGTTACAGAAAGAACAAAGGACAGTCATACTGCCTTCAGTGAGGCACCCTGGTCATGGTCACTGTGTTATTAATCAGTGAACTATTGTAAATTAGTAGCATGGTTGATAAGATTTTAGGGAACACTGAGTTTGGCTTGCAGGAGTGGCAGTTGAACTCTGAGGAAAGCCATTAACCTCACCCTCATCTTTGCCTGAGAGCCAAGTCTGTGATAGTTGTGTAATCTAGTCACCAAATAAACACAAAGGAAATGAATGATTGCAGTTTCTAGCATTTCTGCGTGAGTTGTACAACAGCAGTGCAAGGAGAGAGGTATTAGGGAGAATGCAGGCTCTCACCACAGTGTGCAGCTTCTGTGGAAGAGACTAGAATTCATTCAGCACCCACTTGTGCAAGGGTGTTTGCTTAGGCAACGTGTCAGAGAGGGGAAATCACATTGTGGAATTAGAGGGGTGAGTGGCACCTGAGAGGTCACCTTGTTCAATCCACTCATTTTTGAGGCTGGAAATTTTTTGTTTATTAAAGTGAAAAGATTTGTTTCAGCTTATCTAACTAAAGAGTTAGAATATAGCAGGGGCTAGAATCCATGTCTTTTAACATTACATCAAAACCCAACTCTGTTCGCTTCAGGAAAAGGGCAGTCGTGTTGCACCCTGTATAGGTTATTATTGAGCCTGAGTCTCCTGGGTTGTTAATGAGAAGGTTGTGAGCCAGAATAAAGGTGTTACTCCCTGTATTTATGCTGATCTATAGATTTCTCCAGAAATCTTTCCCAACAAAGTGGGATTGATGCAAGAACAATTTGGGCAAGGCTTGGCCATTACAAGTTTCATTGTCAGAATGTCACCTTAGAGCCAAGAAAACATGGGTGGCAAATTTTGAAATGATACTTTTCTCTGTGATTAAAGTAATTTCTTATTAATCTTCTGTTATTTATAATTTTTGTAGGTTGGCAGCCTCGTTGGTTTGTTTTAGATAATGGAATCCTATCCTACTATGATTCACAAGATGATGTTTGCAAAGGGAGCAAAGGAAGTATCAAGATGGCAGTTTGTGAAATTAAAGGTAAGTGAGTACCTGGAATTAGAGAAATTTGAAGTTAGGTAAGTAAAGCATTCTCCACTACAATCCAGAAAGAGGAGAAAAGCATTTCTAGTCAGGTAGGGATCTTCTAATACCATTTATTTCCTTAGCAATTAAGAGTGGCACTTAGCATTGTTAAGCACATTTTTTTGTTTTGTTGTTGTTGTTGTTTTTATTTCTCCTTCTATACATGTACTTTGAGTTGAAATTCAAAATCTTAGGGTTAGTCTTCCAATTTGGACCTGAAAAACAATTTCTTGTGGATGTTACTTCAGCATTCCTTCGCGGTCCACAAGTGTTCTCTTTCATACTCATTGTAAAGTAAGGTATTGTAAAGATTGGAAACTGAGCTTTAAAGGTGACTGGAGGTGGGGGGTGTGGGGGTGGGTTGGGGCCTAGCTGGCTCAGTTAGTAGAGCATGAGACTCTTGATCTCCGGATCATGAGTTCAAGCCCCAGGTTGCGCATGGAGCTTATTTAAGAAAAAAAAAAGTTGAAGATGATCAGGCAGGCTCTGCAGGGTTTTGCTAAATGAGTCAGTTTTGCTAAAACATGAAGTCAGAGTCCTAAAATTCTGGTTTAAGTCAGAGTCATAAAACTCTGATTCTTTGCTGAATCGGAGATCAGCTCTTTTGCGTGATAGAGTTTTCCTTTTCTTCCAAAAGAGAAGAACTAAAGCAATAGGTCATGCTATAATTTTCATGAAGGAAGGTTTCATGGACCATTGATTCATTTGTATATGTGGTTGGGTTGTGTGGGGTGGAGGTAGGTAGTAGAGATCAGACAAAATGATAATGAAAAGTACTGAGTTCTTCAGAAAATTGAAGGAAAAACTAAAGCACTAGAGGAGCGAATATCAAGCACCTACAGGCCTTTTTCATTTCTCCTCTATAGCTTGAATACTTGTCCTTCATGATGGGTACTTCTTTGACATGGTGAGCTCTTGGTCACAGCTACCAAACACTTGAGAGTAATCTTACTGCTCTGTGCATTTTCTTATTTAGATTAAAGCAAGGCAACAGCTAGTGCATTATGTTTTATTTTCCAGGGCCGGATTGCTAGTTTTGTGTGGTTTCATGGTGGTTCTTAGTACAATTTAGCCATGGAGACAAAATAGAATTTTTGCTTGCTGCACATCTAATTCTTCACATTCATTTAAGGTTTGCTACCGCTAAGACTCTTTCCAAAGCAGCGATTCATAACTTGGGGTAGATCAGTGTCATCCAGGGAGCTTTCTCTCCAAAATACGCATATCTGCTAAGTGATTGTAATATGCCTCTTTAGTTGAGAATTAGTACTGTTCTAATGGAAGGAAGTCATGGCTATCTAAGATACAGAAGCATTTCACACTAGCGTATTGTTATTGCATCGTCCCTGAAATTGTGGAGCATAATTTTGTTGTTTATTTTAGACAAAGGTACTGAAATGTATACCAGTAAGTGTTGGCTTTCCAGGTGCTCATTTTTGATATATTTATTTGTAATTGCACCATCATCCCCCGTAACTCTTTAGAACTGATATTTTAGAATTGCCTTAGGAAACCGTTTATAAATCACACAAGAAAAGCACATTCAAAGTATGAGTTTTTATTTTTTTAAAAACTGATGGTTTTGTCTCATTTTATTCCCCAGATTTTATTCCAAATGATAATTTGGTGAGAGTCAGAAATCAAACTACAAAGTTCAAAGATTTGCCACTCTTGACGATATTTAAAAGACTGTTAGTGGCAGAATCCTGAGGCACTTCTAAAATGTTTCAAGTTGTGGCAGCATTTTTACTGTTGTTGTTTTTTTTAACATAATCTTCTATTCAAGAATAAAATACAGAAAAGGGAACAAATCTTAAATATTCAGTTTGAAGAATGTTTACAAAGTACACACACTTGTGTAACTACCAATCAGATTAAGAATTAGAATATTATCAGCATTCTAGATGCTGGGGTGTTGTCATGTTTCCTCAGCCACTAATCCCTTTAAAAAGTACCATTAATTTGACTTTTATCACCATAGATAAATATTGCCTACTTTTGAATGTTTTATAGATGGAATAAATCAGTATTTTCTTTTGTGTTGGCTTCTTTCACTCAACGTTGTGAAATTCATCCATGTTGTTCGGTGTAATAGTAGTTCAATCATTCTTACTGATTTGTAGTATTTCTAATATTATGAATATCCCACAACTTGTCTATCCATTCTAGTATTGATATGTATTTGTTTTTTTTTCTATTTGGGATTATGATGAGTAAAGCGTCTATAAATATTCTTATTATATTTCTTTTGCTGAACATATACATTTCTATTCAGTATATATCTGGAAGTAGAGTGGAATTGCTGAGGCACTGATACTTGTACCTTTAGCTTTAACAGACTTAAGGAGAAAATTATTCTTGACACTTGCTAATAAGGTTGATTTTATTCAAGTCTCTCATGATAGGTATAAGGACTACTGCGATGGGGTTTTGTAGTAGGTAAAGAAAAGTGGGAATTTGTAACTAAGAAGTAGAGTGGGGGGATTGGTGGATGAAAAATTACTAAGAGGAAACATTAGGGATTAGGGGGCATTCTGGGTAAACAGATTCTTGCTGAAGGCAGGCGAGGGTGATCAGATATTATCTGGGGATGTTAGGGATAGAGGAATTTGTTTGGATATTGAGGGTAATCAGATATTGAAGGTGGAGGATTCTGGCTAACCTGACGTAGCAGAGTTCTAGCTAAGATTGGACTCTATAGGGACAGAGATAGAAGCCCAGGATTGGGCATAGTCAAGCGGAGGGCTCAGAGGAGTCTGACTGAAGTTTGATCAAGGGGAGAATCTTTGTCACAGGTAATGCCAAACTGTTTACCAGAGTGGTTGTACCAGTTTATTCTTGAACTAGCAGAATATGAGTGTTCCAGTTACTTTGCATCCTTGCCAAAACTTGCATTATCAGTTTTAGATTTTTGAATATTTCTAGTGTATATGTTGGTATCTGATGTTGGTTTTAACTTGTATTTCTCTAATAACTAATGATGAGTAGTTTTTCAGATATTAATTAGCCATTTGAATGTCCTCTTCTTTTGGAGTCTCTTTTCCAGTCTTTGGCATCTCTTTTCCAGTCTTTGGCCTAATTTCTAAATTGGGCTGTCATCTTTCATGTTGTTTGTGGAAAGTCCAAATATATATACATATGTGTGTATTTACATAGTCCAAGTGAGTCTTTGTATTGTGAGTATCTTCTTCCGCTTCGTAGGTTGCATTTTCTTTCTGTTAAAGGTATCTTTTGATAAGCAGAAGTTATTAATTTCAATAAAGCCCAGTTTTTCAAAGTTTTTAATTAGAACTTTTTATGTCCTGCTTTGGAAATCTTATTTCTTCTTGAAGGCTTATTGTTTTACCTTTTATATTTAAGTCCATATTAGGTCTGTGATTGACTTAAAATTTATTTTTATATGTGGTATTATCAGGGATTAAGATTCATTTTTTCTCGTAGGGATATTCAGTTGACTGAGTATCAGTTATTGAAAAGAGCAACCTTTCACCTACTGCACTGTAGGAACATCTTTGTCACAAACCAAGTGACCATGTACATTGGGTCCTTTTCTGGACCGTCTTTTGTTTCATGGGCCTATTCTATCCTTGTGCCAATATTACACTGTCTTAAATTTCTTTAGCTTTATACTTCTTAGTATCTCATGGTCTAAGTCTTATAACTTTGCTCTTTTTCAGGATTGTCTTGGCTATTATTGGCTCATTGCATTTCCTTAACACATTTTAGAATCTGCTTGTAAATTTACACAAATATCTGCTGGAATTATGATTGGAATTGTATTGAATCAATGGATCAATTTGGGAAGAATTGTATTTAAAATTTTTTTTTTTAATGTTTATTTATTATTGAGATAGAGAGGAACAGAGCATAAGTAGGGGAGGGGCAGAGAGAGAGGGAGACGCAGAATCTGAAGCAGGCTCCAGGCTCTGAACTGTCAGCACAGAGCCCGAGCAGGGCTCGAACCCACGAATCGTGAGATCATGACCTGAGCCAAAGTCGGACGCTTAACCGACTGAACCACCCAGGCACCCCGAGAATTGTATTCTTGACAGTATCGAGTCTTCTGATCTACCAACATGTTATATTCCTATATTTAATTAGGTTTTTAATTTCAGTAATGTTTTACAGTTTTGCACATAGAGTTCTTGTCAATTTTTTCTTAAGAACTTGATGGTTTGGGAGCATTGCTCTTAAGTTTGTTGTCTTAGGTGAGTACTTTGTAGGGGGTACTCTTGATTAATACATCAATTTTGGTATGTTTAAAAAGGAGTCATCTTATTTTCATTTGTAGCAGCATCATTGGCAATTAGAGCTTAATTTTCTTTTAAGGTAGTTATTGATGCTTTCACTGGTATTAACAAGCAGCAAAAAAAGAGTTACTCTTGGAGCCTTGGGATTTCAGTAATATTGTCCTGTCTTGGAAATCTTTGCACCCATCATTGTTTTTTGCATGTTTGTATATTTCACTACCTCCAAGAATGGCCTTTATAAGTAGAATAATAAGCTAGCAAAGCTTTTGTGGCACTTATTTGCCATAGTACATCTGGTCAATATTTTCAGTAATTAATCATATAAATTAAGACTTCTGCCAGACGTTCAGGGCCCCTGATAATTTGACCAACTCAGCTTGTCCATTCATGAATATCATTTCAATGTAATACAATACAAGGCTTTATTTAGGCTTGTCTCCTGATATCCTCAGTACATATTATGTTTATTTCCTCTTCTAGGCCTTTTTTAATGAAGTTTTTCTTTTAACTAAATCCTACTATTGTCAAATCCTTCTTCCTGAAGCCTTATTTCCCACCTCTTCTTACCTTTCAGTCACTGTACCAAAGAGTTCATCATTTGGGTGTTTTGATTATTTTTGTTGTGTCAGTTTGTTTCCTTGGTTAAAAGTCAGCTCTGTTAGAGCAAAGACTCCTTTCTTTCTCCCCTTGTGTCTTCCTCTTCTACCAGCACTCCCCTGAGCTAAGTAAATATTTCTTGATTAAAGACAGTGTAACACAGATTTATTCTTACAACAAAGATTGAGGATTGGCTCAGTGTAATTCTTGATTAGTTCTTTTTTGCAGAGTATCAAGGGGGAGTGGTGGTTTAGGAGAGGAGGAGGCCGGTGGTGAGAAAGAGGAGAAGGTCTCCAAAATTACTCACACTTCCTAGGTGATTATGATGTGCCCCTTAGTTGAGGGCTGCTGTTCTAATGGAAGGTGGCCATAGGTACCATTTATTGTCCTTCTTCTGTATGCTAGGCACTATCCTAGGCTTGGGGGATACTAAAACATAGAGTCTGTTTTCAAAGAAATCAGTAAAAAATATGTGGTAAGTGTGACAATGCATGTGTATTTAAAGTAGGATAGGCAGCCCCAAGAGAGTGAGTTTTTAGTTTTCATTGCTGTTTCCTCTTCTTCTTGCCACCCCCACTTTGGCACCTCTGCCAGCATGAGTAGATGTGAGAATGTGGTTTTGAGGGTGCCACTAGATAGCCCCTTAGGGAAAGGCAATGCCTGCATCTTGAATCTCAGTTTCTTGTTTTAGGTGTCTGAAACATCTAATACTGGGTAAGAGTGACTGTTTGATTCTCCCCAAATTACTTAAGTTCATGACTATTTCTCCTGTGTTTATCATCATAGTCCATTCAGCGGACAACACAAGAATGGAATTAATCATTCCAGGAGAGCAGCATTTCTACATGAAGGCGGTGAATGCAGCTGAAAGACAGAGGTGGCTGGTTGCTCTGGGGAGCTCCAAAGCTTGTTTGACTGATACTAGGACTAAAAAAGAAAAAGGTAACTATAAATTTTTCTTGGGTGGTGAGAATATTTTCTTAAACATAAATGTAAATTCTCCTGTCCACTTTTAGGAATCTATCCTAAAGAAATACCAGAAATGTAGATGGAGATTTACATGCATGACATTCATCGTAGTGAAAAAACTTGTAAACCATGCAAAGGTTTAAATTTAGGGGAATGGTTCAGTAAACTTTAGGTTGGTATCAGCTGCTATGTAACCAGTAAAATGTTTACAAGGAATTTTAATAATGTGAGAAAATGCCCATCTTAAATGATAATTGCATAAAAGCAGGATTCAAAATTACATATCCATTCATTGTCCAGCTCAGGAAAGACATATAAAATCAGTTAAGTTGTTACCTTTGGGAAGGTAATTTGTGAGAAGGAGACTCATTTTTCACTGTATATACCCTTTGGTACCTTTAACTTTACCATGTTCATATATTGCTACCAAAGGATTAAATAGAAATCAAAAGCAAAGTAAATAATTTATGGTATTAGTTCAACCATGTGCAGATATAATGTGAAAATAATAACAGTATTTATGTCTTGGTAGTGAGTGAGTTTGAGGTTGTTTGATTTTTCTTTTCTATATATTTTTTTGATTTTCTGAAAATTTTCATTGAGTGTATATTACTTTTATAATTAAAAAATGATAGAAGTTATTTAGATTAGTGAAAACAACTTGAATTATGGGTATTGAAAAATGAAGGTCCAGAATTGAATTTGTAATCATTAAAAGATATATGGAAGAACATCATGGATAGAGCGTGGCTACGGATAGGGTAAGAAGGAATAGAAATTCATAAATGCCAAAAGGTGGAAACCACCCAAATGGACATAGACAAAGAAATAGATAAACAAAGTGTAGTATTATACATACAATGGAATATCATTCAGACTTTCAAAGGAAGGAAATTCAGACATATGCTACAACATGGGTGAATCTTAAAAAATAAGTGAAATAAGCCAATCACAAAAGGACAAATACTGTACAATTGTACTTACAAGGATACCTAGAGTAGTCAGATTAACAGAGACAGAAAGTAGAATAATGGTTGACAGGGTCTAGGGCATGGGGGAGATGGGGAGTTATTGTTGAATAGATGTAGAGTTTCAA
Organism: Cryptoprocta ferox; assembly: GCA_028646485.1. NCBI lineage: Eukaryota > Metazoa > Chordata > Mammalia > Carnivora > Eupleridae > Cryptoprocta > Cryptoprocta ferox. The sequence goes on from CM053578.1 coordinate 54,830,381, forward strand.
TGGCGGACGATGACAGAGTTCTGGAGATGGATGGAGGTGATGGTTGTAGGACAATGTGAATGTACTTAATGTCCCAAACTATACATTTAAAAATGGTCAATTAAAACAATAAATTTCATTATGCATTTTGCACTATAATTGAAAAAAAAAAAAGAGGGAATGGACTTAAATTTGAGTAGAATCTAACTTAGGTTAGGTCAAATAAGCAGATAGAGCTGGTTTGGTCCACAGTGGCCAGAGTAGCTTTGTGGCTAGTATCACAAAACAGTGCCACTGACTCAGGGAATATGGAAAAACACCAGGATCTGCTATGTGTATTTTTCCGTCCTTCTGTTTATATTTCTAGTTTAGAAGGAATTGAATGGCTAAGATTATGGCTGGATCTTTAGTGTGTCTGGATGTACTAAAGAAAAGAAAGTAAGCTATTAATAAGACAATTCTGAAAACAATGTAATGTGAAAATGAGGTCATGAAAGGAACAGAAGAAAACAGATGTGTATATACAATAGTTTTAACTACATAAAAATTAAAAACTTCTCTATGTTAAATGTACAATAAGCAAAGCTAAAAGAGAGCAGACAGATCTGGAAACACACTTGCAGTACATAGGACAGGGGAAAGATTGCTATCTTTAATGTGTAAGAACTTTTATAGATTATTAATTTATGTATTATTAAGAGAAAAAGTAAACATAAAAACTGGAAAAATATGTAAAGGACAGAAATGACAAATTACAAAAGAAAAAATATAAACACTTTTCAAATGAAGAATGAATAATGGAACGGAAATATCCTGTATAAAACATCCAGTGGTCATCACCTTGAGTCTGGAAATTAATGTACCTAAACTTCATGTCAGATATATGACTTCCACTTTGTTCCCCAATTATTGAAGAGAAGGTATTTCCTCAATATCCTTATATCTATTTCCAAGGGCTTGCACCTCTTAAGCTATCAGTATTTATATCTATTTATATAGGTATTTTTTATCTATTGCATTGCTTTTAAATGATTCCATTTTGTTTTATTGCTCAAAGAATATGAAAAGACTCTGACTGAATGTTTATATATATTCCTTTCAGAGATAAGTGAAACCAGTGAATCTCTGAAAACCAAAATGTCTGAACTTCGCCTCTACTGTGATCTCCTAATGCAGCAAGTTCATACTATCCAAGAATTTGTTCACCATGATGAGAATCATTCATCTCCCAGTGTAGAGGTATACAAAGATGATCTCTTCATGTCTTCTTATGCTTTGTGATACACTGGTGGGTGAGAGTCTTCCCGTCAGGTAGCAGAGAAGCATTTTCAAAAGGAGCTGTTTTTAGCTCTTCTGGGCTATCCCTACTACAAACCTTGGAAATCTGTAGGATCTTCTAGATTATATCTGTGCAACCAGAGTAAAGCAGGAAGCAGCACACTGCTCCAGGCAGTCAAGGCTTATTTAATCATGGGAATCGGCCAATCTGATAATTTGGAGGTTGGGGTGGGGAAGAAACATTCCAGGCTTTGTTCCCTGGGCTAGCTGTATGAATCATTGGACAACTGCTCTTCTCTGCTCTTCTCTTTCTTTTGGTAATAAGGCCCCAATATCCATGACTCAGTTGATAATTTAGCTTTATCAAGTAACTTTTTTAAAAAGTCCTTCTCAGGGGCGCCTGGGTGGCTCAGTCGGTTAAGCCTCTGACTTCAGCTCAGGTCATGATCTCGAGTTCATGGGTTTGAGCCCTTCATCGGGCTCTGTGCTGACAGCTCAGAGCCTGGAGCCTGCTTCGGATTCTGTGTCTCTCTGCCCCTCCCCCTCTCATGCTCTGTCTCTGTCTCAAAAATAAATAGAACATTAAAAAAAAAAAAAAGTCCTTCTCAGAACAGTAATGCAGGAATCAGATTTTGGATTTGTGGGACCTGGCTATGAAATAGGTTCACACTTTCTGATAAAGGAGGACCAGCGGGCCCTACTGTTCCCTGGGTGAAAGGCCAGCATGGTTCCCAGTCCCCTTTTACCTAACTTAGGAGAAACGGGGTAAGAAATTTTCCTACTTCTGTTGCCTTCTCCTGGTGGGAAATAGTCTTACGTGAGCTCATGTTTAGTTGTAGGTACATTAGACCCTAAGGGCACTCACTGTTTCACCCCAAGCTCTCTGGAGGTGGGTGTCCTCACACTTGCTCCAGTGGCTCAGTGACGGTATCAAGGACCCGGGCTTGTTCCAGCCTTTCACTCTGCCATTCTTGGTGTGTTGGATTTTCTCCTTTATGCACAAGGCTTTGGGGTGACTGCCAAGGTCATAGAGAGGCAGGAGACAGTGGGATAACCTTAAGTGGAAAGAGACTTTCTCAACTTGCTGTCCTGGGCGTTTATCTGGGAGCAAAAGTCCCAGAAACTCCTCAGCAGACGTCTCATCTTTTTTGGCTGGGTCAAAGAAAACTAAGACATCTCAATATTTGACAGAGGATCATGGAATAGCCATGACTGGCTTTGACCAGTCTGTGTTCATCCCCCAGGGTCAGGACACATTGCTGTCATTAAAAAAAAAAAAAATTGGGAGTTTTTGTTTTACCAAGGAAGAAGTGGGAGAATGAGTTTGGAGTGGATATGAATTGTGCCTGCCACTTAGTAACTCTCAGGGTGTTCCACTGCTGTGACCACCTTCAGAATTTTGATACTTAGAAAATTACTGTTTAGGTTAGGTTTATCTGAGATAAATTTTTGGATACAGTTTTTCAATATGATATTTGGTTTAAATGCAAAATTTATTTTTTCATGGAGTCTAATTTCATACACTGTTTGCCTGATAGACATTTCTTATTCATGTATTGCTTTAATTTTCTAAGGTAATGTAATTTAAATAGATTTGCACATAACCTAGTAAGGTGTCTGCTGTAGATAATGTTGAGTTACTTGAATATAATATGGTGCGTGATTCCATATAGTTGTGTGTGAATCTGTTCAACTCTGTGTGTAATTTTCCAGAACATGAATGAAGCCTCTTCTCTGCTTAGTGCCACATGCAATACATTCATCACAACGCTTGAGGAATGTGTGAAGATAGCGAATGCCAAGTTTAAACCTGAGATGTTTCAGCTGTCCCATTCGGATCCCTTGGTTTCCCCTGTGTCGCCTTCTCCTGTTCAAATGGTTGGACTTGTTTTTCTTCCAATGATGTTGCATTTTTGTATTTGTTTTTATTGTTGTTTTTAAGGGTGGAAACTGGCAGTGGGAGGGAAATAGTCAACAGATAGAATATTCTGTATTGGAGCCTCTCAATTCTGGGGGCTCAGCATGTGCCAAGGTCCTGTCCTCTTCCCTTGGAGGGACTATGCTGTTTACCCCAGAGTGCCAGGAATATATTAGAATGCTCTGTGGGTGTTGTGACACAGAAAAGGTAGGGGACACTGCTCTACTCGGTAAAAACATTACAATGGGGTGATGTTTCACTCACAAAGGGATAAAATTAAGCAGATCTTTAAAGGAGTTGTAAGGGGTTTGAAAGAACGTGTTACAGGGAAAACAGTATTTTGTAGTCAGTGTTTGAACTGGAGCTCTCTAAGGAGGCAAGTTACTTAATTTCTTTGGACCTCATTTTCTTCACCTATAAAATAAAAGGTCTTCTCCATCAGTAGGTCATTGCACAGGAGCTGCTCTGTGCAATGCAGGTGCTTCATGTTTGTTCCTTTCCTTCCGATTGCTCTGAACAAGTACCTTTTGTGGGGCTGGCGAACTCGTTGTCCTTTCCAAGTTAAAAAACTTGCTCAGGCAAGCTGTGGGGAACTCGTAGGTGAGACAGAGTCTGATGAGACTTTATGTTTCTTTCAATCCAGGTATTTTCAGGAGCCCTTTTATAGAAGGAAGAATGCCACTCGGCTACTATTTTAGCAATTACCTGAAGGCGTATTTGTTAGAAGGAGTAGGGTACAACTTATTCTGAGGTTCTCTTAACCACCCCACCCAATTTAGTTCTATGAGATTTAGTAAAGATTAGTACCTACATTTACTTGGATCATCGATTTCTAATCAATGTATGATGAGCTAATAATGTCCTCTGAGACAAGTATACTATGAAAATGAGTTTTATGGGCAGATTAATTGAGGAAGTGCTCAATGATTTGGGTCTCTCTGTCACTGGACATCTTAGAACCTCTTTTATGATAATGTGTATCATGAATCTTTGAAAAGGAGAGGTGGTGTGCATCGTTTCTGAAATTTATTTGACAAGTGAACCCTTCTTGTGTATTTTTGAATAACATCTCACAAGACTGTGGTGTTCAGTAGAACATTTTGACAACATTGCCTTATAACACAACTGTAGATATGTCATGAACTGTGAGATAACCTGTATGGTTGAACAACAAGAAAAGATCTTTTGAGGTGGATGTATATATAGCGCTGAGTTCCTGAAGTTGATATATAAGGTGTCAAATACAGACTTCACTACAAATACTGCTATATTTGACTTACAGAATCAAATGCAATAAAACCATCTCAAAGCTGCTTTTTTGTATTGAGTTACCGAGGGAAATGCCTTCTGTTATAAATGCTTCATAGTCCAGAGAGGTCATATGTATATTTTATGAATAAGAAGCAATGATAACTGTCTCTTTTAAACCAAAACCTTTTATCAGTAGCAACATTACAGGAAGTCCAGTAAGTTAATTTAAAAAAATATTGGCTAGAGGCTGCTTATTTTTCCTTGCTTTGCCATCTTACTTTATACATAAAGCAAAAGTTGTGGCTTATGATAATTAGTTCTGGAGACACAGCATGGGGAAAAAAAGGTCAGTCTTTGTGGGAAAATATATATATTTTTAATAATATGAGTAAATGGAAAATAAACCTGAAAGATTTGAGAATTCCAAAACTATTTAAACTGATTTTTAAACTACTTTTTGTAGCTAATCTCACTGTGTCCCTCCTAGAATAAATTTGCGTTCAGTTTTATTTCAGATCGTAATGGAAGTTCAGACAGTCTTCATTTTGACTCCCAGATTGAGTGATAATTGTAGTGGGGATATCGTTGGATTAGTAATCCCGAAAGGAGTGGCTTCTGTTAAAGAAGATGTTAATGTCCATTTGTATCTTCATGTCAGTCATATTAGATGTTCCTGGACTACACTTTGGGTTGGTCATACCTGTTTTCATTTCAGCTGGGATTTTTCAGAGCTATTGTTGGCTTCCGTTACAAACACAGCAGGCATTTATGTAACAGATTTTAGACTTGGATTTGTAAGACCCTTGAGCCCCTGCATATAAAAGCAACCTGTAGTATAAACTGTGCTTTTCTGCTACCTTGCTACACATTGAAATAATCTTTTTTTTAAATTTTGTTTTGTTTGATTTTGAAATAATCTGTTTTAATTGGGGGTCTCCTATTTTTTGGTCAAGTAGTTGGATCTTTTAAATTATGTTTAGTATTTGTCACATTTATTAATGCTCTGCTTAATCAGGGTTTAAAAAATGTTTAAATATATGTTTTAGAGACTTATTTGAGACTTAGGGTTCTTCTTCTGAGTTCTTTAAAGACTAGAATTATTAATGCTATCTTCCATGAAAACCATACTTTAGAACATCTGTATAACAGCCACCTGAATAATGAATTATGAAGAGAAGCTTTGCTACCAGACTCTTTTCCTGGCCTTTAAGAAAAAGAGAGCGGGAGA